>OZ038403.1:7039096-7140030 GCA_964036045.1 Eutreptiella sp. 'Long Island Sound 2002'
GACGGAATGTCACACAGGGGCGCCTTTTTGCTAGTGCAAAGTGTCCCCATGCCCATATAAGGGGGCCTTTTTGCCAGTGCAAAGTGTCCCCATGCCCATATATGGGCGCCTTTTTGCAGCGTCCCCAGCGACCTTGCCGGCGCAGAGGTCTGCTAGGCTGGGGGCTTGGGTCGGGCCGAGGGGCGCCTTTAGCCTGGAGCGCCAAACCGTCTGAGGGCCCTCTGCCGTGTCCCTCCGCGCAGGCGCTGCACTCAGACCGATGCGCTCGATGACCTGCTGGACTCGTGTTTGGAGGACATCGATGTGCCACAGGTCCACCTCCTTCTCCGCTCCGCCTGTCGGTTGCTCCCCGACCGCCGCCGCCCACGCCGCAGCGGTCATTTTCTTTGCATCACAGTGAGAGCAGTGCTTCATCGAGACTGCATGCGCTCTACACCAATCAATCAACACTGTGCTTGGCAGCTGTTTATGTATTTCTTGGCTCTTCTTTTCTTGTTTCTTGGCTCTATCTATTTTCCTTTTTTTTCCTCTCGAGCCCAGAACTGCATGGCGGTCCTACAGTGGGCACCAATCCCAGTGCGTGTCATTCCTTTTTGTCCGTGCCCTGTGGGCACCAACTGCTCTGAAATACAACCATCTAGGCCCATCTCTGTTCTTCTTAATCGGCTTCTGAGCTGCAGTGGCTCTCTGGCGCTCCAGCCCATCCTCCTCCCCTCTTCTGGAATCGAAACACAAAATTGTGCCACCGCTGAAACGGCGCCAGGGGCCAGCCAACCACGGCCAGTAGATTGCCTTCAAACGCTGCAGTTTCTGCTAAAGCGCACGGGAGCGCTTGTTATTGTCGGGTACGGATAGCCCCACATGCCATAGCTGCCTGCGCCGCATGCACTACCACAAGCACTACCCAGGCCTTTGGGAGCTCCCCGGAAGAACAAGTTGCAGTGATGTTCCTCTCTCTCTCTCTCTCTCTCTCTCTCTCTCTCTCTCTCTCTCTCTCTCTCTCTCTCTCTCTCTCTCTCTCCCTCCCTCCCTCCCTCCCCCCTCCCTCTCCCCCTCTCCCCTCCCTCCCTTCCCCCGGTGTCACCCTCCCGGCGGGCATCCGCATGGCCTACGGGAGGCACCCTCCCCCGAGCAGGCTCAGCCTCGGGGATGAGACGGGCATCCGTCGCCCTCCCGGAGCGGAGTGAGGAAACCGAGCGCAGGGGCATCCGTGTGCACAAGGGCCCGCTCAAGAGTCCTATCAACACAGGACCCGGGAGGCCACAATCACTCACCAAACGGCAGCCACGCGCATCCCACAAGTGGCACCCTGCTCAGCAGGCGGTCCTAAACCCCGCGGCGGGCAGCACCATGCTAACATGGTGGGTAGCTAGGGCCAAACCGAAGCTGGACATCCAGTGCTGAGCCAACACCCCACGGGAAGGGCATCCTCCGAGCACGGACCCCAATGCTGCACACCCACAACCGCAGCAGGGCCGTCACCGGGGAAGTGCACACACATGCGCCTCGCGACAAGAGCAGCACACGAAACCGCACGCAGAGCCCCGCGTGGTGTGCACGGTACACAAACCCTAGCCCAGCCGACCCCGCCCGGCCACCAGGGCTGGCAGCAGTGGGCTGTGGCAAGAAACGAGATGCAGCTGCTGCAGCGCGGCGGTAGCAGCTGACGGGCAACTGCCGCAGCACCTCCATAGCCCCTGGATTGGTGACAGGGCGGGGCCTGGCTGCAGTGAGTTGCAGCACACAAGCTGCTGCAGGAAACGTGCTGCAACTGCTGCAGCACTGCGATGGCAGCCGATGCGCAGCCGCTGCAGCACCTCCATAGTCCCTGAATTGGTAACGGCGCGGGGGTTGGCTGCAGTGAGCCTGCAGCACAAAAGCAGAGCACGAAACGTGCTGCAACTGCTACAGCACCGCGATGGCAGCTGATAGGCAGCAGCAACAGCACCCCCATAGCCCCTAGATTGGTACCGGGGCAGGGGTTGGCTGCAGTGAGCTGCAGCACAAAAGCTGCAGCAGGAAGCGGGCTGCAACTGCTGCAGCACCGCGATGGCAGCTGATAGACAGCAGCAACAGCACCCCCATAGCCCCTGGATTGGTAACGGGGCGGGGGTTGGCTGCACAGAGCTGCAGCACGCACGGGAGGGGACCCAAGAACCTAGAGAGTGAGGAAACCGAACTCACGGGCATCGGTGCGGTACAAGGGCCCACTCGAGGCGAGGAAACCGAGCGTGCGGGTGTCCGCATTGCACCAGGGTTCACGCGCCAAGACAGCCGGCAGCCCACAAGCTGGCCGGCTGGGAGGGGACCCAAGAACCTTGGGAGGGGGCCCAAGAACCCTGGGAGGGGGCCCAAGAACCCTGGGAGGGGGCCCAAGAACCCTGAGAGTGAGGAAACTGAGCACACGGGCATCCGTGCTGCACGGGGGCCCACACGAGGTGGGGAAACCGAGCGAGCGGGCATCTGCAACGCACAAGGACCCGCACACGACCAAGAACACGGAAGCACCGACAACGACCGCGGAGCACGCCGTGCGTCGCGGCACACGCGTACGGCTGCACACACCCCACAGCGTGTGGGGGGGCCCAAGGGTGTACGGCCCCCCTAGCGCCAGACGGTGGCCGCTCTCCAACCGTCAAGGCGTGAGGCGCACCAAGAGGTGAGCCAATAGCGTACGGCCTTCCAAAACCCAAAAACCCAAAAATCCTCCCTCCCTTCCTCTCTCCCTCCCTCCCTCTCCCCCCCCCCCCCTCTCCCCCCTCTCCCCCCCGCCCTCCCCCCTTCTCTCCCTCCCTCTCCCTCCCCCCCCCTCTCCCTCTCCCTCTCCCTCTCCCTCCCTTCCTCCCTCGCTCTCTCCCTCTCTCTCTCTCCCTCCCTTCCTCTCTCTCTCCCTCCCTCCCCCCCCCCCTCCCCCCCCTCTCTCCCTCCCAGGCATTTGGCAGCCGTTTTTTTTCCCTAGTGCCCAAGGACCCTGATCCCCCCGGCACCTCTCACAGTTTTTCTGCACCAATCCCCTTCATCTCCGATCCAATGGGCGGGCACCCACCGAGGACTCACTCCACAAAAGGCGAACACGTACACACACCAAGCAGCATATTTGTTCAGAGTCCATGCCCCCCCCCCCCCCCCCGCAGTGTATCAGTGCTGGAGTCGGCAAACCCCGGCATGGATTCGGAGTGTGCCTCTGGATGCACCTGGTCAACGGCACGGGCAACAGCCCGTCTCCGGGACAGCCAACCCGGGAGTAGTCCAACAGGACAAGTCATCCGGGGGCTCCGTTGACACAACTACAACAAGTTCGGACCCGCAGAGGGCCGGAATGTGCAAGGGCGAGAGACCAATAGGCGCCGCGAACACCACAACGGCAAACAAACCAACGCTATGGCCTCGTGCTACCCCCGGGGAGGCCCCCTGGGCCACCTCAAGGCACCATCCCTGACAATGGTCAAACAGTGGAAGGCATTTGAGCATCCCGGACTCCGTTTGGGGGACATTAGCCAGTTTGGCACTGCTCTGCCATTAACCCATTCACCCTAATCTGCATCCCACACGTCAATCATTGCTGGTTTTCAAAAAGTTAAATGACATTGAGAGCCTCACAGAGAGAATTTATGCAACTGTGTGTACTGTTGGTTCTTCAGAAGAGATAGCAGGAGTGGGGCATGCTGGCAGGCATGCTATGTTCGCTTAAAGCCAACCAATAGCGCAGCACCAATTTATGCAGCAGTGCAAGTACATGACGTGTCCTCTGCCAACAAAATGCAATGCAGCCTCTTCTGTGCAACGACCAATGACCAGCCCCTGGTCAAACGGGCGCTTTTCTCGACACCCCCCCCCCTCCTGCAAGTTGTGCCCCGTCGGGTATGCCAGTCTGCAGACCACCAAACAGAGGCCCCTTCTCTGCACTGTCACTTCCCCAGCACCAGCACCCTTGTGCCTCAGGCCGTGTTGGACCACGACATCGATAACTTGCTCAACGACCTCCACAACACGCGCACGGCCTGAACTGGAGGGGCCACAACGACGAAGCGCCCTCGCTTGTCATCTCCCCCTCAGCCTTAATGGCAAGCCCCCGGGATTGAAGGGCGGGGGGGACGCAGGCACACCATCCCACATGGTCAAGGCCAGGGATCATACCAGACGTGCTGCCACCCTTCAGTGTATATCCCCAAGAATGACTCCATCACTCTATCCAAGTGATTTTCGACCGGTGAACGGTAGCGCCGCATTCAACTGGACCCAGACCTCAGGTAACACAGCACTTGCCAATCACCGACCGCGGTAGTCTAACCACATCCGCCAATGACCGCAGATGGGTCCGTCAAAGGTGCAACCGCCTTGTGTGGCCTAACCCTCAGATTCGTTCTCAGGTGGTGGGATGTATATGATGTCGCACGCGTGGCAGCTATTCAAATATCATGGGCAGCGATGCATTGGACTGAATTGTTTATGGAGGAGCCAACTTTCCCAAACGCAACACATGGATCCCGTCAACAAGCCCCCGCGCCTAAATTAGGTCCTCACCAACGTGGCCGTGCCAAAACCTGAGTTTGTATGCAAAACAGGCCCAACAATAGTGGTAGGCCAGGGGAGCTGCTCCGTTTGCAGTCCCCAAGGCGGTCTCTGGTTGTCTCCACCTGAGAGCTGGGGCTTTTTCTGGGGGGTCGCGCGTGGGGCTGGGGGGTGGGGGGGTTGCCTGCCAGTTGAGAGCCCACACTGAGTGCTCGGTTTCTTTCGCTGCAGTGGTTGGGGCAGTTGGGGCCTGCAAGATGATTGGCAGAGAGCAATGCACCACTGTTGACACAATGACGGTTGAATGGTTGGTAGTGACACTGCGGGGCCAGTTTATAACCCTGCCCAATTTGGAAATCTAACCCTCATGTGAATTTGCTGACACTGAAATAACCAATTGGACCATTTTTGGGGGGGTTGCCATCCTTTGTGTCAAACTCCATTGTTCGAAAACACAGAATGTGTAATTCCCGGATACCCGCAAACGTCTTTGGAAACAATGTTGTTAGCATACGCGGAACAACGGAGTCCGAACTTTCCCCAAACACAACTCTTTAACTCTTAAGTGGCTTTGTCAACCAGTACTGTGTCATTGGTGCCTGCCTGCATGTGCTTGATGATATAAACATATCATTCCACATTCATAGCCATAGCATAAACAGCACAAAAAAACAAATAGAAAGAAACATGGAGAATGAAGGATCCTAGCTCAAGTGATGAGCATACCTGGCGTTTTCATCTGTGTCATATTGGGGTGGGGTCTGTTGTATCCATGAATTTGGTCTTCAAGTTTCCAGCACTATGGCAAGAAAATGCTGTCACTGTGGAACAAGAATGTCACAATTTTCTGAAAATGGCATGAAGAAGTTGTTTTTTCTGGCCCTTTGAGTTCTATTTTAACTCACTGATAGGTTGAATTTAGCAAGTGCCCTTGCCAAATGGGCTCAAACAGCAGACACGAATACGATACTGCTTTGCAATCTTGCTTCATTTTGTGGTCCATTGGTCCAGTCAATTGCACCCCATACCCATGCATACAACGACCAAATGCAATCCTGCACATTGTCAAGGGTTGTTGTGTTGCCTTGACTCCTCTCCCTGCCAATGGGCCACAGCTCAGTTGTTTCAGTTGTTTTGGGGATGGTTTCCTATCACTCCAGTTGGACGATTTCTGCAATAATCTGTTTGTTGCGAACCGGCTGTTGAGTTTTTTTCCACATCCAAACACACAATATTCGAATGCAGAGTGTTACCCATTTTGCGCTTTGGCTGAATAAAACATGGAAGTGAAATTGGCAAGGTGAAAAGGGGTTCCCGTAAGCAACAACCCAGACAGTGTGTTACACAGTGGCTGAGAAGAAGCTGAAATTGTCATTCCTGCTACATTCCAAAGTAAAAAAACATGATTTGCCATGTTGATGTGACGTCAAGGATTTGGGCACTTCCTTTCCAGCTTGAAACAACAAACATCAGGTTAGACCGAAACACTGTGCATTTTTCGAGCAATGGGTGTAAGTTTTATCCAAAATAGTGACTTTTTTTTGCATATTGAAATATCCCCAGACCGTCTCATAATTCCTGCTGGCACGGGGGTGTATGACATTTCATTTCATCATCGAAATTGTACATTCGTGCATTACATAAGCATTTCATACATTGATTCTTTTTCTCATAACATGTTGGCAATTCCGTTGAAAGGGCCGACGCTGGAAGTAGCATTGATGTTTGCTCCAATTTCAAGTTTATGATTGATGATATTGCTCAGAATGTATTTCAAAGTACCACACATGCATTGACAACACCGAAGTTGTAGAGTAGTGTATCACAATTGTAGGTTTTGGCATGTAGAAATATAAAATGCACAAGTTAGATGGACGCACTATAGTTGTTTTTTTTCACAATCTTGTTTCTATTTCTGTACAGGTATGATTTGAAGTGTTTGGCCAACACAAAAAAAACATATGATGCAAAGCATGCAAGCATGATGAACAAAATCCCAAATTTGTATAATATGACGTCCAGATGTACCATAGAACACAAGAATGACAAGAAATGATCATGACAGGCAGACTCACAGTGTCATAACCCCCCCCCCCCAAAAAAAAAGAACTGGCCCCAAACTAAAAACCACCCCACCAATAAGAACCATCTGGGGCTTTCCACACAGCGGGCCAAAAATAAGAACCACTTTGGACACAAGCAAACCAAAAGCGGGGAACACTGAAGATTTTTTTTGTGCATCAGCTACTTGCGGAAATAGGAAGTGATGGTAGCTTGGCGCTTTGCTGCGGGTAGGGTGCAGACAGGATCATTTGCTAAACATCCTGCTCCACCTCAGACATTGGAACAAAAGTGTAAGAGAAATTGGAACAAAAGTGTAAGAGGGCAAAACCCGCAGCTTGATTTCTGAAGGCAAGAGGAGGTGTCAAACGCAATAGAAACCGCACCCAAAATAAGAACTGCCCCTGCTACGGCCAGCAACTGGACCATATATAATAACCGGTTCCTATTTTTTTGGGGGGGTTTAATGGTACATGAACGGTCGCTGAAGCACGGGCAACAATAAATTTTGGTAGAGCAACTGGGCAAAAATGACTTTGGCAGAGCCGCCCCACTAAATTTCGTTTTCGCCCGGTTGCCCTGCCAAAAGTCATTTTTCGCCCCGGCTCTCAACCAAAATGCATTTTCAATTGGTTGCTCTACCAATACTCTTCTTCACGCAACACTTTTCTAACAAGGCACCAAAAGCTTATTAATCGGCCATATGCTGCGAGTGAAAGCGTGAACAAGCATATCCATCCAGATATTAAAGAATCAAATTGACAAACGTTAGTCATATCTACACAACACTGCATTTCTCTTTTAACATGTGCCTCAACCAAAAAATTCTGCCTGGTCGTGTTAGGGCTTGGAACCGGTTTTTCAGGTATTGCCAATAACCGGTACCTGTTTAGCATGGTTGTTTGAAACCAATAACCGGTTTCATTTTCTGCACACAAGCCAATAACCGGTTTTGTTTTTTTGCTAAACATCCGGTATTGGCAATCAAATCATAAATAGTTACGTGGTTCTGTATTGTCCAAACCACTTGTACAACTGACAATTGGACACCCAAATTATCGATAACCGGTACCTGTTTAGATACATAAGTCCAAACCAATAACCGGTTTTTAATATGATGAAAAAACCAATAACCGGTTTGGATTTTGGAAGTGAGCAACAATAACCGGTTTTGGATGTCAAAAAAGGTTCCAAGCCTTAGGTTGTGTAAAGATTCGGCGCGCATGTGACAAACCGCAGAGGTCGACTGTGTTAAGGAACACACTCAAGATATTGAAAAATATCACTGATAGGAAAAAATAGATAAAGGGACCCCAGCAAAAAACACACATAGCATCCCATAATGTGTTCAACCATCAGTCCCACCCACCCCCCTTCTCTGGTTCATACATCAAGTGAAGTGCACGGTCCCCTAGTAGAGAGGTGCTGATGACGAAGGGCCCCTTCCAAGGTCTTATGCAAAGAGAGAGGTGTAAAAAGCATGGTCGCCATGCAAAGGCTTGCCCCCACTTTATGTGACACACCAGAACCAATCAGCTAGGCGGAAAAAACAGAGGCATGTCACAGAACTTTGATGCCAGGGCATGGCCCTGATCATAGAAACATTGGAGGTCAGCCCAGGGCACTCAGATATATTGTGTCGCCAGAGCCCTAGAAAAAGGATTAAGGCATGCAGGACACCCTCGGCTTCTCCGCCACAATTCATTTTCACCATGGGGCTCTGCCAAAATTCATTTCCGCCCGAGGTCTCCGCAAGAGTTCATTTTCACCTGCGTGTTGCTCCGAAATTCAATTTGTCTGATTTGAAAGACCTACATTATAATGCTACATTGTGGCTGCATGTCTTTTTTGTCCATCATGGCATCGTTCATGCATGGGCCCTAGTGCATCAACACATTATCCTTGTCACCTTCGGTCCTTCATCGTGTTACAACTTTGCCCAGCTATAACTACTTGTTTCAGTCGTTGAGATCAACAGGCGAGTGCGAAACCAAATACTCAACAATGTAAAAACACCAATCTGAGTACGGAGAACAAGAATGGTCAAGCACAATAAAAACATGTTTTAAACATTGCTAAATCAATGACAAGTCATTGCAAAACTTGTTTTATCAATAACTCTGTACCATTGGTTTTTAGTAAACGTGCTCAGTACCTCACACTGGGTCTGGCACCACCTCCCTTGGTGGTGGAAAATCAGTCCTGATTTTACACTATTTTGTGTGATTGTTTTAATGGGCAAAAATGGGGTTTTTGGCCATTTTGTGTCATTTTATGCTAATCAGACAAAGTTTCCAATAGTCAATCATTTCCGAAACAAAAGGAACAATAAAAAGACATTGAAATGCAATTTTTCTTGCTGCCCGTAGTCGGGCCCCGCCGCGGTCCAGGGCTCTCAGGTCCCGACCGCTGCGCCAGGGTGTTGTGGCCGGGGATTCCTGCCCGGCGCAGGGCTGAGAGGGGGGGGGGGGGCGAGGGAGCTCACTGTAATAAAACAGGGCATTTAATACTAGTTGGCACTTATTTTCTAGATTATTTTGAGTTCACACTTCTGTGCAGCAGCATCAGATGAACTGCGCAGAGGTGCTGCGAAAACATGCGCGCATTTAGCTTTGCGAAAAATGCTGTGTTGACGCACAGATATGAAAGTGCTTTTCAGCAGTACTGTTCTTTTGTAAAATTACTTGCGTTTGTTTCGTTTGTTGATTTTCACTTGTGTCCATTACTGTTTGTATTTCTGCACAGTAATGGCCAGCACGTGAAGTCTGGTATGGATTATTATCATTGATGATTACAGCAAGTGCTTTCATGGGATGTGGAAATCATAGAGGAATTGCATCATTATGAGGGTATGATTTGGAGGTATCTTCGTTCTTTTCGTGAACGTCCGTGATTCTGGACAGAATTCCAAGATGTGTGGTAGTAGTCAGATGAAATGAAATAAAAGGAAGGAGAAAAAAGACCATAATCAAAACAATTATTCCAAAATAAATCAACTGCCTAATCAATGAATTTTCAGTCCCAATCCGCCAATTCTGCAGATCGCAAAATTTTGGAGTCATTGAAAATTTTCAACCAGATCGCTGGCACGAACAGCCAGATAGTTCACTCATTATCTGCGATAGTCGCAAACCAGTTTAAGTACGCAAACTCTTCAATTCCTGAACAGACTCTTCAAAACAAAAACTGCAGCCTGCCTCAGAACTGTCCCCTACTGAACCGCGGTCCCGTGAAGAAAACCTACTCCCACACCTACGTTCCCCATTCTCCTCCACAGGACATGCCCTACCGCCGGAAACGCCAGACTTGCCCACAGAGGCGGAGTCCACCTATGCCCCGTCAGGCAGAAGTGCAGAGCGATCCCGCCAGAAAAACTTTATAGGTTTCCTCCCTACCTCTCTAACTTTGCCAGACCAACTTCACGAGGTGAAACAAGTGTCCAGTGAAGAAGATGAACCTCCAACGCTACTTTCGGCGTCCAGCGATGTTAGCGATGATGATATCCCTCATAAACCTACCTCAGGCACATCCAGCCAATTTTCGGAGCCCGAAGAAAATTTTCTTGATTACGATGACCAGCAGACAGCGTCTCCGCCGCCGCCGTCATGAGGCGAACCCAACCCAAGCAACGCCACGCACGAAGCAGGAGAGCAGGAACAACAACCTACGACAGCGCCGTCCGCCGATTCTCCTAAGCCAACGGACCCCTCGCCAATGATCACCTCAAAATCTCTGCCCGAAATTACTGTCAACCAGGAACCATACTGCTTCCAAGCCCTACCGAAACGCTGTAAGACAACAAAATCACGAAAAGGAGCCCGCCGGCTTCGGTTTGCAGACACGGACTCGCTCTTGCTCGAAGAAGCCATTCAACGCAACCAGCTACTGCACCAAGCGCAACGCCTGTTCACTGAAATGCAGTTATCATCCATCAATGTGCAAGAAGGAATTTTTTGCGCGTACATCACGAATGATGAACATCAACACCTTTTGAGGCACTCCACCACCTGGGCTAGCTCCTCCACATGGGGGGGCACCCTTGCCACCCTGCCACAAACTCCCTGCCTCAAAACCAAAATGGTACCCGCCGGGACGTGGATGCCCACGTACTCCCGCAACGTTGGCTAGGGGAGGGCCTCCCCATGGCAAACCTCCACCAAGGGGCAGATGTCCGGATGCCCGGCACACCCGTCCAACTACTCCTTGGTGAGGGGTCACACAACTTCACTATTTCCTAACTTCAAAAGAAAATGCCATGTGGTGGTGCCACACGGCTACAGACACTGAACGCTTTGCTGAGGGCCTCCAATGGACCTTCTGGGTCCTCCTCTGGCTCTTCCCCCATATCGCACGGCACACAAATGCCATCTTTGTGTGCCGTGCGCAGGCCAGACTTGCCACAGCTATAGCAATCTGCCACCACCTTCCCTCTACATTTGGCAGCTCCTTCGCACTAACGAGTGTCTTTGGGCTGGCCATCATCTTGATGGCCTGTGTCACGTGAAGGTTGGGGAACACTAGGTTAGGGCCTGGGGTTAGCTCTATGGTAAAAGAAGCCATGAGTCGGGGTTGAGCCACCCCTGTGGGTGACCCTTTGGGGATCCCTGACCCCCGGTGCACATCGAGTGCATCAAAAAAAGGGCAGTGCCCCTTTTGAAGGGCATCATCAGAATTTCCGGTTGACCCACCCACCCAGAAATGGCCTATCCCCACGGGGGTTGGGGTGGAGGTGGGGGGTGGGGGCGGGCTCAACTCACCCACCCACCCACCCACCCACCCACCCACGGAAAAAACCTTGACCACCACTTGATAGGGAAAGGCCGAAAAAAAATTTCAGCGCCAAAAGCCACCCACCCAGAAGTGGTCTACCCCCACCAACCCACCAAGAAATGGGCTCGGACCCCCCCACCCCCCGTACGGTGGGGCGCACACTAAAAACGGGCCCAATCTCGACCTATGAAGGAAGAAGCACGGTGCTGCCCTATGGCAGGATCAGCCTCGATTTACGACGACGTCACCACAGTATCTACACCACCCCTTTGGTAAGACCCAGAGCCGGGCCTGTATGCACCATGCGATGTATACGTGTGATTTTGAATGTTGACTTCTTCCCCCCCCTCCCCCCCCCACACACATGGCGTGAGGACATCAAGCACACGGCGACACACACACACACACACACGCACACCTTGAGAATCGCAAAACAAGAACAGAGCAAAGAAAAGCGGTTGGAGGAAGTCCTCAGGAGTTGCAGAGCAGTCCTAGACGTCTTTCGGTCTGTTGGGAAACAGTACGGCACTGAACAGTGCAGGTGAGATGCAGAGCACAGAATTTAGAGTCCCAACTGCAAGGGGGGGGGGGGGATCCGTACGGGGATTTTTCCGTAGGCGAAAATTCCGCACGGGGAAAATTCCGCACCTGCCAAATCATGAGTGCATTGGAAGCAAAGGGAAACCTGGGATTACGATCCCCAAAAGACACACAACACAACAAAGCAACCAGAAATGATTCCATAGATGTGGTGGACAGGCCGAAAGCAATTGTGGAAAAATTCCGCAAAATTGCGGAAATTTGCGAAAAATTGCGAGAAATTGTAAGATTGCAGAGAATTGCAAAATAAATCCGCATGGGGAGAATTCCGCAACTCCCCTTGAAAAATGAGGGGAAAATTCCGCACCAAGTTGAAATACGGAATTTTCCCCGCGGAATTTCCTCCCCCCTTGTACTCTACAGTTGCCGATTGAACAGAGAACAGAAAAACAGCCCACGGAGGAGCTGGTGTACTACCGCTGCCACTGCCTATGTTTACGTGTGCACGGTGCTACCACCCCGCCACACACACACACAGGGCGAGGATCAATGGTGCAGGAAAACAAGTGGAGCGGCCTGCTCTGCCGGTGGTTGAGCACGCTGCACCCTTTGGACGAGAGAGACCCCTGCTCGACACATACACAGAGGAATAAGGTGGGACCGGCCCTGGGTGCAGTGATATGCTATGGTGCGGCGCGCTCTGATCTGCTTTGATGCGAAGCAAAAGATCCCTCGCGGGACAATGCCTGCGTTATCCAGGCCAACAGCATCTCAACCACATTGAAATGCCTCGAGGACTGGGGCGCAGGCTGCTTACTGCTGCCCGCTGCCTGCGACGGGCGGAAAAGATACGTCGTGACCTGGCCTTTGCCCTCAACATCAACGGGCCCACGCAGCACAAAGTCCCCGCGCGCCTTCAGCAGCTCGTAGACGCAGGACGTAACCTGCGTCGCCCCTGGGACGCCGGTGCCATGCGGGACGCCGGTGCCATGCGGGACGCGAGGTTCACCGTGTCGCCCCAGATGTCAAACGCAAACTTCGATCTCCCAATGATCCCACTCACCACCACCCCCGTGTGCATGCCGGCGCGCACCGCGAGGTGCTTGTCTCCTAGGGGAATCGTGGCGACGATGCGGTGCATTTCTTTGGCAACCATCAGCACGTTCCAGGCGCTTGCCGCCTCGTCAGCCCCGGCGTCGGGCCAACCAACGCACATGTAGCAGTCCCCAATGGTCTTGATCTTCTCCACTCTATGCGCCTGGCAGACTTCATCAATGCGTCCGAACAGCGTGTCCAAGAAATGGACCAGCGTCGTTGGGGGTGTAACGGAGGCCATCGACGTGAACCCCACAATGTCGGCGAACAGAACAGCCGCAGAGCGATGCAGTTTGGGGGCAAGGGTGTCGGCGATGGAATCAACCATGCCCCTAGTGGTCGGGCTGACGGCTGCTCCGACGCTGGACTGAGAGCTGCGAGGGGACCTCACTGAGGCTGTTTCAGTCTCGACTGCGCTCGGGGGTTTGCAGGAGATTGTGTCCCAATTGGGTGACATGTGGTGGGAGGTGGCTGCCTCGTGGGCCATGAGTGCAGCAGGTGTGAGGTACCTCGCTGTGGCAGAGCGTGCGACGTGATCTGCCAACGTTGCCCTCACCAGCTGCACAGAACTCTGCATGCATTTGGACGACTGCTCGAATAAGTTGATGAGTGCCTTGCACACGCTCTCCGGAAACACGTTGCCAATGAGGTTGCGTGTCAGCGACTGCTGCAGCTCCAGCTCCTGCTTTTGCTGAACGAGCTTCTCATTCAGCTCCTCCATCTGTCGCCGGCTGTCCGCCGACGTCCATATAACAATTTTCACAAAAATGAGGTTGAAAAGCCCTGGGGCCATACAGCAGAACCACGAGACGACGGCTTGCCATGCACTGGGAAGTGGTGCCTGTGGAGTCAGTCGCTGTGGCGCAAGGCTCTGCTCCAACGTAGTGGTGGTCAAACTGACCGCAATGACGACCAGTTCCAACAGCAGACCCCTGTGGAAGTTGGCATGATCCACAAGAACAATGAAGAGCGGTCCCATGTGGGATATGGAGAGAATTGCGGGACTCTATGCCCCCGCACCGAGACTGAGGTCCAAAAGCAGGACGTATGGCGTGACCGCGTAGAGGAGCATAGTGCTGAGGGACTGTCTTTTGGTGACCCAGATATGCACCGCTGTGACAGAACTGAACAAGACCCAGATCGCTGTCAGGCTGGCGGACCAGTGGGCGCCCACGAGCGCACAGAAGATCACCGGGACAGGTATGAGCGCTGGGCCACTGCAAAGGCAGAAGAAGAAAGCAAGCACAATGCCATTGTCCCCGGTCTGCTTCTCATCGCTCGTTCTCAGGTGGTCGACGGCGTAATTGCACCAGGTCCTCGGCCTGTGCCAACCGGCGATCGTCATAATCGAAGAGAGATGGAAAGAAATCTGAGAGTCAACGAAAACAGAAGGCCTCAGGGACAGAGAGGGGCGTACCTGTGAAAGATGGCAGCATTGGGCCAATGAAGTTCATGATGTGGACCGAGTGCACCTTTATTCTTCAGAGTAGGACCTGGCTAAACATCAAATGGAACGACAGATAGTGATGCTCAATCCTGTTCCTGTAATGCAATGGCAAACATAAAACATCAGCACACCACGCTACACCACAGCCACAGATATTCACACAAAAAGTCCAGGATTTGTGACAGGCCCTAGGTTGTGGCATTGGCTGGACAACCTGCCAGTCATCCCCATCCGTGCCTATTGACCAGTTGTTGCGTCCATCGTGTGTGAACGGCCCTTGATTGCCTGTGCTGATCGATGGCACGGGGGGGGGGGGGGGCAAATTGGGATGTCAAGCGCAAAAAAAAGCGGAAAAAAGCGCAAAGAAAAAAACGCAAAAAAGCGCAGCACCCACAAGGCAATGCAACACATGTTGATCCAAACAAAGCTACCCACATGCTGTCAGCACGCACTTCAAATGTACCGGGGGGATACTGCCGTGCCCTTGATGCTGGGGTCGTTTTGGACCCGTAATTCAGTCTCACCTTTTTTTTTCTCTGGTTCTTGCACATCACCTTCATTTTCTGAGTCGATGTCCTCCAAATCAGGACAGCCATCATCTGTCTGACTGACCAACTGACGAGAAATCTGACCTTCGGACCTGGTGTTGTGCTTCTGATATGTTGCCTCCTCTGCCCCACCGGACGTCTTCTTCTGTTTTGGCCTGGTTTCGAGAACCGCAACTCGCCTTCGGTACCTGTGGGAGGGGGCACCTTAAGCGCATTGCAACTATTTGGGCGTCTAGCCGTAGTAGAAACCCATACGTCATGGTACTTTGGGCATCATTGCTGTTTGGTAGTAGGTTCTGATGCATTGGGGATATGGCATTTTGGGATTTCCACCGTATTTCATCCATTTCTACACCCAGCCCCCATATGGTCCGTGGGAACACGTACCTGCACATGTATGGAGTACACTTACACAGGAGGAAAATGATGATGAGGATGTTGTGGGTGATGATGGGGATGTATGTGCCCTTTGTTGTTGCACCAAGTCTGACCTTGAAAAGATCTCCATGTGTGACAAGTGTGAACTGCAATATTGTACGGAGTGCATTGACAGACACACACATGTGACAATGTGACATTTCATTAATTCTGCAACTGTGTCATGTTGTGACACTGTTTGGGCTCTGGTGAATGAAACTTGCACAGCACTGACAAGGTATTGGCGCAGGGGCAAGGGGAGGGGGAAGCTGTGAAGGAACCCTTCCATTGTTTGGTGTAGGGGGCGGGAGTGGTCGGCCAAAATGGATGGGATACGTAGGGGGACACAGGCAGGCAGTGTGATACCGAGTGCCCTACGGACATCTTTATCTACCGCTTGGTACAACTGGCTACGGAGGGGGCCGGAGAACTTTGTGCGTGCCTGGGAGAGTGCTTGTAATTGTTCGGGGATGGGTACAGTGCAGCGTAGTTGGGAGACAATTCGCTGAGAAACCGGCATGAGCTTTTCGGGGTGAAGTATGTCCGCCACACGTGCCCCCAGGAGGAGTTGGTAGCGGCGGCAGGACTGGGGGAGATCACAGGTGTTCAGGGTGGCACCCAATTTTGCGATCCAATGTCTTTCTAAGGCATCGGCATTGAAAACGGAGCAAGCTTGTAGGGGCAAAATAAACCACTTATGGAAACCGGTATGGAAAAGGTGACTGTAAAACTTGCTTGCGCGGTAACGTCGCCCGGCGAACCAGTTGCCCCATTTTCTGGTCATTTGCCTGTGTTGTCGCCAGCGTTCTAAAAGCATTTTCTCTAGGCCTCGTGCTCCTGCTTGTCCTACGTAAAGGTGGGCCGATAGGGGGCTCCAGATCACGTAGATCCATCGGCCTTTTCGACCCAAAGAGACATCGCGGCAATGTGTCATACTCCAATTTTTCCTTAACCACGGTTGTGGTGCCAGTTCAAGTAATTGGTTTGCCTCGTCCAACATCGTAGTGATGATGGGGCTGGCAAAGTTGACGTTGTCAATGAATCGCTATCCACAAATATTTTTTCAACCATCGAATCTCACGTCGACTGGTGTGGTTGGTCTTCACTAACGCCTCGGGGTAAGCAGGCACGAGCCGGGACAAGCAGAGCAAAAGAGAAGAGACAACACAAGGTACGAGCCTTTCTGTGAGAAACAGTTTCGCAGGGCATTGTGCAGGGTACCCAGGGGTAAGTACGGTGTTCATGCCCCGTGATGAGGTTGAAACTTCAATCAATGCACTGTCATTTGCTTGCATACACAGAAACCGCACAAGGTACTAGCTAAGTGACTGACACTGTGCCCAAAGCTGACAGGGCCAAGTCGTCCAATCCGATGGTATGGGACTTAGCAAGCAGTTGTGGTTTCCATCATTCCCGTGGGTAATCTTTAGCTTGAAGCAGAGACAAAAGACAACATATATTTAGGAAAATCACCTCACGCCCGAAAGCATAGTGGGCACACTTTGCGATCTGGTTGGGGACGTAGGAAGATAACATGTCACGCGAGTTAGGACTAAAAGCACCCAGCAGGCGTTTCTGGGAGGGGGGATGGGTGTCACCTTGTGTACAGTGAAAAACCGGGGGTTTTACAGAGACCTCCACTCGGGAGTCAGAAGTGGCAAAGACTAGAGCCTCTAGGAAAGGGAGGCTGGTCGTGACAGCCTCCAAAGTCGGGTTCATGCCAATGGACTCAGTGAGCTGGGTCATAACGCGCGCGATGCAGGCGTGCACAGAGGAATTTTGCAGGAAACAACTTAGGACGAGTACCAGGAAGTTATCCCGATATCTAACAATGGGCGGGAGAGAGTCATAGCAGAGGTCTATTTCGGCTTTGGCAACAACCATGGACGCATATTGGGCAGACGCTAACCCACCAATAGCAGTGCCAAGGGCTTACGCAAAAACGGATGAGCATATAACAGAAGCGTCATTGAACATGAGATCCCAAAAAACAAAGTGTAACACGTCGTGGAACGAAAATTTGTAAAAGCCAGGCCTTGAATGATCTCTGGCTACGCAGTCCAGTCCCTTGATGCCGCCTTTATGGATGAAAAACCGTGCACGATCAGCGCGAACGCTGTGTGTTTGGCAGAAAAAATCAAAAGAGAAAACCAAGGCCGGGGCAATGGACGGGCAGTTAACATTAGGGAACATCTCAACAAGGTCGAGCTCGGCGAGTGTGGCACACTCGCCAGAGAAATTCCGGGACCACTCACGGACAATTAATAGAGCTGAGCTCTTGCATACTCAGAAATTCAAAGACACGCGGGTGGGTACAGCCGTTTGTCCACAACAAGGATAGGCACCGTGAGAAAAGTTTGCCGTACCGCCGAAAAGGGTGGGCCCCATGGCGTATCACCTCACGCTGTTTCATAGCACAACGTTCATCTAATTCACGAAATTTGTGTTTAATCCAAGCTAACATGTTGGGAACTTTCAGGCAGTGGTTGGGGCGCTGTAATGGCATGGGGGATGGCAGAGGTGTAAGAGTGGGAGCATCTAGGGCCCCTGCCGTGGCCGGTGGCCCGACGGGGGCGGGGGCAAACAGACGCACTGATTCCAAAGGGGTTACCAGGGGTGGGGGGGCAGGAACAGAGTGGTCATCTAAGTTGAGGCAAGGCCCGGCCGAGCGGCGCGGGGTGGCAGGTCGGCAGCGTGGGCGGCGGCCCCCTGCCCCAGCGGTCGCGGCCGGCCCCGAGGGGTGGTATGCCGAGCTGGTACCGGAGGGGTAATTTGTTATGGCTGCAGCCGACGAAGAAGCGACGGTAGCGTGCGCCTGGCTAGCGCACGCAGCTCAGCACGGGCATGAAGTCGCTGGAGGGACCAGGTTCGGCACTGGATCGGGTCAATATGGACGGGGCCAGAAAGGCGTAGAGCCGTGTTGAGTTGGGAGAGCAGGGGGGGCACGGTCGTCTTGGCTTGCCCAAACCCAGGATATTGGATATACAGTGCCATGGCTTGAATGGCCGCAGGTTGAGGGAGGGGGGAGTATGCATGGTAGAGGGAGTAGGGGGAATAGTTGCCATGAAAGGACATATATAGCAAGTCTAAAAAATGCCAAGACAGAAAAAAGGAGGCATCGGACTAGGTGCGAAAACGAGCAAGTTCAGTGAACCGGGGGGTGTGCAGGAGGGTATCGGAGAAAATGCGCTGCCACAACGCCACACAGGGAAAATTGGGGATTGTGGTACCTTTATCGAACACTGAAACAATCATGGTCGATGGCAGCAGCTTCTTTTGGGTTGAAACGTGCGGGCCATAGACACAGCGGGGAAACTGGGTACGTCTGTTTTCGTAAAAACCGTGACATAACCGCATGAGGGTGGACTGGAGGGAACCGGAGCAGGCCTTCCTGTGGTCGGGCAGGGCACGACAGAGTGACTCCAGACTGCAGGTTAGGGTTGGCGTGCAGGTCCGCCTCAAAACGGGACCAGGACGGGACAGTAGCATTTTTAAAATTTTGGGAGAAAACGGCGCTATCGAGACCCGGGGAAAGGCGTGGGAGGACGTGTGGGTCACGGAAGAATGCATGGCCATGTAGGAAACGCACCCCGTGACACGATGCCCAGGCATGGCACGGGCAGGTAGCAGGCTGGGATGGCTCTAGGGTGCTTGTGGGGTACGAGTCCAGGCAGCGGGTCAGGAGTCGGTCACCCACAGCACGCAACTTGCAGTTAACCAAAACCACACGGTCGGCAAGGTAGCGCCGCAAGGGGGGAGGCCAAAAATCGAAGGACTGGAAAGCGGTGTCAATTTCGCACCGGAGAGCTTGTTTGAGGGCTCTGGTGAGGAGTGGGAGGCGCAAAGTGACCCGGTAGGGTAGAGTCACGTGGTGGAAACGGCCAAAATACGCTGACACCCGGTCAAACAGTGACCGGTGTTCCGGAGGCTTAAGATAACGTGCGGTGGCGGTGACGATGGCCAATAGCATGGGGGGGGTGGGTAACTGTGTTGGGGAATGGGCCGGGCAGAGGCCACGATATCTCGGGCGATTTGCAACACGGAGCCACCCTCAACTGACAATTCCTTGGACTACACTTTGCGTTGCATCAGTAAATCCCATTTGCCTCTGCGCATACTCGGGATGTCCTTGTTGAGGAGAGACCCAGTACCCCACTTTTTCATCCACCACGCTTCGCGGGCGGAAGCCCACATTGGGGGGACAAACTCCAGTGGAGTGATTATGAAGTTCTCCGGTCCTTTCATACAGATCCACCTGTAGACGTCTGGCGGCAAGAATATGTGTGCATTGCCAGGGCCCTAGCCTCTAAAGTAGTCAGCGCCGAGGCGTATATGATCGCGTCCATGGTCGGCGGTACGGCGGAAATTACCTTGGGCTCTGGTTTGGCCAATGTAGGAACGGCCGTCCTTCAAGCACCAAAGGCGGTAGATCCAGCATCCCGGTGCAGAGACGGACGCCCGTGTGGATCGGAGGCTGTGCATTTTCTTAACGTGTCTGTCACTGCTCAGGCCAAGGGCCTGGTTAATCCTGTCCCACGATGCAAAAATGGTATTCCAGTCCTTTTTGAACGCCAGGTCTCGGCGGCCGCGGTGCCACTTCAGGGCGAAAGCGCTGCGCCGGACTTCAACTTCCTCCCCCCATAGGCGCAAGAAAATATCATCGCGGGCACGGGCTTCGGCCGACAGCTCGGGGAGGCTGAAAGCAATTCCATTTGCGAACAGTGGGGGGCTGAAGTGGGTGTGTGCTCGGCGTAGCAAGGGGCCGAGTTGGTTCTTGACATGGGCCCAATACTGCACATCAGGCAGTGCAGGGATTCCCGATGGGTCATACGAGAGTTACCAGAGCCGTACCAATTGGGGGGCTCCTTGTAGTGAGATGGGACAGTGGAAAGGGGGCAATGAAGTCATACGTGATGGTATTGCCGCGCAGCAGTGGCGGGAGGGCATTAGGAAGGTCCAAATCCGCGGCGAGGGTGGTGACCTGCCGGAAAGGGCGGGCGTGTAGCGTCAGCTGTGTGTGTAGCTATGAAGCCAAACGACATTCGCCAAATCCATGTCGGAGAGAGCCTACTCCATGCATTTTTTGTTCTAAGGGGTATATTGTTGTATTCGCCAGTTTTTCAATGTTGATTTCGGGGGTGGTGGTTGACAGCAATGCGCAAGGTGGGCAGCCACCGGGGCAGGATTGCCAAAGCGTGAGGGCATGTTCCCACCTCCTACAGAAAAGTTCCCACGTGATGCTATAAAAGGAGTTGAATTTTTTCTTGCAACACAAGGTCCAGTTCACAAAAACCACAGACCAGCCTAGTATGCCGGCCGGTTGTTGTTCTAGGATCTTAAAGCAGTGAGAGCAGCTATAGCCATAGCCACAGTCACAACAACATGAAAAGCATCAGCATCAGCAACAGGCACAGAAACCATCAGCGAAAGTAACAGCATGGACCTGTCCAATGTGCAGCCAATCTGCAGCCTGTCTTCAGCACCGTCGGTTCAGCTGTAGTGCCTCAGCAAGGGCTTGAGCGCCCTCGTCCGTAATCCTGTTGCCTGCAACAAACGATAAGACAAAGGGAGTGGCCCCCGCTGCAAACGACCGGTGGTGTTGTCATTTGTGCTGAAGGTGGATCAATGGTTGGTATCGACTGAATGTCCCCGCCATAGACAGTTCCAGCCATTAGTCAAAGGTTCTCACAGGATAGTTCACGTGTCCCCTTCTTGGTTGGGGTGCTCCACTATCGTATGTACACTGTAGTGGTCAGTATGTACAGTGGTGGTCCAAATCTGTACCTGAGATAACCTAAGTAGATCGTGCCTTCCAGATCAATATATCAAGCGCCCGCATGGTAACCAGCCAATACGCGCTGCATTCTACTACCTCCACTGCATCAGGGCTGAAAAGCATGGCACTCCTTTGGCCTGACCCCTAGCAATGACCGGTTTGAGGTTTCAAAAAAAAGACATGCAGGAAAGAGACAAACAAGGGGTACAATCAGTAGTTGTTGTCGCTCCCTCTACCACTGAGGTCCGTGGATGATGAGTGTGGGCTTGTCAGGCTGCAGGAGGCCGTGCTGCTTGCACTCCGTGTCTCCGCTTCGCTGGACTCCACATGAGGTGCAGGTCTAGCGCCAACAGGATTGATAGGGCCTCTGCACACAGTAGCTTCTAAGGGGGGGATGGGGCAGAGACAAATAGTTGCATGGGGGGTAGCGGAGATAAATCGTGATTGTGCAGGCAAGGGCGCTTCAGTGCTTTTAATGTGGCATATGTGGTGGGTTTTTGTGTGTGTGGGCGTGGGACCCTAGGGTGCATCAGCGTGCCCTGCTCCGCAAGGCGATCTGCCTCATTGTTCCCTTCGGTGGTGATGTGAGAAGGCACTTTTACCCAGTGTATGACACGGGACTCTCTGTCGATTTCTTCAAGAAGCTGCTCCCAGAGATGCACATTGGAGACCGGCCCTGAGGAGCCCACCCATCCCCGTATTTTCTAGTGCCTTGCGGCGCCGGCGGCGCATAAAACAACGTATTGGGAATGGGTACAGATAGCAATTTCCTCCGACGTGAAAATTTGCAGCGCCCTGAGAACTGCGAGCACTTCGGCAGTGTTTTGAGTTTGGCGCATGTCACTAGGGACGTAGGCTGCCACAGAACCACGATCGGCACAGCATACCCCGTAGCCCGCCAGTCTGCCCACCCCTTCCTCTACCGCCGATGACCCATCGGTGTAGACCAGGGGGATGTCTTGCTCCGCAAAAGTCTGTAGGACCTCTTGAAGTTCCTCCGCGCGCTGAAATTTACGTAACTGTCGCGCAGACACTTTTGGCTTTACTTTTGGAAAGTGGTGGTGTTGGTGGTACGGTTTCGAAAGCTGGCATATCCGGGGGTGGTGGTTGACAGCAATGCGCAAGGTGGGCAGCCACCGGGGCAGGATTGCCAAAGCGTGAGGGCATGTTCCCACCTCCTACAGAAAAGTTCCCACGTGATGCTATAAAAGGAGTTGAATTTTTTCTTGCAACACAAGGTCCAGTTCACAAAAACCACAGACCAGCCTAGTATGCCGGCCGGTTGTTGTTCTAGGATCCTAAAGCAACAGGAGCAGCTATAGCCATAGCCACAGTGACACCAACATGAAAAGCATCAGCATCAGCAACAGGCACAGAAACCATCAGCAAAAGTAACAGCATGGACCTGTCCAATGTGCAGCCAATGTGCAGCCTGTCTTCAGCACCGTCGCCTCAGCTTCAGGGCCTCAGCAAGGGCTTGAGCGCCCTCGTCCGTAATCCTGTTGCCTGCAACAAACGATAAGACAAAGGGAGTGGCCCCCGCTGCAAACGACCGGTGGTGTTGTCATTTGTGCTGAAGGTGGATCAATGGTTGGTATCGACTGAATGTCCCCGCCATAGACAGTTCCAGCCATTAGTCAAAGGTTCTCACAGGATAGCTCACGTGTCCCCTTCTTGGTTGGGGTGCTCCACTATCGTATGTACACTGTAGTGGTCAGTATGTGGTACAGTGGTGGTCCAAATCTGTACCTGAGATAACCTAAGTAGATCGTGCCTTCCAGATCAATATATCAAGCGCCCGCATGGTAACCAGCCAATACGCGCTGCATTCTACTACCTCCACTGCATCAGGGCTGCAAAGCATGGCACTCCTTTGGCCTGACGCCAAGCAATGACCGGTTTGAGGTTTCAAAAAAAAGACATGCAGGAAAGAGACAAACAGGGGGTACAATCAGTAGTCGTTGTCGCTCCCTCTACCACTGAGGTCCGTGGATGATGAGTGTGGGCTTGTCAGGCTGCAGGAGGCCGTGCTGCCTGCACTCCGTGTCTCCGCTTCGCTGGACTCCACATGAGGTGCAGGTCTAGCACCAACAGGATTGATAGGGCCTCTGCACACAGTAGCTTCTGAGGGGGGGATGAGGCAGAGACAAATAGTTGCATGGGGGGTAGCGGAGAAAAATCGTGATTGTGCGGGCAAGGGCGCTTCAGTGCTTTTAATGTGGCATATGTGGTGGGTTTTTGTGTGTGTGGGCGTGGGAGCCTAGGGTGCATCAGCGTGCCCTGCTCCGCAAGGCAATCTGCCTCATTGTTCCCTTCGATGGTGATGTGAGAAGGAACTTTTACCCAGTGTATGACACGGGACTCTCTGTCGATTTCTTCAAGAAGCTGCTCCCAGAGATGCACATTGGAGACCGGCCCTGAGGAGCCCACCCATCCCCGTATTTTCTAGTGCCTTGCGGCGCCGGCGGCGCATAAAACAACGTATTGGGAATGGGTACAGATAGCAATTTCCTCCGACGTGAAAATTTGCAGCGCCCTGAGAACTGCGAGCACTTCGGCAGTGTTAACGCATGTCACTAGGGACGTAGACTGCCACAGAATCACGATCGGCACAGCATACCCCGTAGCCCGCCAGTCTGCCCACCCCTTCCTCTACCGCCGATGACCCATCGGTGTAGACCAGGGGGATGTCTTGCTCCGCAAAAGTCTGTAGGACCTCTTGAAGTTCCTCCGCGCGCTGAAGTTTACGTAACTGTCGCGCAGAGACTTTGGCTTTACTTTTGGAAAGTGGTGGTGTTGGTGGTACGGTTTCGAAAGCTGGCATATCCGGGGGTGGTGGTTGACAGCAATGCGAAAGGTGGGCAGCCACCGGGGCAGGATTGCCAAAGCGTGAGGGCATGTTCCCACCTCCTACAGAAAAGTTCCCACGTGATGCTATAAAAGGAGTTGAATTTTTTTCTTGCAACACAAGGTCCAGTTCACAAAAACCACAGACCAGCCTAGTATGCCGGCCGGTTGTTGTTCTAGGATCCTAAAGCAACGAGAGCAGCTATAGCCATAGCCACAGTCACAACAACATGAAAAGCATCAGCACCAGCAACAGGCACAGAAACCATCAGCGAAAGTAACAGCATGGACCTGTCCAATGTGCAGCCAATGTGCAGCCTGTCTTCAGCACCGTCGGTTCAGCTTCAGTGCCTCAGCAAGGGCTTGAGCGCCCTCGTCCGTAATCCTGTTGCCTGCAACAAAAGATAAGACAAAGGGAGTGGCCCCCGCTGCAAACGACCGGTGGTGTTGTCATTTGTGCTGAAGGTGGATCAATGGTTGGTATCGACTGAATGTCCCCGCCATAGACAGTTCCAGCCATTAGTCAAAGGTTCTCACAGGATAGCTCACGTGCTCCCTTCTTGGTTGGGGTGCTCTACTATCGCATGTACACTGTAGTGGTCAGTATGTACAGTGGTGGTCCAAATCTGTACCTGAGATAACCTAAGTAGATCGTGCCTTCCAGATCAATATATCAAGCGCCCGTATGGTAACCAGCCAATACGCGCTGCATTCTACTACCTCCACTGCATCAGGGCTGCAAAGCATGGCACTCCTTTGGCCTGACGCCAAGCAATGACCGGTTTGAGGTTTCAAAAAAAAGACATGCAGGAAAGAGACAAACAAGGGGTACAATCAGTAGTTGTTGTCGCTCCCTCTACCACTGAGGTCCGTGGATGATGAGTGTGGGCTTGTCAGGCTGCAGGAGGCCGTGCTGCTTGCACTCCGTGTCTCCGCTTCGCTGGACTCCACATGAGGTGCAGGTCTAGCGCCAACAGGATTGATAGGGCCTCTGCACACAGTAGCTTCTGAGGGGGGGATGGGGCAGAGACAAATAGTTGCATGGGGGGTAGCGGAGATAAATCGTGATTGTGCAGGCAAGGGCGCTTCAGTGCTTTTAATGTGGCATATGTGGTGGGTTTTTGTGTGTGTGGGCGTGGGACCCTAGGGTGCATCAGCGTGCCCTGCTCCGCAAGGCGATCTGCCTCATTGTTCCCTTCGGTGGTGATGTGAGAAGGCACTTTTACCCAGTGTATGACACGGGACTCTCTGTCGATTTCTTCAAGAAGCTGCTCCCAGAGATGCACATTGGAGACCGGCCCTGAGGAGCCCACCCATCCCCGTATTTTCTAGTGCCTTGCGGCGCCGGCGGCGCATAAAACAACGTATTGGGAATGGGTACAGATAGCAATTTCCTCCGACGTGAAAATTTGCAGCGCCCTGAGAACTGCGAGCACTTCGGCGGTGTTGACGCATGTCACTAGGGACGTAGACTGCCACAGAACCACGATCGGCACAGCATACCCCGTAGCCCGCCAGTCTGCCCACCCCTTCCTCTACCGCCGATGACCCATCGGTGTAGACCAGGGGGATGTCTTGCTCCGCAAAAGTCTGTAGGACCTCTTGAAGTTCCTCCGCGCGCTGAAATTTACGTAACTGTCGCGCAGACACTTTTGGCTTTACTTTTGGAAAGTGGTGGTGTTGGTGGTACGGTTTCGAAAGCTGGCATATCCGGGGGTGGTGGTTGACAGCAATGCGAAAGGTGGGCAGCCACCGGGGCAGGATTGCCAAAGCGTGAGGGCATGTTCCCACCTCCTACAGAAAAGTGCCCACGTGATGCTATAAAAGGAGTTGAATTTTTTCTTGCAACACAAGGTCCAGTTCACAAAAACCACAGACCAGCCTAGTATGCCGGCCGGTTGTTGTTCTAGGATCCTAAAGCAGTGAGAGCAGCTATAGCCATAGCCACAGTCACAACAACATGAAAAGCATCAGCATCAGCAACAGGCACAGAAACCATCAGCAAAAGTAACAGCATGGACCTGTCCAATGTGCAGCCAATCTGCAGCCTGTCTTCAGCACCGTCGGTTCAGCTTCAGGGCCTCAGCAAGGGCTTGAGCGCCCTCGTCCGTAATCCTGTTGCCTGCAACAAAAGATAAGTCAAAGGGAGTGGCCCCCGCTGCAAACGACCGGTGGTGTTGTCATTTGTGCTGAAAGGGAGGGGAGGGGGGGCGCAGAAATGAGCTGAAGGGCGCGGAGGTGGGGGGGTTGGGTCTGGGCAGGAGAGCAGGGCAGCCCATCCCATCAACGCCTGTCACCCTCCCCTCACACGCCCCTCCCCCCCCACATGATGTCACATTACCCCCCCCCCTCCCTGGTCAGGGGCGTGGTGCTGCGAGAGGCCGCGGCATGACATTGTGTGCGGCCAAACCCCCTGCGATGGTGTGCACGGGCCAGCGCTGTGCCAGTGCAGGGGGCAGAACAACGCCACAACACCCGCGGGTGTCAGTGAGCAGGGGCCTGAGGGGCCCCTCATGGCAGGGGTCAGAGGCAGCCCACGGCTGGTCTAAATATTTACCATTCTTGGTACACAAGCAAACGCCAGCAGGGGCAGAGCTTGGGGCTTGCGGACCTATGGCAAGCATCACGCTGAAATTTTGAAATTCCTATTACTGTGGTAGACGCAAGCAGGGGCAGAAATTGTGACACTGGGACCTATGGCAAGCACCTTACCAACAATTTACCATTCTTGGTACACTAGTAGAGGCAAGCAAGGGCAGAGATTGGGACACTGAAACCTATGGCAAGCATCAGACTAAAATTTTATCATTCCTCATACACCATTAGAGGCAAGCGGGGGCAGAAATTGGGACACTGGGACCTATGGCAAGCATCAAACTAAAATTTTACAATTTTTGGGACACCAGCAGAGGCCAGCAGGGGCAGAAATTGGCACATTGGGACCTATGGCAAGCATCGGACTAAAAATCTAAAATCCCTGGTACACACCAGAGGACAGCCGGGGCAAATTTTGGGACACTGGGACCTGTGGCAAGCATCATACTACAAATTTACAATTTTTGGTACACCAGCAAAGGCCGGTAGGGGCAGAAATTGCGTCACGAGGACCTATGGCAAGCGTCAAACTAAAATTTTACCATTCTTGGTACACCATCAGGCCATCAGGGGCAGAAATTGCAGCACTAGCATCACAGAGTTGGAAGAACAATCAACACTACCGTCTAGACCATAACTAGGAATCAAGAGCAATACATCCAGTGATGTCTAGACCACAACCGAGACGAATCAACATTCATCTTCAGTGCATCCAGAGTTGTAAAAAGAACCGCACAGTGGTTCCCAGGTCACATGCATGTCCTAAACCCAAAACACCTGTAAAAAATACTAAATATTTGAGGTCATTGTGTTGTTGAAAGGCATCCTATGGGTGTCTTGGGGTCGCGGGGGTCCGTGACACCCATTTATCTCATCCTTGACCACACCACACCCTCCCTTCCCAAAGAGGTGAAGGCCCGCCCACCCTAAGGCTAAGTGGCTGGAGGCATCTCCCGGGCCTACCTCTTTTGCATCTAGCAACAGTCCCACTGACTGTGCTATGGGGTGCAGAGGTGTCTCTGAACCAGCCCCTGGCTGGCTGGGCAGCCGTGTATTGGTCACTGCTCTTCCTCCGCCCGCTTCTCTTCCCTACCCATCCCTTCCCACGCAGGTGAGATCGTACCGATTTGACCTTCAAGCCGCAGGGCGTCGCAAACGTGCCGTGGGCCTACGCCACACTGGAGGTGCGGGACCCGCCCCCGCCCCCGTCTCAGAGTTTTGATGCTTGCCATAGGTCCCAATGTCCCAATTTCTGCTCCTGTTGGCCTCTACTGGTGTGCGAGGCATGGTGAGATTGTAGTATGATGCTTGCCATAGGTCCCAGTGTCCCAATTTCTGCCCCTAGTGGCCTCTACAAGTGTACAAGGCATTGTAAATTTTTAGTATGAATTTGCCGTTTGTTTGCCGTCCTCCACTGGGCGTTTGCCCATGCGAGCTGTGGCGGGAGTGCGGGTGGGCGGTGGGTGTAGGTGCTGCTTCTTGCCTGCCCCTTGTTGCTCCCTGTTTTAAGGCCCGTACTTCAAGTGGGGGTGTTGTAACCCCCCCCCCCCCCGCCCTCACTTCTGTCAGTCCGATCATTTTCCATATGTTTTGTAACCGCCTGGTTCAGTCGCCAACCGCTTTTCCAATGGCCAGTCACTGCTGCTACTTCTGAGACTCTTCAAGCACAGGCCTTGAGGTATTTCCCCCAACAACTGATATAAACACAGCCCTGCCATTGCTCAAACTCACCCCAAGTCTTGCATGGAACCTGTCCTGTGGTAAGGGGCCGCGCGAAATATGAGGGTATGGGCAGAGGGCAACACGTTGTGGGCAATCTCTGACCAATGCCTTGCTCACATGACAGGACGGCAGTCGTCAGCCGTCAGACGAAAAGGGGCTTCGTACATTTTCGTAGATCCACTTTGAAGCTTGTTACTGGCCACTGCTGGCCACTACGAAGGCCAATATTTTCGCCACCAAAGAAATCACCCGCCCCCAGCCCCTCCGTAACAGCATGGTGTGCAACATGGCAGGGCAACCATCGGTATGTGAATTAAATTAGGTCTGGACTTCCACTCTATCTTGGACCAGCGAGCCTCTTGGTCAAGGGTGAAAGGGAGGCCTGGCCAAATGGATGTCACATGGCACATAACCAATGCAATCGAAGCTCAAGCCGCACCATTCAAATGAAACACATCAAACCAGCTTCGGTTGTTCAAGCTTGGCTGTCGGGGTTTCTCTGCCCTTGAACAACAGTGGTTTCATCCACTGCGCAGGTACCCCCCCCCTGGTATAAGCTACGCCAAAGTCCCAAATTAATACGGTCCCTACGCCTACTGTAGCTTGGACACGGGCGTAGCTTGCACGCGACACATACAACTACCGACACCGGGCGCCCAGGTTCAAAAAGAGAGGATTGCATGGTGAGCTGGTGCAAGCAAGGGGAATATGATGCACAAGGATACCAAAAATCACAGCTATGTGGGTTCAAATGGGCAAACACTCACAACAAATGTGTCCATGACTCTATGTGACTCGCAAATTTGCCACCAAACCCATGTCTTATGTGGCTGCACTACGTTTGGTACCGAATTAAAATTAGGTCCCAAATTAATACGGTCCCTACGCCTGCTGTAGCTTGGACAAGAGCGTAGCTTATACAAGAGGGGGGGGGGGGGGTAGTGTGGATGCAATAGGGGAGGACAATATTCTGTGGGTCTGGCGATTGGTGCATGTAAAAACTGTCACTTTCCCCACTCTGAACAGATGTTGTCGGATAGGTGAGGAGTGAAGGCAGAAGAGAATGGGGGCGCAGATCTGCAGTTGTTGGATGTTGTTGGGGGCCAGGCGTCGAGGCACAATGGTGTACACCTGCTGATTTCATGAACCTGCCCGATGGCCATGGCAATGCCATTCAGATGCCAAGTATTGTGTAATTTGGCATTTATTCGCAAGCATTGGTGTTGCACAACAGCAAGTGCATGCAATGGCTTTTGTAACAATTTTCTAATGTCATTCACAATGTCTTTTCCCAATTCTTTTGAATTACTTCATGTTCTTCATAGTTTACTCGGTTTTACTTTCCAAGCGGGGCATTTTGGATATCAAGGGCAGCAACCCCCCCCCCCCCGTGTTGTGAGGGCACACTAAAACCCCATAATGTGGGGGAAAAAACGTCTGTTGCTTTCACAAGGGGGGTTGTTCATAAAGGGCAAAAGTATGACACGCTTCCAAAAGTTGCGGAAACAACACCTACTGTTGCTCTGACATGGGCGTTGCCCTCGCAAGGTCTCTGTGGGGAGGGGGTTAGGGGGGGGGTTGGCACAAGGCCTCGGTATTCGGTTGTGTGCCTTTGGCGGCGCCTATTGGCCTCTCGCCACTGCTCATTCTGACCCTCTGTGGGCCTGAACGTGTTTTGGTGGTGTGTTGGGGGTTAGGGGGGGGTTTTGGCATGACGCCATGGTGTGATGATCTCGTCTGCAGCTGGCGGCGCCTACTGGCCGATCGCCATTCGCTGCCCTTCCCTTGGACCCTTTCCCTCCATAGGCGGTGGTGCCCATCAGCTTCTCACCACCCTTTGACCTTCCTCTTCCTCCTTGCCCTAACCTTCCCTCTCCCCTCCCCTTTCCCTTCCCTTGGCCTTTCCCTCTGTAGACCACCGTGCCCATCGGCTTCACCACACTCCTTCCCTTCCCTTTCCCTTGGTCGGTTGTGCCAACGGAGCCCCCGGACTTGCCCTGTTTCACTTCTCTGCGTCGAGTCCACGCAGAGGAAGGCAAATGCCTTCGCCGTTGGCCAGGTGCGTCCAAGCGGCCATCCCAAGCCGGCGGTGAGGTACCTCTCCCCAACGGCGGCTGGTGGGCCCTGGGATGGCCACTTGCGGGGTCGTTTCCCCGACGGGGGCACATAACAACCTTTCTCCTCCAAGTTCCCGCGCTCAGTCCATCCTTTGGCGAGCGCAACACAAACCCCCTACCCTCTCCTTCATGCATTTGCTGCGCGGACGGGGGTTGTGGGGGATGCGTGGGTGCACGGGGGAGTAGGATGTAGCGGGTGACGTGGGGTGGGCCTCTTACCGTCGCTGGCCGCCCAATTCGTTGCGCGACTCCCCGGACCACCTCAACATAGGAGCGAGTTGTTGTTGGGTTGACGGTGGTGTCCCGTGTTGGGTGGAGGTGCGTAGGGCCCCTTGCTGGCCCCCTTCTCCCGGCTTGGTCCGGGCGCTTGACGACGTGGTGCGTCCCTTTTCTGGTTGAGTTGCTACGCGAGGGAAGGAGTCTCTCCCCTGCTCGCTTCTCAGTGCCAGCACGCTGGGACTTACTGCCGTGGTCACTCCCTTGAGAGCGCGGCCCCCGGTGGGCTTGCGTTGCCACATCGGGCATCTCGCTGAGGCCCCATTGGACCCCCCGAGAAGAACTCGGTGCACGTGTAGACTTCATTGTTTTGTTTTGGTCGGTGTTGGTCACCACCCTGGCTAAAAAAGTGCGGGGGTTAGGGGGGGGGGGGGGTTGCAGCAGTTGAATGTTGCTATTGCTTACTGCCGTGTGTCATGACAGGTACGTATGGAAAGTGTGTCGTGATGAGCCATGTAAGATAGTAGGAGTGAGCCAACAGATGCACGCAACTCGAATCCGGTCAATCATTGTGGTGAGACTTGTTCGAAACATTGTATCCATCCTAATTTGTAGTTGCCAAAACAGAGAATAAAGGTGCACCCGAGCCTCACCACGCGAGAATCTTAGCATGAAGAGCTCGCTAGTCAATGGAAAAGGCATTTAGCATAGGATAGGAAAAGAACTTGCAGATAAGACAAGCGCCCCACGTTTGAGTGCATTTACAAGATGGAAAATTGAGCAGTTTGAAGGTCGACGAAGCTGTGGCACTGTCCAGATGTAGGTCCATTTGGTCCAACCCAAACCCCTTTTCCCATACTATCGTGCATGCAACTGTAAATGGGACCGCGAACTGGGGCATCACAATACACCGTGCCGACTACCCCCTTCATGGAACGCACTCCAAACGAGGTGCCCCGTCGCCAAAAGCAACTCCGGGACACTTTTGCCCTCAGGCCAATCGCTTTCCTCCAACTCCATATGATTGACCACACAAGACTCAGACCTCAGAGCAGCTATAAGCCCATCGATGTGGGTATGCAGGTTCGAGCGGCCTGCACACTTGAGCTGATGGACTTTCCCACACGCGACATTACTGAGCAAAGACTGACTCAGGCAGCCCATGTCCACGCCCAGCCGAGGCATGCGCTGACAGAGGGGGGGGGGGGGGAAGGGGAGGGTGACCCGCCGGCCCTCCGTGCATCCCATGAGTCATTCTCAGCGTGTGCAGTGGTGCGCTGCAGTTGCAGCCATCTTTGCCATGGTGCTGCCGTGTGGGTGGGCGGTTGGGTGAAGGCGTGCCCGTGTGTGTACCTCTGTGGGTCTGTGTGTGTCTGACTTTCCGGGGGGGGGGGGGGGGTTAATGGCAGGGATACCAGCACTCCTCCGCCCTGCGGGCGCCCCGCAACTGGGGCCCGGCCGCCCTGGCTACTGCACAACTTGTGGGGCTTAGATCCGCCCCCACTCCCATGGCCCCGGCAGCAGGAGGAGGGGCGGTACCGTCACTGTACATCAGACTTGCCCCCCGCCCGTATGGTGACTTATGAGGTGTCACGTGTGATTTGTTGGTTGGCAAGACGTCAGCACAACAGGCAGCGCATGCAGTTCACAAGAGGGAAAGAGAAGCTTGTCAAGAGCCGAAGGACGGCCCTGGGCGCCTTTCGCAAAAGGTCCGTGGGTAGAGAGTATAAGAGGACCTTTTGCATGTGAGAGGAGGCAACATTGCAGCCGTCAGCAGCATGGTACACGGGACACAGAACAAATAATATCAGGGTACAGGTGCACAGCAGAACGCAGGCCACCCCTCCCCCCTGCCCACCTAAAGGTGGGAGGCAATTTTCTGTAAAACATTCCAATCACCCCCCCCCCCCAGAACGCAGTAGCGTTGGGGTGCCTTTCTCTGTCTTGTAGCATATAAACACTCTTGTGTTGACAAAACAGGGCCAACAGGCGCAGTGATTTGTATGGTAGCACATTTGTATCATATCAATGATCTCTTGGAACTGCCGAACATTGCTGCATATGCATACCAGGACGTGCATGTGTAGAGCGCTTTGAGACCTGCTTGCGCCCAGAACGCACAACGGTCCCGCCCCAACCCCCATGGGGAACAGTCACCAAATGACGGTCCCGCGATGTACCCCCCGTTTCCCGGGAACAATAAACCGAAAAGCAGTGTTCATTGGACACGCCGTTCGGTGCCCAATCAATTTGGTACCGCTAAACCCGGTGCCTAATGAATTAGGTCCCCACAAAATACGGTCCACACAGAAGTGTTCCTTGGACAAGGCATTCGTTGGGCACTGAGGGGGGGTACTACTACATTGTAACTGGGGTTCATTTTTCTTCAGTGCGCCTGCAGCGCCATGGGCATTTGGGGCAAGTGACCCCCCCCCCCCCCGTGCGACATTTCACTCATCGTTGGTTTCCTTCCGGGGCCCTGGGCAATCCCCCGGTCTTCCCTCCGCAGAGTGCGTCGGGTGGGCGTTGCTCGCTCGGCCGGGGGGGGGCGGTGCGCGTTGCTTCGTGTGTCTGTGGGGGTGTGCGTGGGGCCCACTGTTCTGTCTTATGGGGCTGCGGCCGGTGTGCGGGGGTCTCGTTTTTCCTTCCCAAGACAGTCACCCGGTCTGCCCTCCGCAGAGTGCGTCGCGCCATCGTTATATGCAGCTGCAGCGCTGTTCGGACTCCAATGACCTGCCTCCTTCACTGCCTTATGGGAGGGGGGGGGGGGAGCACTCCCATCATCACTCGTCAACACTCCCCCCCCCCCCGCCTCCTCGTCGAAACCGCGCCCAAGTCCCAAAACTTTGCCCTGCCGACGGGGGCTGAGGGGGGCAGTCACTGAGACCCATCCTTTTGCTTTCCGTGACGCTTGACCCTCAGGGTATTGTTGGCCGGGGCCCTGCAGAGACCACATGGAGGCGGCGGTGCTCACTTCACTTGCCATCAATCAGGGGCCGACAACCGACGGCGGTTGTGGGCCAACCAACGGCGTTTGGGGTGGACATTCGGCACAAAACAAAAACAGTCCTGCCGACCGGAGAATGCCGTGGGCCACGATGGTCAGAGTTTCAGGGGAACTCCTAATATATACTTGGGCTGAGATTAGGGGTTAGAGAACACCCCCCCTCTTAGGGGGTGGGAGGCTGAAAAGAAGGGTTTAAGAGCGGTTGCAAAGCGGTTCCTGGTGGTTGGAAAGGTTGGTTCGGCGACAAGGTCTGGCAGTTACCAAATGCTTGGCAGGCCGTTGATGGTGGATTTCGTTTTTTCCCGCGATGGTCACTTTGGTCTGGCCATGACATCAGGATTTGAAATGACCGGCAGCATCCTGACCATACTTGGCGCTAACACCTGCCACGGCAGGTGTCGGCAGGTTTCACTGAAAGTTTTGGCAGGTGTCGGTAGGTGGCATAAAAAGTTGCGGCAGGTGAGCGCCAAGTATGATCCTGACCAGGCCTTTGCTTAGTGGTGGGGGGGGGGGGTCAGGGCGGGTTCCTAGTGAGGAGCCTTGTGGATGGCACTGGGTCCTACTCAGTTGCCCATAGGGCGGGGCTCCTTCCTACTGAGCTGACTGGCATGTGGGGCTGGATCCTACTGAGATCCCCTCACCAGGGCAGGGGGTCACCCCCAGCCCCAGCCCCCACTAAGCAAAGGCCTGATCCTGACCTCATGCCAGCTCAGCCAGGCCCTTCCAATACTCCCCTGCCCCTCCCCCTACCCGCCCAGGGCCCCGTCGGCGGTGCGCGCCCTCGCCCGGGCCCGCAGGGCGCGCCTCACCGCGCCGTTGCGGATCCGCAGCGCGTCGTAGGCCCACGCGGCGTCGGCCGCCTGCCGCGCGCTGAACGTGGCGAGCAGCCCGCCCCCCATGACCCGCCCCGCCAGCGCCTCCATCAGCCCCTCGTCCCGCACCCCCAGCGCCGCGTAGGCCCAGGCCGTGGCGGCGACGGCCTCGGCGGAGAACGCGGCGAGGACCCCCGGGGCCTGCGCCCGGCGCGCGAGCGCCGCCATCAGCCGCTCGTCCCGGAGGCCGAGCTTGGCGTAGGCCCAGGCCACGTTGGCGAGCTGCTGCGGCGTCACCGCCCCCAGAACCTCCGCCGCCGCGACCCTCTCGGCGACCGCGGCCATCAGAGCCTCGTCCCGCACCCCCAGCGCGGCGTAGGCGTACGCCAGGGTCGCCATGTCCCGGGGGCCGAACGCCGGGAGCAGCCCCCCCGCCAGCACCCGCCGGCTCAGCGCCGCCGTCAGGGCGCCGCAGGGCAGGCCCAGCGTCGCGTACGCCCACGCGGTGCGCGCGACGTCCTCTGCCGTGAGCGCCGCGGCCACGTCCTCTCGCGCGACGCGCCCCGCGATGGCGCCCATCAGTGCGACGTCGTGGACCCCGGCCCTTGCGAAGGCCCAGGCCGTCTTCGACAGCGCCAGGGCGCTGCACGTGCGCAGCACCGCCGGCCGCGCGACGTGCGCCGCCAGCGCCGCCATCAGCGCGTCGTGCCGGACCCCGAGCTTCGCGAAAGCCCACGCGGTATTGGCCGCGTCCTGCGCGCCGAACGTCGCCACGACCCCTGGCTCGGTCGCGCGTGCGGCGAGCGCGGCAAAGAGCGCCTCGTCGCGGACGCCCAGCGTGGCGTACGCCCAGGCGGTGTTGGCGAGCTCGAGCGCTTGGAACGCGGCGAGGAGGCCAGGCTGCCGCGCGCGCGCCGCGAGGGCGCGCATCAGCCGCTTGTCGTAGAGCCGCAGCGTGGCGAACGCCCACGCCACGTTGCTCAGCTCCTGGGCCTTGATGGCGTTCAGGGCGTCGGGCTGCATGACCCGCGCAGCGAGGGCCCGCATCAGCACCTTGTTCGGGAGGCGGAGGGTGGCGTAGGCCCACGCGGTGTTGGCCACCGCCTGCGGCGTGAACGTGGCCAGGCGGCCAGGGTCCAGGATGACCCCCGCGAGGGCCCGCAGGAGCGCCTCGTCCCGGGCCCCGAGCTTGGCGTAGGCCCAGGCGGTGTTGGCGATGTTCTGCGCGTTGAAGGTCCACAGAAAGCCCGCCCGCCGCGCGCGCGCGGCCAGCGCGTCCAGCAGCGCGTCGTCGCGGACCCCGAGCGTGGCGAACGCCCACGCCGTGTTGGCCACGTGCTGCGCCGTGAAGGCACCCAGCAGCCCCCTCCGCGTCGCGTGCGCGGCGAGGGCGTCCAGCAGCGCGGCGTCGCGGACCCCGAGCTTGGCGTACGCCCAGGCGGTGTTGGCGACGTCCTGGGCGTTGAACACGGAGAGCACGCGGGGCTGCGTGGCGCGCGCGGCGAGCGCGGCGAAGAGCGCCTCGTCCCGGACCCCGAGGCGCGCGTACGCCCAGGCGGTGCTGGCGAGCTCGCGGGGCTTGAACGTGGCCAGGACGTCGGGCTGCCGCGCGTGCTCCGCCAGGCCCGCCAGCAGGGGCTCGTGCCGCCGGCCCAGCGTGGCGTAGGCCCAGGCGGTGTTGGCGACGGCCTGGGCCCGGAACCGGGCCAGGCACCGCGGCTGCAGCGCGCGCGCGGCGAGCGCCTCCAGCACCGCCCCGTCCGCGACGCCCAGCTTCGCGCACCCCCACGCGGCGTTGGCCACCTCCTGCGCATTGGCCGCGTCGAGGAACCCGGGCTCCACGAGGCGCCGGCCCAGGGCCGCCACCAGCTCCGCGTCCCGGACCCCCAGCGTGGCGTAGGCCCACAGCACGTTCGCGGCGCCCTGCGGCGTGAGGGTCCCCGCCACCGGCGCGCGCGCGATGCGGAGCGCGAGCGCCCGCAGCAGCGCCCGGTCGCCGCTGCGCAGCCGCGCCAGGCCCCACACCGTCGTCGCGAGGTCCTTCTCCGACAGCCCCGGCAGCCCCGCCACGTGCCATGCCACCGCGTGCACGAACCCGAGCTGCCGGATCCCGAGCTTCCCGAACGCCCACACGAAGCGGCTCCCCTGCGCCCGCCCCAGTCCCGCCAGCAGCCCCCAGTCCAGCGCGTGCCGCGTGACGCTCCGCATCAGCCCCGCCGTCTCGTCCGCGAGCACCTGCCCGAACACGGGCTCCCACTGGCTCAGCTTCACGAGCGCGTCCACCAGCCGCCACAGCTCCGCCCCCGTGAAGCGCCCGACGGACCACTCGACGGCGGTGCACAGGCTCCCGGCGGCGCCGTACAGGGCGTAGCGCGCGCGGCCCCCGGCGGCCGGCGGCGCGTACCAGTGCCGCCGCAGCAGGCCCTCGAGCTGCTCGCAGACCTGCGCCCCGGTGCCCCCCGCGGCGGCGACCTGCGCCGCGGCCCTCTGGATGGCCTGTTGGCGGCTCACCGGCGGGACGGCGCCGCGGACCGGGCGCGGGTCGCTCGTGCGGCCCGGGGCGCTCCTGTGCGGCCGGGCACGGGCGGCCGCCGAGCCGGGGGGGCGGCGGGCCACCGCCTCCGCATCAGGCGGAGCGGCACTGCCTGCGGCGTGCGGCAGGCCCAGGGGGCCGCCCGCCACGGCACCGGAGGCGTGCAGCCGTCCGTGGGAGGGGCCCGTGGGGGCGGAGTGACGCGGGTGGCACGCCATCACGCCGGCCCCCACGCACAGCAGCGCCAGCACCGTACCCCAGCGCCGCACCCGGGCACCGGCGGACGAAGGGGGTGCGGTGAAAGGCGGAGGATTTGGCTCCCTGCGGGTCCGGCGTGGGGCCGCAGAGAACGCGGCCCAGCGGAACTGGCCCATTGACGGGGCATCTGCCGGCTCGGGGCCCGGAAGCCGGCGGGCGCGACAGAATTGCATCGCCAACGGGGCTCGGGGAGCAGTGGGCTACGTTGCCCGTACCATTTTGGGGGCTAGAACACAAGAATCGGGCGGAGCGCCGATACACCAACGCTGGCCTTGGGGCTTGGGAAGGCAAGACGTGCAAACAGGAGGTTGGAATACGGTCGGTGACTGCGCGAATGCCGTCTGGCTCCGGGAGATGCTCGACTTCGAAGGAGAAAGCGCCAGACTGTGCGCTGTCATCTGCCATTGTTTGGAGTCTGCTTCGTGCTGGTTTTTATGGGTCTGTCCGCCAGGGGTGGATATAGTGGGGGGGGGGGTGCCCCCCCCCCCCAGCCCCCCCCCCCCCCGTTGACGATTACGATTACGATTTACCCGTTTGACTGAACTAGCAGTTTTGCCAGCAGTTTTGTAAGAGGACTAATGGCCAAAAACAGTGCCTGAGCAGGACAAATGAATCCATTGCCTACGCATATACCATTGTACTACGGGGCCAATCCACCAACACTGAACACAAGACAATACATTGCACAGGGGTTGGTGTATCCCATGAAGACAGTCCACACAGTGCAATCATTTCTTGACACATTATGCCAAAATGGCTTGCAATTCCGAATCATCTGTGCCTGTAAAGCTGTATAAGGAGCAAATCGTAATCGTCATTCCGTCATTACTGCCTCCTGGCTCAACAGCCCCCCCCCCCCCCCCCCCACCCGCACCTTGGTAATGTCGTCACTATTATATCCACCCCTGCTGTCCGCAATGGCGGGTCTCCACATTAGAAGCACTACTTGAGGTCTACTGCCGATGGCGATGTTGGGCATCCACCTCCCAAGGACAGTGTGAGGAATTTACTGGGAAGGGCGCTATCTGTAGTCTACTCCCAATGATGGTGCTTTTTTGGGGGGAGGGGGCGGGGGAGGGGGGGGCTGACTGAAAGGTCTCAATTTCGAGTGCTCAAGACCAGGGGCATAAAAGTGCAGACAGTTACCAGCGGGTGGTCTGATTAGTGCAGGTGTTTCCTTCGTGCTTTGCCGACCGCGCACCAGGTGCATTGCTTTGGGCCTGTGCGCTGCAATGCAGCATGTGGGCAGAGGAAATGGAATAGACCTATGGAATACATACCTCTCGGGGACATTCGGTTCATGCCAAAGGGGAGCAAAAAAATTTCGCACTTTTTCAGGTTTTTCTCAATTTTTTGTCTGATGCTCCAAAGGTTCGTTCCATATGGGGGGGGGGGGGGGTATGTGAAATCTGTGAGAAAAGGCCGTTTCAGAAATGTGGGGGGGGGGGGGGGAGGTGGTCACATTTTTTAGCACAGAGCTGTAGATGGGACGATGCACAAAACGAAGCAGTGCTCAAGGGATAACTGCTTACTCCGAATCCGAGTCATCGTAATCATTGGCTCCTTCCACAAGGGCTAGGACCCAGTTGGGGCACACATCCCCCTGTTTGTGACTGCTGCAAATCAACATCAACGCAGGTCGCCAGAAATTCATGCTGCGGAGCCTTGGTGGGGTGAGTCTTTTTATCCCAAAACTGCGCTCCAAAAGCAGCGCCCTCGGAAGTGGATAGAATCTGGTGCTCTGTGTGGGCGAATGCAGGATGCTGCGAACCACCTGTGCGAGGCCTTTTTGCGGTGCTAGGGGCCACCATGCGACTAATCTGCACCCAGGCAGCAGCACTAGAGCGTGCTCTTTTGCGAACCAACGGTTCTGCGATGCATCTGGGGATGCAATAGCACGTGGCGTGAATTTATACCCGGACATGGTGATTGCCTGTTGACGAAAGCAGGCAGCAAGCAACACCGTCCAAAAAGGACAAAAATCTCCAACATACCGTCACTACAACATGCAGACCCAGGGTGTTCCAAATAGCCCTTTTCAAGGGCCTTCCACATACCCCGCCCCCCCCCTTGCGCAAGCACAGCAGCGGTCCCAAAAAACCAGGCAAAACAGCGGTTCAACGCCCACCCCGTGCTTAGACAAGACCGTGCTTGCGTGCGACACACATGATGGCAAACACACATGACTGCCCACATCCAGGAGATCCCTCAGATGCAGATGGTGATAGGCTGTGGAAGGGGAATATCAGGAATGGCTAAGAATCACCTCATCACAAAATAAACATCATCGGGTGGCAATGTGTGGTGAACCGTTTTTAAACCCCATGTTACGTCTGGGACCACAAAAACAGTGGTCCCAAAAATTCCTAAAAACAGCGGTTCAACGCCCACCCTGTGCTTACACAAGGCCGTACTTGCGCAAGGGGGAGGGGGGGTACCCCACATGCGCCCCCCCCCCCACACGGTACACACAGTGGGCACCAATGAGGCAACAATAACACCAATCACTGAAAACACACTCACTGTTGGCGTATTCCTCATCGTCCCCGAGAGATATCCCTATCCATCCCATATGCGTCCCAATCAACTTGTTGTCCCTCAATCCTCCAAAGAAAACTCCATTGGAAATCCCGAGGTCCAATATGTGTCACATATGCTTGGGTGTGGGCGTAAGGGTGTTGGTGTTAAGTAGCGCCACAAAAACCCACTTCTCCAATTGTTTATGTGAGAGGTTGTCCGGCAAAAAAATTGGGCTGGTCTTCAAAACGACGTTCACAATCAAATGTAAAGCCCTGCTCCTTTACGAAAATCAAATCTTAAGTTCTATCACACCAATGGTCAGTTAGGGTAAGGTGACCAAATGACTGAGTAAACCGGCAATTTCTAGGTACTTACGGTGTCTTCAGACATGCCCTAAGCATAGGTCCAATTGGACGAATGAAACTAGGACTCGGCACTTCTGCATGGATAGCGTGGCCTTGGACCCAAGCCAAACCGAAAATTTTTCCTGGGATTATGGAAGTGAACAGCAATGCAGAGCAGCTACAGCACAATGTGAGGCTTGGTGACCACGGGGGGGGGGACCACAATCGGTCCTGATGCGACCCACCCCCCCAGCTATCTGTCAAAAATTGCGGGGGGGGGGAGGGGGGGGGGGTATTGGCAGCTCGGCGGGGGAGGGTCCCAAGAGGAGGGGGGCTGCGCGCGACCCACTACAACCACATGCATACCTCAAGGGTGTGTGTGTGTTTGGGGGCATAGGGGTATAGAGGTATGTATACAATTGTAAACAACAATAGCCATTAGTCGTCTTTGTCAGGAAGAAAGTCTTAAGGGTCTTAAGGACCAAAGGCATAGTACCCCATTCAACAAAGCATGGGTCAAAAAATTTGGTGCCATTGGCGCCATGGCCCCTGCACCGCTATCTTTCAAAACTAGGGGGGGGGGGGTCGCATACAAGGACCGGGCCTGCCCCCCCCCCCCCGGGTTGGCGACCCTCCCTAGTAACCACAGCACAGTCCCATAAATGATAGACAAACCTCCACTCTATAGTCACCACACTGAGACTGGCCACCTACAACCATAAGGAGGACCTCCTCTGTGTTTGCATCACTTATGTGCCCTATGGGCCCCTCAGGCTTGGCGCCAACAATCACGGTGACCTGTGCCACAAGCCAAAAAGTAAATCCTACAGGGGCTGTGTCCACACCACTCCCGCAAACATGCACCAATTGGTACAACACAAACAGTTGACAAATTGGCTCGCATGGGGCTTGGGCAGTCCTTTGTAGTGGGTGTTCGTGCAACCAAGGCCCTGCGGCGGGACCTGGGCAATCCGGTCTGGCCCGGTCCCGCGCCGCTGTCCTTGCAGAGGGGCCGAGTCCGAGGGGTTTTTTTTTTTGGGAGGCCAAGGCCATGCTATTCATACTGCAGGGGCCAAGTCTTGCGGTGGTGAACTTCTCTCTCATGAAGGTGCCTTTTCCACATAGGCCGGCCTTTTTCCTGGGAAAGAATCCAGTCAAAGCGCCATAAAAAGGTGCCCGGCTTCTTGATGTTGTGCCACCGTTGCAAAGGCAAGTGGCCACACTGACCACTAGAGTAGTACGGCCTCCATTCATGAGCAAGCTACAAATGCCGTGAGCCGTCAGTCATCCTACGGAAAGACCCAAAGCGCACTGGCCACACCTGGCATTGTTCAATGGGGGCGTTTTCGCACAGCACGCGCACAGCGCGGGCACAGCGCGCGCACAGTGCGCGCACAGCGCCAATTATTACGGTGATTATCCAGGTAACAACCCTGAAAACCACGCACCTGCGGAATCATGCACAATCAATTCAAACCTCAAAAATTCAAACATCTGATGCTTGCCATGGGTCCCAGGGACCTAAATTCTGCCCCCTATAGCCCCGTCCACTGCAGCAGCCATTCAATGACATCCTTCCAATCTTCTCAACTTACCGAACTCCCGGTGGTGGAGAACGGCCAACTTTTCGCACAGCGCGCGCACAGCGCGCGCACAGCGCACGGTACGCCCCCAATGACATGTCATTAGAGGATACATGAGGCCAACTAGTTTCTGATGACCTTAGGGTATGATTTGCAGCTTAGTGTTCTGGTTCACACTCGCCACTAAAATCTTTTTAATCGCTTGTGGGCACTGCCAACTATGACATTTTTGCTGTTGCAGTTTCAGTGTCGTCATCAACATCTAACATGCACCCATACACAGCAAGAGACTTGTCGAATACGAGCAATGAGGAGGAGGTCAGTATGAATTTGGTGTTCCATGTGGTGCATGGTCTCAGTTGCACAGACAACGGAGATGTGGCCACCGGTGGGGCACGGGTCAAAAAAGATGCCCGGCGCGCTAATGTTCCCCCCTAGACTAGCGTTTCAGGGGCAGGACGGGCAAAGAACAACGGCTGTTTTCAGACGGTGTGACCGCTCCGGCGGCGGTGAGATGATACTGGGATCCAAAAAGATGCGTTGGCCTGTGTCAGTGACCCCACCCTTCGGACGATGTCTCCGCGGTGACACGGGCCCGTGAACTCCGGCAACGCGGTCGAAACCCCGGGATGGACCACACCCCGTGACGCGTGTGTCCCGCGGCCCACGACTGCATGACCCCGGGGCCGGACCACAGGCGGAGGGGACGACTGTGCACCGCGTGCGCACTGCGGGCGCATGCGGGCGCATGCAGTGCTGCGACCCGTTGGGCACACCCACGAAAACAATGACGTCCCGAGAGCCCCAACAAAGTGCACCCAAACCCGAGGCATCGCTTGCCATTGTCCTCTCGCTAGGCCGCCCCCGGAGGGGCATGGGATGGCGCCGGCCCTTCATGCGGGCTCAAGGCCTTCACGTCGCTGCACTATCTGGGCACCGAAGGGCCCGGAAGGGGGGGCGGGGGGGGGGGGGGGGGGCACAATGCCTCGCAACGCAGTTCATCCTTTGGGGGGGTTTTCGCACAGCGCCAAGGATTACGTTGTTTATCCCGGGAACACCCCCTGCAAACCACCCCCCCCCCCCCTACAGAAGGATGCACGATCCATTCAAAACAGCATCGGGGGTGCAGAAATCAGGACCCTGGGACCCGTGGCTACCGGCGGTGGAAAACAGCCGACTTTTCGCACAGCGCGCGCACAGCGCACGGTGCACCCCGTTTGTCATCATCTTCTGCGGAGGCATCGTCGTTCGCCCATACGCCGTGCTACCGGTGGACACCCAGAGAAGGGGAATGGGGTACCTCCGGCAGTACAACAACTCTGCACGGCGGGCGCACGGCGCGCGAGGGCGGGCCCAGCGCGTGCCCATCCGCGGTCTGCGGCGGACAGACGCGCCCTTGGGTGACCCCTTTCTGCGGCGCACGCACCCTCCCCCCTAGTCCCCCCTGCGGGCCTGCGATGTCCCCGGTGCCCCCCGGTCCGCCCAGGGGGCACCTTCGCTTTCTGGTGGTCTTGTTGACCCGAACACATTCGGTGATCACACTTGTGACGCGACGTGGGCGCTGTCGTTTGAGCCTGCAGTTCGCCCAGGCACCACCTTAGGGCAGACGCCCGACCACATCCTGGAGGGGCCCAAAGGTGCGGAAAGGGGGGAAGGGGGGGTCAGCGCGTGCGAAGCGGTTCGGTCGCATGCGCACACACGAACGCTCTGGAGAACCGAAGAGCGCCTTTCGGGCGGCGTCGAGTGTCGAGGAGGTCAGAAGGTCCTTGTTGGATGGTTCGGGTCAGTCAGAGTCCGCCTGAAAAACAGTAAACTCTGAACAAGGGTCAAAACATAAAGTTCTTGGGAACTTTTGGGTTCGGGTCAGTCAGAGTCCGCCGAGACCCCGAGGCCCTCCACCCACACCAGAGGCACCCATTGGATGTGGAGGCCGGCGTGTTGAGTGCCCCGGTGGCATACGAAATGAGGGTGTACAGACAACACACCACAACACAACACAACACACCACAACACAATACACCACAACACAACACAACACAACACAACACAACACAACACAACACAACACAACACAACACAACACAACACAACACAACACAACACAACACAACACAACACAACACAACACAACACAACACAACACAACACAACACAACACAACACAACACAACACAACACAACACAACACAACACAACACAACACAACACAACACAACACAACACAACACAACACAACACAACACAACACAACACAACACAACACAACACAACACAAAACACACAAACGCAAACACAAATACAAACACAAATAAAAACACAAACACAAACACAAACACAAACACATGGTACGTGGTCAGGGTTAGGGTTAGGCTGTAGGGCGAGCCCCTTGCTGCGGCGCAGCGAGCACCCGCCGTTGTGGCTCCATCACTCTGCATAGCATGGGTGAGGTAACGTTGCCAAGACATCTCCAGCTGCTGTCCCCCTGTCCTCCACTGCCCCCCACCCCCCAAACGGCATTTGTACCCGAAAGTAACCGCTCCAAACCGTTCTGCCGGCTCCCTGAGACCGCCACCTTCACCGCTCTTGACACCCCACACGAGGACCCCTCCCCTTCCACTGCTCCCGGTCGCCTGCATTGCCATTGGTGACAAGGATCTCCCCTGTGATGCCCCCATTCCAGTCGGCGTGCACCACCCGGGCCATGCAGTGTAGTTTCGAGGAGGCCTGGGTTTGAACTGGGTGCCAGTCATGCGGATGAACGCCGGTGACCCTCACTTCCTGCCGGACATACACCGGGGCGTACGGGGGCACACCAGCCGCGTGTGACATCAGCGCATGCGGGCGCACATGCCGGAGGGCAAAGGGGAATAAGTCACATGGTGACAGGGGGCACTGCGGTCGTCGTGCCCAAGCTGCCCCGTCGGGCGTGGAAGGAACAAAGGGGGAGACTCTGCACTGCACGCGGGCACTGCAGTCAGGGCGTTGCTTAGATGGCGGGGGGCAGGGGTGAGGGGTCCACCACCCGCTGCCAGAACGAAAATTAGAGCAAAACCCTGTGTGGGGGGGGGGGGGGGGGCACAATTACTGTGAGCTTAGCGAAGGTTTAGGGGGTACCTTCGGCAGACTTGACACCACCACCACCCACCAAGAGCTTCTGGATTGCACCCACTCAACAGCACTTAACTTCAAAAGAGTAGCCGGGGGGGGGGGGGGGTCTTAGTTCTGCTAGGCAATATCCCGTGTCGGCGGGTGTCTATCTCAGGGAAGTGAATGACAAGGCACAGCAGACTACAAATCGAGATCCAACGATATCAAACCGTGCAAAATGTAGAGTGTGCGGTGCACAACCGATTCATGGGGCGATCCCTCGAAATAGAAAGAGGAATAAGATTTGACACATCGTAACAAACAAGTAATATCAACATCTTGTTTACATCGCATTTCATGATAAAAGCACTGGTCAAGCGAAGTGATCCAACACAACTCCCCAGGCCAACAAAGAATGCACTGTCATTGAAAGATAGGCACCTTTCGAAAAAAAATAAGTCACCCAGAAAGATAGACAGAAAAATGGACACTCAACAACGCACACTCACACACAACCGCAAACCAGTACAAAGCAAGAAAGCGGTGAAAGCAAACTCCTCAGGAGCTGCCGGGCAGCCCTAGACGTCTTTCGGTCTGTTGGGAACAGCGCAGTGTGCGGCACTGATCAGTGCAGACGCAATGCAGGACTGAGAATCCGGATTCCCCCCCGACCCCAACTGCGGCAGCTACGCTGTCACGTGCCACTGGAATTAGAGCAACAGACCAAGAGAAAACCCATGGAGGAGTTCGTGCCCAAGGTTGTCCCAAAAGAAACAAAATCTGTATTGGGTGCGACCACCCAATCATGCACGCGCGCACGCACGCACGCACACGCACACCGCTAGAACGAAGTAAGAACGAAGAACTGACAGTCATGTGCGGACCATGTCATACAGTATGAAACTGTGCAGGAATCTGATAGCGGAGCAGACCCTGTGATACATGATACATGGCACACAGAGGGGGCGTTGTCGCACGGTGCAGGGGCTTCAGCTTCCACTTCAGGTAATTGGGGCTCCAGCAAAGCGTCCATCGGCGCCCCATGGTGCACAGGTTGGGGGGAATCGGGGCTCTCAGCAGTCACAATTGCAAACTCCAACCACTCCTCGGGTGCATGCTCGTACAAGACCTCTTCACCACCCAATTCGTACCGAATAGAGACGCGACGCCCACCTCTTGGAGAAGGGCCAATGACAATGGCCGACACCCTATCCCCGTTGGAGCGGTGGTAGTACACAGGCAGTCCGGCGACAAGCCAGGGCAGCTCAGATTCAGGCATTGTGGATCTGGTGGACACAGAATACACAAAAGGACGCACGGTGCGCGCACGGTTCAGGCAACACCCCCAGAAACAAACAAACAGTGACTGGTGCTCAGAGCCAGCTGCACCCTGGGTTCACCAGGTTGTCTCTCTCCATCGGCGAGCACCTTGGTGTGACGTCTGACTGACATCGCCGATTTCTACGAGAGGCCGGTTGCTGCACCAAGGGTCCAGTCACACACCACAGACGCCCGTAAACAGCACAAGCCGTCCAGCTGCACACACACACACACACTTGGTGAAGGGGATCACAGAGCCAAACCGCACCGTCAGGACGAAAAAACATGCAGGCACGGCACTGATCACCAGAACAAATTCATCAGGCCATTGAAACAAAAAGTAGGCGAGGTACTTTCTGTAACAGGAGTACAGCTGGAGGATGCACAGATATCACAGGGTACTGCCGATCACGCCTGGCTCCTCTAGATGTTAGGCCCTGCTTTGCCTGGGGTTGTGAGGTTGAGAAAGTCTGCACGCAGGGCTACTTACATGTCCACTTCTGTCGCGTGCACCTCCCTGGACACACACACACACACACACACACACACACATGTAGAAGCGAGGAGGCGTTGTGAAGCATACCCGTCAGGCATCAGCCACCATGACGAAACCCAGGTCCTCCAGGGACTTCGTCGAGAACTTGACATCGACCTGCTGCTCCCCCATCACGAGCCCGTACAGCAGCTCGCGCGCGTTCGCGGCGTTCTCGACGGTGTCGAAGTACGCGAGCGCGTAGCAGCTGAGCCGGCCGCTCTTGCCGTGCACCTTCTTCACAACCTGGAAGCCCTCGTACTGTTCCAGCACCTCCTGCAGCACCTCCTCCGTGACCCCGAGGGGCAGGTTGAACAGCCCGATGCCATTGGTGGGGCCGGGCTCGGGGGTCGGGACATTGGTCTTCTTCCCGAGGGCCACGGCGCACCACTGCCCCTTGAGCTCAATCTGCTCCGCAGCGGCCGCCGCCTGCGCGTACTCGGGGGCGGCGAAGTTGACGTACCCGAAGGACGGGGTCCCAGCCTTCACCACCGCGGACTCAACCTCCCCGAAGACGGAGAACACCTCCGCCAGCTCCTGGTTGGTGACCCCCTGGGGCATGGGCTGGACCTTGACCGCCACAACGGACGAGGCATCGTCCGGGGCTGGGGCCCGGGGCTGCCCCCCCCTCTTGGCCTTCGGGGGCCGGGCGGCGGCGTAGGGGTGGTGACGGGGGGCCATGCTTGAGAACCCACCCCGGGGCTGCAGGGCAGCGGCCGCCGCGGGCGCGCTCCTCGGGCCTTTCCACTTCCCCTTCCCGCCGGCGGCCGCCGCGGGCCACTTGGCGTACGGGTGTGGCACATACGGGGCCGGGGCCCCGAGGTACATCGCCTGCGCTGCCTCTTCGGGGTAGGCGGCGTGCAGCGCGGGGATGGCGGCGGGCTTGGGCTTGGGCTTGGGCTTGGGCTTCCCGGCGCCGGCGGCTTTGGCGGGTGCTGCCGCAGCCCCCGCCGCATCCAGCCCCACGTAGTTGTTCACGAGGGCCTGGCGCTTGGTGTCGAACTCCGCGGAGGTGATGATCCCGTGGTCCAGAAGCCCCTGCAGTTTGTCGATGGACTGCTTCAGAGAGTTCATCATACAACAACCCTGTCAAGGGGACAAGAGGATGGAGAGAGTGTGTGTGCCAATTGCCAATTGCCCCGCGATGGGGCTGATTCAATCCATGCTCTTTTCATGCATGTAGCAGTTCTCTAGGGTACTTTGTACACACATTCTTTGGAATAACGGCGCGGTTTGCGGGTCGCGAGTGTGTGTGTGCCAATTGCCAATTGCCCCGCAACAGGGGTGATTCACTCAAATTCAGTTCATGCCTTTGGCTGTTCTTGAGGTGACTATTGTGTGGGTGTGGGTGTGTGTGGGGGGGGGGGGGGGGATACCATATTAAAGAGGAAGGCCTGCACGGGTCCAGGGGTGGGCACCCAGCGGAGGGGGCCTGTGCCAAAAAGGATGTCTGATGAGATGTGTGTGTGTGTGTGTGTGTGTGATCTGTACTATTTACGAGGTAGATCCATATGCAGCCATGAGATGGCAGGTGTATTCGGCTCAGTTTGCTGTCGCCTCTTTGCGCCTGTGATCCATCCCTTCTGCGGAATCAGAACCTCTGTGTGTGTACGGTTAGGTAACCTCGGAGCTGGCCCTTCCGTGTGCCCCCAGAAAAAGCTGGCGGCAGATTGCTTCCGTATCCGGCGTCTCTGCCAGCCCCTGTGGAACAGGGGTTGGTGGGGAGGGCGGGGATGGCGTTTTGGGCCTCCGCCGCTTGGGGGCGGGAGGCGTTGGGGGTTGGTGTGGAGACCTCAAAGAGGCTTGACGTGTCTGTGAAGGCCCAACTCGTGGGCGCTTATATGGGCGCTTCGGCTGTTGAGAGGTGCAACGCTTCCTGGATGGCTGGACTGGGGTGCATACTTTGTGGTGCCCCCTCGCACAACAGTGCCTTACCCCCCGTTGTGTGCGCGCGCAAATGGGGCACGGCGGCAGTCTGTGGGCCTCACAGAGCTGTAGTTGCAGGCGGCGAGGGACGTGCCCCGCTTCGTGATGCCCCAAAGAGCAGCATTCTTGGGCTGTTTTGCGCAGCCTCCTGCACGTGATGCACGCTGGTTGAGAGTGTGTGTCACATACAGTGGCATTTGCTGGCGCCCTGGCTACGTTTGCCTGTGCTGCTGGCGGTGCGTGCCTGCGTGTTCCTGTGTATGGGCGCTGTGGCAAACGACCGTCGCCGATGATGGGGAAAAAATCTGCTCCAAAGTTGGAGCCTGTGGCTCCACCCTTAGCTGTGAGCTGTGCACCAGATGCTGGTGCCAGGCCTGTCTGCAAGTTCCCGCACAGGGCTCTGTGCAGTCTATGCGCTTCAATCTCTGCTGCTGTCTTACGCGGGCGGTATGTGTATGGGCGCAACGCATGCGTGCGGTGTGTTCCCGCCTTGGCCACCCACTGCTCTTCCCAATACTGAACGAGTTTGCGGATGTGTGAAATCATGGCCTCTCGGCGTGCAAAATACGGGCGTTTATTTAAACCGCAGATCACCGGTCCCCCCAGCGCCACAAGCGAGCCACAGCGGGTCACCATGCCGGCTGGGTGCAGCTGGCCTGAGGTGACCAGTCGCTGAGCGCTGGACATTGCCAAACGCAATACCCTGCCTCGTTCTTGGAGGGACAGGGTATGTCCTGCATACTTCGCCTGAGGCGCATGGGGGAGGGTCCTTTGCGCGAACTCTTCGAAATCAATTGCCAGTTCCAAAAAGGTGACTGTCCCCGGTTCCTCCAGGCTTTCAATGCAAACTTGGCCAAAAGCTTATTTGCTTGTGCTTAGGCGGTCCTAGTAGCCCCCCCCCCCCCCCGCTGGACGGCACCCTGACTGCAATGAGGCCATGAGTGGGGGGGCCGGGGGGGGGGGGGGGGGCAACGGTCGGTTGACAGGAGCAGTTCGCAGTCAGTGCAGCCTCTTTCCCAACCGTGCCACCCCAGTGTGTGCCCCCTCCTCCGCTTTTTCTCCACAGGTATGCATTGTTGTCTCACAGGGACTAGGGACCAACATTCTAGACAGGCATGTGCTTGAACAAGCAAGCTGACGTAAAAATGGGTATACTGCAGAGGGCAGACCATTGCATGGTGCCTGGCCATGCTTCCTTCCGGCGTGATATGTCACGGTGTGTGGAGGTGGTGGTGGTGTTGTCAGCCCCTGGCACAATGCTTCTGTCAGCGTAGTGACCTCAGAACATGAAGCCCTTGAGATGGTACCCACCCACCCTGTTGAACAGCCCCCATACACACATGTGACACACCACATGTCATCATATACGGGCGTGTGTGTGCCTTAAAGGCTGAAGGAGTATGCCGGGTGGTAAATCCAGCTGCACATACGTGTTTGCCCTTTGAGGGGGCAGTCCTCCAGTTGTTGTCTTTTGGATTTGATTGGGGGGGCTGGTCGGCCTCCCGTTGGGTTGGGGGTGAAAGGGGGCGGGTTCAAGAAACTGGGAGAGGTGGTCACCGCTCCTAGGAAGGTCATTGCTTACGGACCCCCAGGGGGTGCCATAAAGACTCCGTGAGTATGCCGGGCCGTACCCCCCCCCCTTGCAATCCCACTTGCTGCATATGCATACCAAGAGGTGCATGTGTGGAGCGCTTTGTTGACCTACATGCGGCCTTGCAATCCCCCCCCCCCCCCGGGGGAACCGTCACTTGGCCTAAAAAGCATAGAAAGTACTAGGCGCCAAAGGCGCCAAAGAATATTTTTACAAGGCGCCAAAGGCGCCGAAGCTGAGTTACACTGTGATACTATGGTACAGTTTTGTGGTGCAATCCCCCCCCCCCCCCCCACCAGGGGGGGGCCGTCACTTCATGACTGCCCCCCCTCCCCCTTGGCCAGCTTTTAGCAAGGATCTGTATGATAAGGACGAGGTTCCCATGTATGTAGTATTGAAGCCAGAGGTGGTGGCTGCCAAAACACGGCCAATCAATGTACAATGAGCCTGAATGAGAGCTGTGTTGGGCATAGCTGTGAGAACTGCCAACCATTGCTGCATATGCATACTAGGACGTGCATGTGTGGAGCGCTCTTTGACGTGCGTGCCCCCCCCCCCCCTTGGGAGGGAACCGGCCTGACAAAAGGGGGGAGATTGAGGGGGGGGGGATACTTCTGGTTGTACGGACGTGTTTCACTAGGTTGGGGGTGATGGGGCGGGTGCGAAATGGTGGGAGGGGCCACAGTGTGCCCTAGCAGTCGACAGGCGCCAAAGGCACCGAAGAACCGTTTCCCCCCGGTTGCAATGCAGTTGCAGTGGAAAGGTCGGGTCCGGATCCTTGCACATGGGCCGTTGTTTGGTGACTGTTCGCCGCTGATCGTGGTTATGTTTGCTCCGTGGTTGCCCGGCCATGCTCTCTGCCTCTGGTGTCAAGGGGACGAGAGGGCCGCGGCACTGGGCCATGAACTCCTGCACGGGCCTACCCGCCGCCCCCCACGCCCATGGACAGTCCCCACAGAACGCGCAATGGCGTCCCCCATCCCCCTGGGGGGGGGGGGCCTAGCTCTGTCGGCGCCGAAGGCTCTTCACCACGTGCTCCCACTAGGACACAGGGATAAAGATCCAAAAGCCTTCAAGCCCAAGGCCTATGCTCCATGAACAAATGCACACACACACACACACACAGCAGGCTGGGAGCCTCCCCCTGCCTTCTATTTACAGATGCGAACTTCAATTTCGATGTCTTTCATAAAATACCTGCAGCCCCCCTTACTGCATTAGCAGATGGCTGGCTAGTAGATGCCGACCATGTATTCGCCACACTGCACCAGAAATCCCGTGTCAGCAATTTTTCTAAGGATGGTGCCCCTGGAACTCGCATCGATGCACTGCTGGCCACGCCTGCACAGGTCTCAGCACTTGTTGACGTCTCTGCTGTGCAGGGACATTCCCTCCCAGGCCACACACCGGTACGATATACCTTTGCTCTGGATGGCCCAAGACAGAAAGTTATCAAGATGAGGAAACTCCCCCCCTTTTCACTGCCTCCGCGAGAGGTAGAAGAGGCACAGGAAATAAGCGACATGCTGCTGAAGCCTTGGGTAACGAAGTGGGCAACCCTGGTCAGTGAAGGGAATGTCAATGCCATCTGGGATCAGTGGACTTGGCTAGCAGAGGAAGTGGGGCTCGCACTCTCATGCAATCACCTCACAAAGGATAGCCTAGGGGCCGCCCTCCCATTCGCACCTCAGTCTGCACCCCGTGGCAGAGGGACAGCACAGATGTTGCGAGAAACTACTCTGGCCCCAAGCAAAACAACTGCATATGGGGGGCCACGCACTCGGCTGATATCCAAGATCACCGGTGCCCTGGGATCACTACGCACAGTCATCCAGTGGCAACGGAAGGAGGCGGGTGTCCAGGGTAACCGACTCACAGCGTCTGCGAGGCGCAAAGCACAGAGAGCCGTCCGATTGGGCGCTGTGCCGCAGCAGGTACAACACGCGTGGCAAGCGGCGTGCCGGCGTATGCGTAAAATTGGCGCGGCGGTCAGAGATCACTTATTGCTACAGGACTTCATTGCACTGGCCCCGGACCCCAACCTCCCCCCCATCCGTCAGATGCCAACCCTGGTCCAGACCATGTCTGAGTATGACCAGCTCTGTACATTAGGCAGGAAGTACGCTAAACAGCAAGAACGTGATCGAATAGAGGCATGGAAGCACAAGATGAATCAAGCCTGGTTGGACAGGCCAAAGGATGTTTACCGTTGGATTCAAAATGAATATCAACCCCCCCTTGTCATGCTGTTGGATCCGGAGACACAGCAACCCACCTCCAGTGTGAATAGAATGGACGACATTCTACATGCCTCATGGGACAAAGTAATGAGGAAGTATGCGCAAGCCCCGGAGCCGGATGCGGCCGCCTTTGTCCGCAAATACGGGGTTTTTCTTCAGCGCGGTCGGTTCATGCCAGCCGCTCCCATCACAGGCGCCCGACTCACCAAAAGGTTCAGGAAAATGGGCATCCATACGGCCACCGGCCTTGACGGCTGGTGCGTCGCCGACTTGCTATCGCTGCCCATGCAGCTGATGGATATGCTAGCAGAACTGCTGCACGTCATCGAGCACACAGGACAGTGGCCTCAGGCCTTGGCCAAAGGGTATATTTCGCTCATTCCTAAGGGCGAGGGCATGCTGCCCATGCAACAACGCCCGCTCTCCGTGTTATCCCAAATTTACCGAGTCTGGGCAGGGATTAGACTAGAGGAATGCATGCTGTGGCAAGAGGGGTGGATTCACCCACATGCCTTTGGTTTCAGAAAACGAAGAGGGGCCACAGATGCGGCGGCGCTCATCGCCCTGCTCGTGGAGCTCCACAAAATTATCAAATCTGTCCTGCACGGTTTCGGACTTGACTATGTCAAGTGTTTTGACTTGATACCGCAGTCCATTGTACTGCACATTGCCCTTGAACAGGGCATGGATCCAGGAACCCACCGAGCCCTTAAGGGCATGTATACATCCTTAGTAAGATGTTTCAAAATCATGGGCTGCTGCGCCAGTTTCTTTGCGGCTACAAATGGCATATTGCAGGGATGTCCACTTTCAGTCATACTGATCAATTTGATGACTAGTATCTGGAAACGGGTGCTGGATGCCCAAAAACAGCACCTGTCGGTGTCAGCGCGCGCGCTCCCCCCTGGGGATCAACCAGTTCAGGTCCTGCACTTTATACTCACAGCGCTGGGCTATGCTGACGACACCTATGGGCTGACAGCGGGAGGCACACCCCTGACCCCCCTTTTGCAATGCACGGAGGAATAGCTACAAGACACCGGCCAGGGTGTCAATGCCAAAAAGTCCGTGGGGTTCTCCTCATCCTCATCAGAGCCAGTGAAGGCAGAACTGCTGGGTGTGCCTTTCCCGGTGGAAACAGAGTTTAGGTCGCTGGGTGCAGGCATTCGCACAACCGATGCCACGTGCTCAGGCCCGCTAATCCTGAAGCGCATATCTCGTGCCTGCGGCCTCCTTGACCGTGTGCATGGAGCCCAGGGCAATTATGAACGCCGCTGCGAGATCATATCAACTATGATCACAGCCACAGGCCTACATGCATCGGAGATCGTCCCACTCCGTATGCGGGATCTCGCTACCTTCGAAACCCGCGTCATTAGAACTGGCTGGGGCCCTACACGCCCAGGGAGGGCAAAAGAAATTTTCTTTTCCTTGCTATGCAAAGGCCACCGGATTTCCCCAACCATGGTGGTCAAGTACTCACGCCTGCTTTGGCTGTCGCATCTTTGCCGGAACAGGGGCCCAAACCAGATCACTGCCCAGGCCATCTGGGAAACAGGACTATACACCAAAAACAGCGGCCCCTTCGGGCGCGCGGTGCAAACAGCACAGGAATGCGGCTGGGCGCCTATGCAGGGTTGGTGGGGCTGGAAAGTCCCAGGGCAGCGTGAACCCCTTATGTTAAATGGGGACAAACAGACTGTAAAACACGAAGTGCGCGAACAGCTTAGGAAGCAATTGTTAGACTCGCTAGTCCAACGGCGACCTCGCCTGTTTGCGGGTCTGCACTATGCCACAAACAGGCAACTTCGACAGCCGAGCATTGCCAGCTTTGGGTCCGAACTGGAGCGGACCATATTGAGAGGGGTTCTTTCTGGAGCGACCTGGACCGCGCTGCGCGCGTATCAACGTGGCCTTCGCACCTCCTCCGCATGTCCTTTTTGTAATGCGTCCCCAGAAGATGAGGAACATATCCTCTGGAATTGTGTCGCGTGGGACCACGTCCGTGACCCGCTGTTGGCGCTTGTGCACACGGCCCTTTCCCAGGTGCCGGAGCTTCCACCACCCGGCCAGTGGCCGGCATGCTTACGGCGATGTGGTTTAGCCCCAGAAATTTCCACGGAGGCAATGAAATCTGGTGCAGCTTTCACCTTCCTGCGCGCGGTACACTCCATGTATGTGTGCATTATAGCAGCACGCAAAAAGCGAGATGCGCACAGCCCTTCCATCTTTGCAGGGTACAGACTGTCTCAACAAGTCAGGCAATACCCCTATCAACAACTGGTTGGGCCACTGCCCCAAACGGTGGCACACGGTGCCTTGACACTCCGCACCCCCAAGGGGCATGAATGGAAGTGGGAAAAGAGCTTTCTAGCGGACCTACTCGGTTGGCTACGAGCCCTGACGTGGCCGTTGTTATCTACGTGGAAATTTGGAGGCTGACTGAGTTTTTTGTCAGCTTTTTGGTCCAGGATGTAAAAATTAATCAATTTTCAGTCGGCCTCCAGGAAAATGTGAATTACATACACCATGAAAACAGAAGCCGCAACATCCTTTCACTTCAGTCTGAATGCAAATTCAGTCAGCTTCGTAAGAGCCAGAAAACCACTCACAGTGGTCCATAATGCATCAGTAATGGTTTGCGCAACATACTTACTCCATACATACATACATACATACATACAATCAGCGTTTCACTCATTTTTCTGCCACGTTCTCAAGGGGAAAGGGGTCACAAATCAAAAAGCTGACTGAATTTTCAGTCAACTTTTTGTCACAAATGCAAAAATCAAGGTATCCTTTTCGCAATTGTTCAAATCTTGACTGAATCTTCGGTCAGCTCCTAAAAAAGAGCAAAATACACATACCATTTGAGACATCTTTGACGGGACATTCATCACAACACAAATCACACTGATTTAGTTATGCTGCTGCACTACAGAGGCGGGGGAAAACGGCAAGTGTCATTGGTGTAATCTGTTGACAGAAAAAAAAAACCCAAAAGTCACCAAATTGGGGGTCTGAAGGGGGGGGCAGGGGGGCAACTTCACTTGTCTAAGCTCATTGTGGCATGCTACATGGCGGCCAAATCTACCCAAGAACGACAAGATGTGCCTGCGCCTGATGCTGAACAGGGACGGTGTAAAGCTTCCTCGTATGGTCGCACATACCCCCTCCCCAGCTTGCATAGTAAGCACCTGCGCGCGACGGTATCCTCGCTCTTGCCAGGGAACGTACCCCAAGTGACGGTTCCCTCGCCCCCCGATTGCACACAAAGGATGCGTGACACGAAACAAGTCATGAAGGAACAAGGGCATATGAACCACAAAATGAGCCAGGAGCTGCCTGTTGGGATGCATGTTCAGCTCTGCTCTGTGTTCCACTTTTTCTGGCGGGAGTATTTGACTCTGAAGAGCTGCACATGCTAGATTGTGCTTGCCACAGGGGCTGGAGCCCAGTGCCAAGCCCCCTGCCAAGCCTGCTCCCAAAGCTGCCAAACGTCGTGCCAAACCCTAAACCAAGAGTGCAGCGAAACCTGCTGCCCAGGTGGCAGCCAAGTGTGCAGCTGTAGAGCCCGGGCCGTCCCAAAGGCGGACGGCTTGAGAATCAGGATCTTGGATGTCAAGATGGGCCGTCCCAAAGGCGGACGGTTTGAAAATTCTATTGCCTTCGGCAAGTCCACCTCGCAGAGAATCTACCCCAAGCAACACACACCCAAAATAGGGTAAAAACTACATAAATACGGGCTAAAACATGCTTTACATATCTTGGATGGTCATTTTAGGTGATCATGGTATCAAAAAAATAAGTTTCAAAAACTTCGATTTTTGAGCTGGCCACGGTGAAAAACTGCATAAGCAGGTTGTGTACCAGTCCCTTGGGAGACCCCCCCCCCCCCCCCGCACCCAATCCCCAAATAGAGTGAAAAACACATAAATACGGCGTGAAGCATGCTTTACATACCTTGGATGGTCATTTTAAGTGATCACAACATCAAAACAACAAGTCTCAAAAACTTCGATTTTTGAGCTGTCCAAGGTGAAAAACTGCATTAGCAGGTTGTGTACCAATCCCCCCCCACCGAGGTCGCCAAAACCGCCAACATACCAAAAATGGCTAGAAAGTGCATAAACTGCATAAGCGCTCGTCCCACTCCGCCCCATACAAACCCCATGGAGTCGAAACCCGGAAACACTTTTTTGGCTCAAATAAAAAAAGACCAAAAGATTCATGATTCTCGGCCCCAAAAAGGGGGGGGTCGATTTTTGACCCCCCCCCACCCCCCCCCTCAAAAGCTCAAAAAATTGGGTCTCAAGTGGGGGGGTCTGGGGGGGTCCGGACCAGAAACTCATTGGGGGATGCGTTTTATTGTACAAAATAATAATTTTACAAGGGTTTAAACCAACAATTCAACCCCTTGGGGTAGGGTACGCGAATAGGCCCAAAAAGGCCCAAAATGGGGGGGTATGTGGCATTTTCCCCTATATACGCCTGCCTGGCTTTGATCTAACAACCTCTGCGAGGTGATTACGATCCTGGGTGTCAAAATGGGCCGTCCCAAAGGCAGACAACTTTCTGGGGGCACATTACTGCCCCCAGAAAGATGGAAATTGGTACCCCCCCCCCCTTGTCGTTCCCCACCCCAGGGAAGACGGTCCCCCACCACCCCCTGGGGGACGGTTGCCAAGTGACGGTCCCCCACCCCCCCCTGGGGGACCGCACCACCACCGTACACGCACATTTGCAGGCACAGAAATTGCAGCATAAAATGAAAGCACTCAGCATACCCACCCCCCTTGCGCAAGCACGGCCGCGGTCCCAGAAGTCAGGCCAAAACGGCGGTTCAAACGCCCACCCTGTGCTTAGGCCGTGCATGCGCGTGACACATGTGACAGCAAAGCACACACAGGCCTCAAGCCTTACACAAAGCGTGGTACAATGCACAAACAACTCTCCAAATATTCTGCTTGTCCTTATTCACTGTCGGGGGTATCAGGTGCCGTGCGTCCAACCCTCCGCCTCATCTTGAACAATTGGACATGCTTGCCCTTCGGAGTTGGCTTTGGAGCAGGTTTCGCGGCAGGCTGAGACACAGGTTTGGGCTTCCTATTCTTTGGCACAAAGCTATCATCCACAATGTCCTTTGTGAAGTACAGCTTGTCCTCAAAAACATGCCCCAATCCCAAAACACCACGAGCGGCTTCCCATTCCGCATGTACTTCAAATGGATGCAGTTGTCCCCATGACGAGAGGGACCAATAATGGTGGCAGGCGCATGTTCCCCAGTGCTCCGAACGTATGCGACAGCCAGACCGGCAATAACATTGTTAGCCATGGCTGAAAATCACATCAGAACAAGCAGCATGGGGTGCCAATGTGCAGTACAATGTTGTTATGAACACAATGCACCATCATAGACATGACTGAGCCCCTCTTTCCCTGTACAAACACAATCCCCCCCCCCAAACCGGCGAAGAAATCCCATCAAATCGGCGGAACAAATCGGCGGACCAATTTTTCAGCAAAACAGCACAGGGTCTGCTGCACACCCACCCAGCACACAGTCAGATGGGAATGGGAAGCCTGTGTGCAGTCATCTTTTCCGGCAAGCTTTGTTTGTGCAGTGAAAACCATTTTTCTCCTCAGAAAAAGTGACAAAAAGTGCAAAAAACAATGTGTGCTGGAATTGAACCGATTTGTGGGGTTTCTGTGATTTGGCTGGTTTGTTCTGCTGACTTGTTGGAGCTTTTGGCTTCTGCACCACCGCCAATTAATTTTTAGACCAGGGCATATACCACTGGACCACTGGCTGACACTGACATACATTGTCCTCAGGGACCATGTACAGGCCGAGAGAAGAAATTTTTTTTTTGAAAATTGAGAGATATTTTGGGTTTCCACATGACACCAATTACAGAGCAACCAAAAGGAAGGTGTGTTTGGAGCCTCGGACTAGGCTCTGATCTACAACCAGAGATGTGCTGCAGTAGTCAATCTGAAGGGACCCTGTGGCAGGCCCCGTGGCAGCAGTAGAATACTCTGCAACAGACGCCGAAGGCTCCACAACCCCAGATTCTACTGACTCTGTGTTGTCGTTGCATCCGGAATGAGTTTTTCGAAGTGGGTAGGTACTCACGAAATCGTCCAACTCAACGGTATGTCAAAAATATGGCAAAAACAAGGTTTTGACCATAGCCAACCCTACCCTGAAAACTAAAAAAAAGTAAAAAAAAAAAAAAAGAGACATGAGAGCATTGGATCACCCAGAGGAGACAGTGGCACCTGGGGGGGGGGGGGGGATGACATTGCATGACAAGCGTACACAGCGTACACACAAACAATGGAGAAGGAGATTTTTTTTTGCCCCCAATAATATCATTTGGGACCTTGGTGGAAGCAAGAAGCAAACGGATGCCATCGTTGCATCCGGAATGAGTTTTCGAAGTGGGTAGGTACTCACGAAATCCTCCAACTCAACGGTATGTCAAAAATATGGCAGAAACACGGTTTTGACCGTAGCCAACCCTACCCTAAAAACTAAAAATAAAGTAAAAAAAAAAGAAAAAGGAGACATGAGAGCATTGGATCACTCAGAGGAGATTGTGGCACCTGGGGGGGGGGGGGGATGACATTGCATGACAAGCGTACACAGCGTACACACAAACAATGGAGAAGGAGAATTTTTTGTGCCCCCATATATATCATTTGGGACCTTGGTGGAAGCAAGAAGCAAACGGATGCCATCGTTGCATCCGGAATGAGTCTTCGAAGTGGGTAGGTACTCACGAAATCATCCAACTCAACGGTATGTCAAAAATATGGCAAAAACAAGGTTTGAACCATAGCCAACCCTACCCTGAAAACTAAAAAAAAAAAAAAAAAAGGAGACATGAAAGCATCGGATCACTCAGAGGAGACAGTGGCACCGGGGGGGGGAGGGATGACATTGCATGACAAGCGTACACAGCGTACACACAAACAATGGAGAAGGAGAATTTTTTTTTGCCCCCAAATATATCATTTGGGACCCTGGTGGAAGCAAGAAGCAAACGGATGCCATCGTTGCATCCGGAATGAGTTTTCGAAGTGGGTAGGTACTCACGAAATCCTCCAACTCAACGGTATGTCAAAAATATGGCAAAAACACGGTTTGAACCGTAGCCAACCCTACCCTAAAAAAAAAAAAAAGAGACATGAGAGCATTGGATCACTCAGAGGAGACAGTGGCACCTGGGGGGGGGGGGGATGACATTGCATGACAAGCGTACACAGCGTACACACAAACAATGGAGAAGGAGAATTTTTTTTTGCCCCCAAATATATCATTTGGGACCCTGGTGGAAGCAAGAAGCAAACGGATGCCATCGTTGCATCCGGAATGAGTTTTCGAAGTGGGTAGGTACTCACGAAATCATCCAACTCAACGGTATGTCGAAAATATGGCACAAACAAGGTTTTGACCATAGCCAACCCTACCCTGAAAACTAAAAGAAAAAAAAAAAGGAGACATGAGAGCATCGGATCACTCAGAGGAGACAGTGGCACCTGGGGGGGGAGGGATGACATTGCATGACAAGCGTACACAGCGTACACACAAACAATGGAGAAGGATAATTTTTTTTGCCCCCAAATATATCATTTGGGACCCTGGTGGAAGCAAGAAGCAAACGGATGCCATCGTTGCATCCGGAATGAGTTTTCGAAGTGGGTAGGTACTCACGAAATCCTCTAACTCAACGGTATGTCAAAAATATGGCAAAAACACGGTTTGAACCGTAGCCAACCCTACCCTAAAACCTAAAAAAAAAAAAAAAAAAAGAGACATGAGAGCATTGGATCACTCAGAGGAGACAGTGGCACCTGGGGGGGGGGGGGATGACATTGCATGACAAGCGTACACAGCGTACACACAAACAATGGAGAAGGAGAATTTTTTTTGCCCCCAAATATATCATTTGGGACCTTGGTGGAAGCAAGAAGCAAACGGATGCCATCGTTGCATCCGGAATGAGTTTTTCGAAGTGGGTAGGTACTCACGAAATCCTCCAACTCAACGGTATGTCAAAAATATGGCAAAAACACGGTTTGGACCGTAGCCAACCCTACCCTAAAAACTAAAAATAAAGTAAAAAAAAAAAAAAAGAGACATGAGAGCATTGGATCACTCAGAGGAGATTGTGGCACCTGGGGGGGGGGGAGGATGACATTGCATGACAAGCGTACACAGCGTACACACAAACAATGGAGAAGGAGATTTTTTTTGTCCCCAATAATGTCATTTGGGACCCTGGTGGAAGCAAGAAGCAAACGGATGCCATCGTTGCATCCGGAATGAGTTTTCGAAGTGGGTAGGTACTCACGAAATCATCCAACTCAACGGTATGTCAAAAATATGGCAAAAACAAGGTTTTGACCATAGCCAACCCTACCCTGAAAACTAAAAAAAAAAAACAAAGGAGACATGAGAGCATTGGATCACTCAGAGGAGATTGTGGCACCTGGGGGGGGGGAGGATGACATTGCATGACAAGCGTACACAGCGTACACACAAACAATGGAGAAGGAGAATTTTTTTTGCCCCCAAATATATCATTTGGGACCCTGGTGGAAGCAAGAAGCAAACGGATGCCATCGTTGCATCCGGAATGAGTTTTCGAAGTGGGTAGGTACTCACGAAATCATGCAACTCAACGGTATGTCAAAAATATGGCAAAAACAAGGTTTTGACCATAGCCAACCCTACCCTGAAAACTTAAAAAAAAAAAAAAAGGAGACATGAAAGCATCGGATCACTCAGAGGAGACAGTGGCACCTGGGGGGGGAGGGATGACATTGCATGACAAGCGTACACAGCGTACACACAAACAATGGAGAAGGAGAATTTTTTTTTGCCCCCAAATATATCATTTGGGACCCTGGTGGAAGCAAGAAGCAAACGGATGCCATCGTTGCATCCGGAATGAGTTTTCGAAGTGGGTAGGTACTCACGAAATCCTCTAACTCAACGGTATGTCAAAAATATGGCAAAAACACGAATCGAACCGTAGCCAACCCTACCCTAAAAACCAAAAAAAAAAAAAAAAAAGAGACATGAGAGCATTGGATCACTCAGAGGAGACAGCGGCACCTCGGGGGGGGGGGGATGACATTGCATGACAAGCGTACACATCGTACACACAAACAATGGAGAAGGAGAATTTTTTTTTGCCCCCAAAAATCTCATTTGGGACCCTGGTGGAAGCAAGAAGCAAACGGATGCCATCGTTGCATCCGGAATGAGTTTTCGAAGTGGGTAGGTACTCACGAAATCCTCTAACTCAACGGTATGTCAAAAATATGGCAAAAACACGGTTTGAACCGTAGCCAACCCTACCCTAAAAACTAAAAAAAAAAAAAAAAAAAAGAGACATGAGAGTATTGGATCACTCAGAGGAGATTGTGGCAACTGGGGGGGGGGGGATGACATTGCATGACAAGCGTACACATCGTTTACACAAACAATGGAGAAGGAGAATTTTTTTTTGCCCCCAAATATATCATTTGGGACCCTGGTGGGAGCAAGAAGCAAACGGATGCCATCGTTGCATCCGGAATGAGTTTTCGAAGTGGGTAGGTACTCACGAAATCATCCAACTCAACGGTATGTCAAAAATATGGCAAAAACAAGGTTTTGACCATAGCCAACCCTACCCTGAAAACTAAAAAAAAAAAAAAAGGAGACATGAGAGCATCGGATCACTCAGAGGAGACAGTGGCACCTGGGGGGGGAGGGATGACATTGCATGACAAGCGTACACAGCGTACACACAAACAATGGAGAAGGAGAATTTTTTTTTGCCCCCAAATATATCATTTGGGACCCTGGTGGAAGCAAGAAGCAAACGGATGCCATCGTTGCATCCGGAATGAGTTTTCGAAGTGGGTAGGTACTCACGAAATCCTCTAACTCAACGGTATGTCAAAAATATGGCAAAAACACGGTTTGAACCGTAGCCAACCCTACCCTAAAAACTAAAAAAAAAAAAAAAAAGAGACATGAGAGCATTGGATCACTCAGAGGAGATTGTGGCACCTGGGGGGGGGGGGGGATGACATTGCATGACAAGCGTACACAGCGTACACACAAACAATGGAGAAAGAGAATTTTTTTTGCCCCCAAATATATCATTTGGGACCCTGGTGGAAGCAAGAAGCAAACGGATGCCATCGTTGCATCCGGAATGAGTTTTTCGAAGTGGGTAGGTACTCACGAAATCGTCCAACTCAACGGTATGTCAAAAATATGGCAAAAACAAGGTTTTGACCATAGCCAACCCTACCCTGAAAACTAAAAAAAAGTAAAAAATAAAAAATAAAAAAAAGAGACATGAGAGCATTGGATCACTCAGAGGAGACAGTGGCACCTGGGGGGGGGGGGGGATGACATTGCATGACAAGCGTACACAGCGTACACACAAACAATGGAGAAGGAGAGTTTTTTTTTGCCCCCAAATATATCATTTGGGACCCTGGTGGAAGCAAGAAGCAAACGGATGCCATCGTTGCATCCGGAATGAGTTTTCGAAGTGGGTAGGTACTCACGAAATCCTCCAACTCAACGGTATGTCAAAAATATGGCAAAAACACGGTTTTGACCGTAGCCAACCCTACCCTGAAAACTAAAAATAAAGTAAAAAAAAAAAAAGAGAGACATGAGAGCATTGGATCACTCAGAGGAGATTGTGGCACCTGGGGGGGGGGGGATGACATTGCATGACAAGCGTACACAGCGTACACACAAAGAATGGAGAAGGAGAATTTTTTTTTGCCCCCAAATATATCATTTGGGACCCTGGTGGAAGCAAGAAGCAAACGGATGCCATCGTTGCATCCGGAATGAGTTTTCGAAGTGGGTAGGTACTCACGAAATCATCCAACTCAACGGTATGTCGAAAATATGGCAAAAACAAGGTTTTGACCATAGCCAACCCTAACCTAAAAACCAAAAAAAAAAAAAAAGGAGACATGAGAGCATCGGATCACTCAGAGGAGACAGTGGCACCTGGGGGGGGGGGGATGACATTGCATGACAAGCGTACACAGCGTACACACAAACAATGGAGAAGGAGAATTTTTTGTTGCCCCCAAATATATCAGTTGGGACCCTGGTGGAAGCAAGAAGCAAACGGATGCCATCGTTGCATCCGGAATGAGTTTTCGAAGTGGGTAGGTACTCACGAAATCCTCCAACTCAACGGTATGTCAAAAATATGGCAAAAACACGGTTTTGACCGTAGCCAACCCTACCCTAAAAACTACAAAAAAAACAAAAAAAAAGAGACATGAGAGCACTCGATCACTCAGAGAAGACAGTGGCACTTGGGGGGGGGGGGGGGATGACATTGCATGACAAGCGTACACAGCGTACACACAAACAATGGAGAAGGAGAATTTTGTTTTACCCCCAAATATATCAGTTGGGACCCTGGTGGAAGCAAGAAGCAAACGGATGCCATCGTTGCATCCGGAATGAGTTGTCGAAGTGGGTAGGTACTCACGAAATCCTCCAACTCAACGGTATGTCAAAAATATGGCAAAAACACGGTTTTGACCGTAGCCAACCCTACCCTAAAAAGTAAAAAAAAAAAAAAAAAAGCGACATGAGAGCATTGGATCACTCAGAGGAGACAGTGGCTCCTGGGGGTGGGGATGACATTGCATGGCACGCGTACACAGCGTACACACAAACAATGGAGAAGGAGAATTTTTTTTGCCCCCAAATATATCATTTGGGACCCTGGTGGAAGCAAGAATGTCCCCATGGATGTCCCCATTGATGTACCCATTGATGTCCCCATTGATGTCCCCATGGATGTCCCCATGGATATTCCCATGGATGTCACCATTGATGTCCCCATGGATGTCCCCATGGATGCCCCCATGGATGTCCCCATTGATGTCCCCATTGATGTCCCCATGGATGTCCCCACGGATGTCCCCATTGATGTCCCCATGGATCGCCCCATGGATGTCCCCATGGATGTCCCCACGGATGTCTCCATTGATGTCCCCATGGATGTCCCCATTGATGTCCTCATGGATGTCCCCATGGATGTCCCCATGGATGTCCCCATGGATATCCCCATGGATGTCCCCATGGATGTCCCCATGGATGTCCCCATTGATGTCCCCATGGATGTCCCCATGGTTGTCCCCATGGATGCCCCCATGGATGTCCCCATGGATGTCCCCATGGATGTCCCCATGGATGCCCCCATGGATGTCCCCATGGATGTCCCCATGGATGTCCCCATGGATGCCCCCATTGATGTCCCCATGGATGTCTCCATTGATGTCCCCATTGATGTCTCCATTGATGTCCCCATGGATGTCCCCATTGATGTCCCCATGGATGTCCCCATGGATGTCCCCATGGATGTCCCCATTGATGTCCCCATGGATGTCCCCATGGATGTCCCCACGGATGTCCCCATTGATGTCCCCATGGATGTCCCCATGGATGTCCCCATGGATGCCCCCATGGATGCCCCCATGGATGTCCCCATGGATGTCCCCATGGATGTCCCCATTGATGTCCCCATGGATGTCCCCATGGATGTCCCCATGGATGTCCCCATTGATGTCCCCATGGATGTCCCCATGGATGCCCCCATGGATGTCCCCATGGATGTCCCCATGGATGTCCCCATGGATGCCCCCATGGATGTCCCCATGGATGTCTCCATTGATGTCCCCATTGATGTCTCCATTGATGTCCCCATTGATGTCCCCATTGATGTCCCCATGGATGTCCCCATGGATGTCCCCATTGATGTCCCCATGGATGTCCCCATGGATGTCCCCAAGGATGTCCCCATTGATGTCCCCATGGATGTCCCCATGGATGTCCCCATTGATGTCCCCATGGATGCCCCCATTGATGTCCCCATGGATGTCCCCATGGATGTCCCTATAGATGTCCCCATGGATGTCCCCATGGATGTCCCCATGGATGTCCCGATTGATGTCCCCATGGATATCCCCATGGATGTCCCCATGGATGTCCCCATGGATGTCCCCATGGATGTCCCCATTCAAGTCCCCATTGATGTCCCCATGGATGTCCCCATGGATGTCCCCATGGATGTCCCCATGGATGCCCCCATGGATGTCCCCATGGATGTCCCCATTGCTGTCCCCATGGATGTCCCCATTGATGTCCCCATGGATGTCTCCATTGATGTCCCCATGGATGTCCCCATGGATGTCCCCATGGATGTCCCCATTGATGTCCCCATGGATGTCCCCATTGATGTCCCCATGGATGTCCCCATTGATGTCTCCATTGATGTCCCCATTGATGTCCCCATGGATGTCCCCATGGATGTCCCCATGGATGTCCCCATGGATGTCCCCATTGATGTCCCCATGGATGTCCCCATTGATGTCCCCATGGATGTCCCCATGGATGTCCCCACGGATGTCCCCATTGATGTCCCCATGGATGTCCCCATGGATGTCCCCATTGATGTCCCCATGGATGTCCCCATGGATGTCCCCATTGATGTCCCCATGGATGTCCCCATTGATGTCCCCATTGATGTTCCCATTGATGTCCCCATTGATGTCCCCATGGATGTCCCCATGGATGTCCCCATGGATGTCCCCATTGATGTCCCCATGGATGTCCCCATTGATGTCCCCATGGATGTCCCCATGGATGTCCCCAAGGATGTCCCCATGGATGTCCCCATGGATGTCCCCATGGATGTCCCCATTGATGTCCCCATGGATGTCCCCATGGATGTCCCCATGGATGTCCCCATGGATGTCCCCATGGATGTCCCCGTTGATGTCCCCATTGATGTCCCCATGGATGTCCCCATGGATGTCCCCATGGATGTCCCCATTGATGTCCCCATGGATGTCCCCATTGATGTCCCCATTGATGTCCCCATTGATGTCCCCATGGATGTCCCCATGGATGTCCCCACGGATGTCCCCATGGATGTCCCCATTGATGTCCCCATGGATGTCCCCATGGATGTCCCCATTGATGTCCCCATGGATGTCCCCATGGAAGTCCCCATGGAAGTCCCCATTGATGTCCCCATGGATGTCCCCATGGATGTCCCCATGGATGTCCCCATGGATGTCCCCATGGATGTCCCCATGGATGTCCCCATGGATGTCCCCATGGATGCCCCCATGGATGTCGCCATGGATGTCGCCATGGATGTCCCCATTGATGTCCCCATGGATGTCCCCATGGATGTCCCCATGGATGTCCCGATTGATGTCCCCATGGATATCCCCATGGATGTCCCCATGGATGTCCCCATGGATATCCCCATGGATGTTGCCATGGATGTCCCCATGGATGTCCCCATTGATGTCCCCATGGATGTCCCCATGGATGTCCCCATGGATGTCCCCATTGATGTCCCCATGGATGTCCCCATGGATGTCCCCATGGATGTCCCCATGGATGTCCCCATGGATATCCCCATGGATGTCCCCATGGAAGTCCCCATTGATGTCCCCATGGATGCCCCCATTGATGTCCCCATGGATGTCCCCATGGATGTCCCCATGGATGTCCCCATGGATGTCCCCATGGATGTCCCCATGGAAGTCCCCATTGATGTCCCCATGGATGTCCCCATGGATGTCCCCATGGATGTCCCCATGGATGTCCCCATGGATGTCCCGATTGATGTCCCCATGGATGTCCTGATTGATGTCCCCATGGATGTCCCCATGGATGTCCCCATGGATGTCCCCATGGATGTCCCCATGGATGTCCCCATGGAAGTCCCCATTGATGTCCCCATGGATGTCCCCATGGATGTCCCCATGGATGTCCCCATGGATGTCCCCATGGATGTCCCGATTGATGTCCCCATGGATGTCCTGATTGATGTCCCCATGGATGTCCCCATTGATGTCCCCATGGAAGTCCCCATGGAAGTCCCCATTGATGTCCCCATGGATGCCCCAATGGATGTCCCCATTGATGTCCCCATTGATGTCCCCATGGATGTCCCCATGGATGTCCCCATGGATGTCCCCATTGATGTCCCCATGGATGTCCCCATGGATGGCCCCATAGATGTCCCCATTGATGTCCCCATTGATGTCCCCATTGATGCCCCCATTGATGTCCCCGTTGATGTCCCCATTGATGTACCCATTGATGTCCCCATGGATGCCCCCATTGCTGTCCCCATTGCTGTCCCCATTGATGTCCCCATGGATGTCCCCATTGATGCCCCATGGATGTCCCCATTGATGCCCCATGGATGTCCCCATGGATGTCCCCATGGATGTCCCCATGGATGGAGTGCTGTCGGAAATGCATTGTACGACGCGTCGGGGCGTCGTACAAGGCGTCGGGGCCCGACGCGTCGGGAGCGTACGACGCGTCGTACAGTGTCGTACAAGGCGTCGGGGCCCGACGCGTCGGGGATGTACGACGCGTCGTACAGTGTCGTACAAGGTGTCGTACAGCACCAACACCGTACGACACAGTACGACATAGTACGACCGCCCTCCCCCTCTAGGCGGGTAAACGATGGCAGCGGACCGTCTTGGGGGAAGGGGGCCTTCGGCCCCCTTCCCAAATATTGGCACTTCGCGTCTACAACATGCCGACAGTGTCTACAATTAGCAGGCCGCGTCTACCTGTGGTGCACAGTGTCTACAGACCCCAGACCGCCCTCCCCCTGTGCAGAGTGTTGCTTAATAGAAGGGGGGGGGCAGAGTGTTGCTTAAGAGAGGGGGGGGGGGGGGGGGCAGAGTGTTGCTTAAGAGAGGGGGGGGGGGCAGAGTGTTGCTTAAGACACTGTACGACGCGTCGTACAGTGTCGTACAAGGTGTCGGGGCCCGACGCGTCGGGGATGTACGACGCGTCGTACAGTGTCGTACAAGGTGTCGGGGCCCGACGCGTCGGGGATGTACGACGCGTCGGGAGGTGTCGGGGCCCGACGCGTCGCAAAAGCCCCTTTTTGACAGTAGTGCATGGATGTCCCCATTGATGTCCCCATTGATGTCCCCATGGATGTCCCCATGGATGTCCCCATGGATGTCCCCATGGATGTCCCCATGGATGTCCCCATGGATGTCCCCATGGATGTCCCCATGGATGTCCCCATGGATGTCCCCATTGATGTCCCCATGGATGTCCCCATTGATGTCCCCATGGATATCCCCATGGATGTCCCCATTGATGTCCCCATGGATGTCCCCATGGAAGTCCCCATGGATGTCCCCATGGATGTCCCCATGGATGTCCCCATGGATGTCCCCATGGATGGCCCCATGGATGTTCCCATTGATGTCCCCATTGATGTCCCCATTGATGTCCCCATGGATGTCCCCATGGATGTCCCCATGGATGTCCCCATTGATGTCCCCATTGATGTCCCCATGGATGTCCCCAATGATGTCCCCATGGATGTCCCCATGGATGTCCCCATGGATGTCCCCATGGATGTCCCCATTGATGTCCCCATGGATGTCCCCATTGATGTCCCCATGGAAGTCCCCATGGATGTCCCCATTGATGTCCCCATGGATGCCCCCATGGATGTCCCCATTGATGTCCCCATGGATGTCCCCATGGATGTCCCCACGGATGTCCCCACGGATGTCCCCATGGATGTCCCCATGGAAGTCCCCATGGATGTCCCCATTGATGTCCCCATTGATGTCCCCATGGATGTCCCCATGGATGTCCCCATGGATGTCCCCATTGATGACCCCATGGATGTCCCCATTGACAGGGGGGGGGGAAAAATGCGGTCGCCGGGATTGGAAAAAAATGCGGAAAAATGCGGAAAAAATGCGGAAAATGCGAGAAAAAATGCGGCATAAAATGCGGTTTTGCTAAAATGCTATAGGACTCCCAAAACCCCTATGTTTATCAAGACGCATGTTGATCTGTTGACACCATCGCTGTTTTGCTTCTTGGAGACGTTGCCAGCTTGCGAGAAGAACCTCTCCACTGCCCCACTGCTGGTAGGGATGGTGATCAAGAACAACACCGCCTCCTTGAAAAGGGAGTCTGGCCGACTCTCCCACCATGCAAGAAGTTCATCACCGTTGTTGATGTTCCGGAACTCCGTTCTGCGGTACAAATTCCACTCCTCTTGGACGCCAGGAACTTCATCCAGCTTCAGCGACTTGTAGGAGGACAAGTTTGTATCCATGTCACTGAGGTTGCGTGGGTTGAGCACACACAGCTGCTGGAAGAACTCAAGTTGTTCAGCCTCCTTCTCGAAGCGATTCTTCAACGCATTGAGCATCTCCTCCATCACATCAAACAATTTCCGGCGGATACTATCTGCGGACCTGGGCAACTTCTTCAACGCCTCCTCAATCCGCGGATGCAATATCTTCCGCTGCAGAGTATCCTCCCAATGGAACTGGACGTCCTTCATCTTGTCGTACACGAAGCAGGCCACTGGTCCATCGGATTGCGCCAAGTTGATGGCAGCCATGAGCACGGAAGTGTGATCCGTGATGAAAGCCAACCGCACGACACAATTCACTCCTTGCTTCGTGATGCAATCGTGAATCTCATGCATAAGGGACAAATTCTCCTCGTTGCGCTTCGTCTTTCCAGCATCCAGAACCACAAAGTCCTTCCACGCCTCCCAATTTTCACAATACCAATCAGCACCATCTCGCCACGATGTCCATCTCGTATCTCCAATATTGGGAGGGACCGTCTCCAAGCCAGAGCGCTCTCGCCAGCGGCTTTACGAGGTAGAGCATCTGCCTCTGCCTCTAGGCGGCGCTCGACCCGTGCCTTCTCCCTCTTCTGCATAGTCTCAACGGCCACCTGGTGCTTTTTGGAGTCCAAATGACATTGGACTGTGCTCTTCGTTGTGTGGCTCACGGGGCATCCACACGCATCGCACCATAGTACTTCAATACCAAGATCATTGGTGCGGAGACTCAGGGGATGGCCAGGGAATTGTTCCTTCCGCTTCCCAGGGCCCATGGTGCAATACTTTGCGCCGGCACCACCTCTCCCCTTACCACGTACTTTGCGGCGGGGTGGGCTATTTCCATCATCAGATGTGGGCTCAGAAGGAGGGCAATGGGAGGGCATAGCATGTGACATGTCTAAGGGAAAAGGAGCCATGTAACAAACAAAAGTGGCGGTGTTGGGAAGGTATGCAAACACTGACTTGACTACAAAACTACCCTTTAGTTGAACTACACAATGCCACTTGAATGTATCCTCTTGAACATTACACTAAGGGACCTGCCCAGAAAATGCGAAAAAAAATGCGGAAAATGCGAAAAAATGCGAATCGCATTTTTCCCCCCCCCCTGCCATTGATGTCCCCATGGATGTCCCCATGGATGTCCCCATTGATGTCCCCATTGATGTCCCCATTGATGTCCCCATTGATGTCCCCATTGATGTCCCCATGGATGTCCCCATGGATGTCCCCATGGATGTCCCCATGGATGCCCCCATGGATGTCCCCATGGATGTCCCCATGGATGTCCCCATTGATGTCCCCATGGATGTCCCCATGGATGTCCCCATGGATGTCCCCATGGATGTCCCCATTGATGTCCCCATGGATGTCCCCATGGATGCCCCCATGGATGTCCCCATGGATGTCCCCATGGATGTCCCCATGGATGCCCCCATGGATGTCCCCATGGATGTCTCCATTGATGTCCCCATTGATGTCTCCATTGATGTCCCCATTGATGTCCCCATTGATGTCCCCATGGATGTCCCCATGGATGTCCCCATTGATGTCCCCATGGATGTCCCCATTGATGTCCCCATGGATGTCCCCATTGATGTCCCCATGGATGTCCCCATGGATGTCCCCATTGATGTCCCCATGGATGCCCCCATTGATGTCCCCATGGATGTCCCCATGGATGTCCCGATTGATGTCCCCATGGATATCCCCATGGATGTCCCCATGGATGTCCCCATGGATGTCCCCATGGATGTCCCCATTAAAGTCCCCATTGATGTCCCCATGGATGTCCCCATGGATGTCCCCATGGATGTCCCCATGGATGCCCCCATGGATGTCCCCATGGATGTCCCCATTGCTGTCCCCATGGATGTCCCCATTGATGTCCCCATGGATGTCCCCATGGATGTCCCCATGGATGTCCCCATTGATGTCCCCATGGATGTCCCCATGGATGTCCCCATGGATGTCCCCATTGATGTCTCCATTGATGTCCCCATGGATGTCCCCATTGATGTCCCCATGGATGTCCCCATGGATGTCCCCATTGATGTCCCCATGGATGTCCCCATTGATGTCCCCATTGATGTTCCCATTGATGTCCCCATTGATGCCCCCATGGATGTCCCCATGGATGTCCCCATTGATGTCCCCATTGATGTCCCCATTGATGTCCCCATGGATGTCCCCATGGTGGTCCCCATGGATGTCCCCGTTGATGTCCCCGTTGATGTCCCCATTGATGTCCCCATGGATGTCCCCATGGATGTCCCCATGGATGTCCCCATGGATGTCCCCATGGATGTCCCCGTTGATGTCCCCATTGATGTCCCCATTGATGTCCCCATGGATGTCCCCATGGATGTCCCCATTGATGTCCCCATGGATGTCCCCATGGATGTCCCCATTGATGTCCCCATGGATGTCCCCATGGATGTCCCCATGGAAGTCCCCATTGATGTCCCCATGGATGTCCCCATGGATGTCCCCATGGATGTCCCCATGGATGTCCCCATGGATGTCCCCATGGATCTCCCCATGGATGCCCCCATGGATGTCGCCATGGATGTCCCCATTGATGTCCCCATGGATGTCCCCATGGATGTCCCCATGGATGTCCCCATGGATGTCCCCGTTGATGTCCCCATTGATGTCCCCATGGTGGTCCCCATGGATGTCCCCGTTGATGTCCCCGTTGATGTCCCCATGGATGTCCCCATGGATGTCCCCATGGATGTCCCCATGGATGTCCCCATGGATGTCCCCATGGATGTCCCCGTTGATGTCCCCATTGATGTCCCCATGGATGTCCCCATGGATGTCCCCATGGATGTCCCCATTGATGTCCCCATGGATGTCCCCATGGATGTCCCCATTGATGTCCCCATGGATGTCCCCATGGATGTCCCCATGGAAGTCCCCATTGATGTCCCCATGGATGTCCCCATGGATGTCCCCATGGATGTCCCCATGGATGTCCCCATGGATGTCCCCATGGATGTCCCCATGGATGCCCCCATGGATGTCGCCATGGATGTCCCCATTGATGTCCCCATGGATGTCCCCATGGATGTCCCCATGGATGTCCCCATGGATGTCCCCATGGATGTCCCCATGGATGTCCCCATGGATGTCCCCATGGATGTCCCCATGGATATCCCCATGGATGTCCCCATGGATGTCCCCATTGATGTCCCCATTGATGTCCCCATTGATGTCCCCATTGATGTCCCCATTGATGTCCCCATTGATGTCCCCATGGATGTCCCCATGGATGTCCCCATGGATGTCCCCATGGATGTCCCCATGGAAGTCCCCATTGATGTCCCCATGGATGTCCCCATGGATGTCCCCATGGATGTCCCCATGGATGTCCCCATTGATGTCCCCATGGATGCCCCCATTGATGTCCCCATGGATGTCCCCATGGATGTCCCCATTGATGTCCCCATTGATGTCCCCATGGATGTCCCCATGGATGTCCCCATGGATGTCCCCATGGATGTCCCCATGGATGTCCCCATGGATGTCCCCATTGATGTCCCCATTGATGTCCCCATGGATGTCCCCATGGATGTCCCCATTGATGTCCCCATTGATGTCCCCATTGATGTCCCCATTGATGTCCCCATTGATGTCCCCATTGATGTCCCCATGGATGTCCCCATGGATGTCCCCATGGATGTCCCCATGGATGTCCCCATGGATGTCCCCATGGATGTCCCCATGGATGTCCCCACTGATGTCCCCATTGATGTCCCCATTGATGTCCCCATGGATGCCCCCATTGATGTCCCCATGGATGTCCCCATGGATGTCCCCATTGATGTCCCCATTGATGTCCCCATGGATGTCCCCATGGATGTCCCCATGGATGTCCCCATGGATGTCCCCATGGATGTCCCCATTGATGTCCCCATGGATGTCCCCATGGATGTCCCCATGGATGTCCCCATTGATGTCCCCATGGATGTCGCCATTGATGTCCCCATGGATGTCCCCATGGATGTCCCCATGGATGTCCCCATGGATGTCCCCATGGATGTCCCCATTGATGTCCCCATTGATGTCCCCATGGATGTCCCCATGGATGTCCCCATGGATGTCCCCGTTGATGTCCCCGTTGATGTCCCCATGGATGTCCCCATGGATGTCCCCATGGATGTCCCCATGGATGTCCCCATGGATGTCCCCATGGATGTCCCCATGGATGTCCCCATGGATGTCCCCATGGATGTCCCCACTGATGTCCCCATTGATGTCCCCATGGAAGTCCCCATTGATGTCCCCATGGATGCCCCCATTGATGTCCCCATGGATGTCCCCATGGATGTCCCCATTGATGTCCCCATTGATGTCCCCATGGATGTCCCCATGGATGTCCCCATGGATGTCCCCATGGATGTCCCCGTTGATGTCCCCATTGATGTCCCCATGGAAGTCCCCATGGATGTCCCCATGGATGTCCCCATTGATGTCCCCATGGATGTCCCCATGGATGTCCCCATTGATGTCCCCATTGATGTCCCCATGGGTGTCCCCATGGATGTCCCCATTGATGTCCCCATGGATGTCCCCATGGATGTCCCCATGGAAGTCCCCATTGATGTCCCCATGGATGTCCCCATGGATGTCCCCATGGATGTCCCCGTTGATGTCCCCATTGATGTCCCCATGGATGTCCCCATGGATGTCCCCATGGATGTCCCCATTGATGTCCCCATGGATGTCCCCATGGATGTCCCCGTTGATGTCCCCGTTGATGTCCCCATGGATGTCCCCATGGATGTCCCCATGGATGTCCCCATGGATGTCCCCATGGATGTCCCCATGGATGTCCCCGTTGATGTCCCCATTGATGTCCCCATGGATGTCCCCATGGATGTCCCCATGGATGTCCCCATTGATGTCCCCATGGATGTCCCCATGGATGTCCCCATTGATGTCCCCATGGATGTCCCCATGGATGTCCCCATGGAAGTCCCCGTTGATGTCCCCATGGATGTCCCCATGGATGTCCCCATGGATGTCCCCATGGATGTCCCCATGGATGTCCCCATGGATGTCCCCATGGATGCCCCCATGGATGTCGCCATGGATGTCCCCATGGATGTCCCCATTGATGTCCCCATGGATGTCCCCATGGATGTCCCCATGGATGTCCCGATTGATGTCCCCATGGATATGCCCATGGATGTCCCCATGGATGTCCCCATGGATATCCCCATTGATGTCCCCATGGATGTCCCCATGGATGTCCCCATGGATGTCCCCATGGATGTCCCCATGGATATCCCCATGGATGTCCCCATGGATGTCCCCATGGATGTCCCCATGGATGTCCCCATGGATGTCCCCATGGATGTCCCCATTGATGTCCCCATGGATGTCCCCATGGATGTCCCCATGGATGTCCCCATGGATGTCCCCATGGAAGTCCCCATGGAAGTCCCCATGGATGTCCCCACTGATGTCCCCATGGATGTCCCCATGGATGTCCCCATGGATGTCCCCATGGAAGTCCCCATTGATGTCCCCATGGATGCCCCCATTGATGTCCCCATGGATGTCCCCATGGATGTCCCCATGGATGTCCCCATGGATGTCCCCATGGATGTCCCCATTGATGTCCCCATGGATGTCCCCATGGATGTCCCCATGGATGTCCCCATTGATGTCCCCATGGATGTCCCCATGGATGTCCCCATGGATGTCCCCATGGATGTCCCCATGGATATCCCCATGGATGTCCCCATGGAAGTCCCCATTGATGTCCCCATGGATGCCCCCATTGATGTCCCCATGGATGTCCCCATGGATGTCCCCATGGATGTCCCCATTGATGTCCCCATGGATGCCCCCATTGCTGTCCCCATTGCTGTCCCCATTGATGTCCCCATGGATGTCCCCATTGATGCCCCATGGATGTCCCCATTGATGCCCCATGGATGTCCCCATGGATGTCCCCATGGATGTCCCCATGGATGTCCCCATTGATGTCCCCATTGATGTCCCCATGGATGTCCCCATGGATGTCCCCATGGATGTCCCCATGGATGTCCCCATGGATGTCCCCATGGATGTCCCCATGGATGTCCCCATGGATGTCCCCATGGATGTCCCCATTGATGTCCCCATGGATGTCCCCATTGATGTCCCCATGGATATCCCCATGGATGTCCCCATTGATGTCCCCATGGATGTCCCCATGGAAGTCCCCATTGATGTCCCCATGGATGTCCCCATGGATGGCCCCATGGATGTTCCCATTGATGTCCCCATTGATGTCCCCATTGATGTCCCCATGGATGTCCCCATGGATGTCCCCATTGATGTCCCCATGGATGTCCCCATGGATGTCCCCATGGATGTCCCCATTGATGTCCCCATGGATGTCCCCATGGATGTCCCCATGGATGTCCCCATGGATGTTCCAATTGATGTCCCCATGGATGTCCCCATTGATGTCCCCATGGAAGTCCCCATGGATGTCCCCATTGATGTCCCCATGGATGCCCCCATGGATGTCCCCATTGATGTCCCCATTGATGTCCCCATGGATGTCCCCACGGATGTCCCCACGGATGTCCCCATGGATGTCCCCATGGAAGTCCCCATGGATGTCCCCATTGATGTCCCCATTGATGTCCCCATTGATGTCCCCATGGATGTCCCCATTGATGCCCCATGGATGTCCCCATTGATGCCCCATGGATGTCCCCATGGATGTCCCCATGGATGTCCCCATGGATGTCCCCATTGATGTCCCCATTGATGTCCCCATGGATGTCCCCATGGATGTCCCCATGGATGTCCCCATGGATGTCCCCATGGATGTCCCCATGGATGTCCCCATGGATGGCCCCATGGATGTTCCCATTGATGTCCCCATTGATGTCCCCATTGATGTCCCCATGGATGTCCCCATGGATGTCCCCATTGATGTCCCCATGGATGTCCCCATGGATGTCCCCATGGATGTCCCCATTGATGTCCCCATGGATGTCCCCATGGATGTCCCCATGGATGTCCCCATGGATGTTCCAATTGATGTCCCCATGGATGTCCCCATTGATGTCCCCATGGAAGTCCCCATGGATGTCCCCATTGATGTCCCCATGGATGCCCCCATGGATGTCCCCATTGATGTCCCCATTGATGTCCCCATGGATGTCCCCACGGATGTCCCCACGGATGTCCCCATGGATGTCCCCATGGAAGTCCCCATGGATGTCCCCATTGATGTCCCCATTGATGTCCCCATGGATGTCCCCATGGATGTCCCCATTGATGTCCCCATTGATGTCCCCATGGATGTCCCCATTGATGACCCCATGGATGTCCCCATTGATGTCCCCATTGATGTCGCCAAGGATGTCCCCATGGATGTCCCCATGGATGTCCCCATGGATGTCCCCATGGATGTCCCCATGGATGTCCCCATGGATGTCCCCATGGATGTCCCCATGGATGTCCCCATGGATGTCCCCATGGATGTCCCCATGGATGTCCCCATGGATGTCCCCATGGTGGTCCCCATGGATGTCCCCGTTTATGTCCCCATTGTTGTCCCCATGGATGTCCCCATTGATGTCCCCATTGATGTCCCTATGGATGTCCCCATGGATGTCCCCATGGATGTCCCCATGGATGTCCCCATTGATGTCCCCATTGATGTCCCCATGAATGTCCCCATGGATGTCCCCATGGATGTCCCCACGGATGTCCCCATTGATGTCCCCATGGATGTCCCCATTGATGTCCCCATTGATGTCCCCATGGATGTCCCCATTGATGACCCCATGGATGTCCCCATTGATGTCCCCATTGATGTCCCCATGGATGTCCCCATGGATGTCCCCATGGATGTCCCCATGGATGTCCCCATGGATGTCCCCATGGATGTCCCCATGGATGTCCCCATGGATGTCCCCATGGATGTCCCCATGGATGTCCCCATGGATGTCCCCATGGATGTCCCCATGGATGTCCCCATGGATGTCCCCATGGATGTCCCCGTTTATGTCCCCATGGATGTCCCCATGGATGTCCCCATTGATGTCCCCATGGATGTCCCCATGGATGTCCCCATGGATGTCCCCATGGATGTCCCCATGGATGTCCCCATGGATGTCCCCATGGATGTCCCCATGGATGTCCCCATGGATGTCCCCATGGATGTCCCTATGGATGTCCCCATGGATGTCCCCATGGATGTCCCCATGGATGTCCCCATGGATGTCCCCATTGATGTCCCCATGGATGTCCCCATGGATGTCCCCATGGAAGTCCCCATGGATGTCCCCATGGATGTCCCCATTGATGTCCCCATGGATGTCCCCATGGATGTCCCCGTTTATGTCCCCATGGATGTCCCCATGGATGTCCCCATTGATGTCCCCATTGATGTCCCTATGGATGTCCCCATGGATGTCCCCATGGATGTCCCCATGGATGTCCCCATTGATGTCCCCATTGATGTCCCCATGAATGTCCCCATGGATGTCCCCATGGATGTCCCCACGGATGTCCCCATGGATGTCCCCATGGATGTCCCCGTTTATGTCCCCATTGATGTCCCCATGGATGTCCCCATGGATGTCCCCATGGATGTCCCCATGGATGTCCCCATTGATGTCCCCATGGATGTCCCCATGGATGTCCCCATGGATGTCCCCATTGATGTCCCCATGGATGTCCCCATTGATGTCCCCATGGATGTCCCCATGGATGTCCCCATGGATGTCCCCATGGATGTCCCCATGGATGCCCCCATTGATGTCCCCATGGATGTCCCCATGGATGTCCCCATGGATGTCCCCATGGATGTCCCCATGGATGTCCCCATTGATGTCCCCATGGATGTCTCCATTGATGTCCCCATGGATGTCCCCATGGATGTCCCCATGGATGTCCCCATTGATTTCCCCATGGATGTCCCCATTGATGTCCCCATGGATGTCCCCATGGATGTCCCCATGGATGTCCCCATTGATGTCTCCATTGATGTCCCCATTGATGTCCCCATTGATGTCCCCATGGATGTCCCCATGGATGTCCCCATGGATGTCCCCATTGATGTCCCCATGGATGTCCCCATTGATGTCCCCATGGATGTCCCCATGGATGTCCCCACGGATGTCCCCATTGATGTCCCCATGGATGTCCCCATGGATGTCCCCATGGATGTCCCCATGGATGTCCCCATGGATGTCCCCATTGATGTCCCCATGGATGTCCCCATGGATGTCCCCATGGATGTCCCCATGGATGTCCCCATGGATATCCCCATGGATGTCCCCATGGAAGTCCCCATTGATGTCCCCATGGATGCGCCCATTGATGTCCCCATGGATGTCCCCATGGATGTCCCCATTGATGTCCCCATGGATGTCCCCATGGATGTCCCCATGGAAGTCCCCATTGATGTCCCCATGGATGTCCCCATGGATGTCCCCATGGATGTCCCCATGGATGTCCCCATGGATTACCCCATTGATGTCCCGATGGATGTCCCGATTGCTGTCCCCATGGATGTCCCGATTGATGTCCCCAGGGATGTCCCCATTGATGTCCCCATGGAAGTCCCCATGGAAGTCCCCATTGATGTCCCCATGGATGCCCCCATGGATGTCCCCATTGATGTCCCCATTGATGTCCCCATGGATGTCCCCATGGATGTCCCCATGGATGTCCCCATTGATGTCCCAATGGATGTCCCCATGGATGGCCCCATAGATGTCCCCATTGATGTCCCCATTGATGTCTCCATTGATGCCCCCATTGATGTCCCCATTGATGTCCCCATGGATGTCCCCATGGATGTCCCCATGGATGCCCCCATTGCTGTCCCCATTCCTGTCCCCATGGATGTCCCCATTGATGCCCCATGGATGTCCCCATTGATGCCCCATGGATGTCCCCATGGATGTCCCCATGGATGTCCCCATGGATGTCCCCATGGATGTCCCCATTGATGTCCCCATGGATGTCCCCATTGATGTCCCCATGGATGTCCCCATGGATGTCCCCATGGATGTCCCCATGGATGTCCCCATGGATGTCCCCATGGAAGTCCCCATGGAAGTCCCCATGGATGTCCCCATGGATGTCCCCATGGATGTCCCCATGGATGTCCCCATGGATGTCCCCATTGATGTCCCCATTGATGTCCCCATTGATGTCCCCATGGATGTCCCCATTGATGTCCCCATGGATGTCCCCATGGATGTCCCCATTGATGTCCCCATTGATGTCCCCATTGATGTCCCCATGGATGTCCCCATTGATGTCCCCATTGATGTCCCCATGGATGTCCCCATGGATGTCCCCATTGATGTCCCCATGGATGTCCCCATGGATGTCCCCATTGATGTCCCCATGGATGTCCCCATTGATGTCCCCATTGATGTCCCCATGGATGTCCCCATGGATGTCCCCATTGATGTCCCCATGGATGTCCCCATGGATGTCCCCATTGATGTCCCCATTGATGTCCCCATGGATGTCCCCATGGATGTCCCCATTGATGTCCCCATTGATGTCCCCATGGATGTCCCCATTGATGTCCCCATGGATGTCCCCATGGATGTCCCCATTGGTGTCCCCATGGATGTCCCCATTGATGTCCCCATGGATGTCCCCATTGATGTCCCCATTGATGTCCCCATGGATGTCCCCATGGATGTCCCCATGGATGTCCCCATGGATGTCCCCATGGATGTCCCCATGGATGTCCCCATGGATGTCCCCATGGAAGTCCCCATGGAAGTCCCCATGGATGTCCCCATGGATGTCCCCATGGATGTCCCCATGGATGTCCCCATGGATGTCCCCATGGATGTCCCTTTGGATGTCCCCATGGATGTCCCCATGGATGTCCCCATGGATGTCCCCATTGATGTCCCCATGGATGTCCCCATTGATGTCCCCATTGATGTCCCCTTGGATGTCCCCATTGATGTCCCCATGGATGTCCCCATGGATATCCCCATGGATGTCCCCATGGATGTCCCCATGGATGTCCCCATGGATGTCCCCATGGAAGTCCCCATGGAAGTCCCCATGGATGTCCCCATGGATGTCCCCATGGATGTCCCCATGGATGTCCCCATGGATGTCCCCATTGATGTCCCCATGGATGTCCCCATTGATGTCCCCATGGATGTCCCCATGGATGTCCCCATGGAAGGCCCCATTGATGTCCCCATGGATGTCCCCATTGATGTCCCCATGGATGTCCCCATGGATGTCCCCATGGATGTCCCCATGGATGTCCCCATGGATGTCCCCATTGATGTCCCCATGGATGTCCCCATGGATGTCCCCACGGATGTCCCCATGGATGTCCCCATGGATGTCCCCATGGATGTCCCCATGGATGTCCCCATGGATGTCCCCATGGATGTCCCCATTGATGTCCCCATTGATGTCCCCATGGATGTCCCCATGGATGTCCCCATTGATGTCCCCATGGATGTCCCCATGGATGTCCCCATTGATGTCCCCATGGATGTCCCCATGGAAGTCCCCATTGATGTCCCCATGGATGTCCCCATGGATGTCCCCATGGATGTCCCCATTGATGTCCCCATGGATGTCCCCATTGATGTCCCCATTGATGTCCCCTTGGATGTCCCCATGGATGTCCCCATGGATGTCCCCATTGATGTCCCCATTGATGTCCCCATGGATGTCCCCATGGATGTCCCCATTGATGTCCCCATGGATGTCCCCATTGATGTCCCCATTGATGTCCCCGTTGATGTCCCCATTGATGTCCCCATGCATGTCCCCATTGATGTCCCCATTGATGTCCCCATTGATGTCCCCATGGATGTCCCCATTGATGTCCCCATGGATGTCCCCATTGATGTCCCCATTGATGTCCCCATTGATGTCCCCATGGATGTCCCCATGGATGTCCCCATTGATGTCCCCATGGATGTCCCCATTGATGTCCCCATTGATGTCCCCATGGATGTCCCCATTGATGTCCCCATTGATGTCCCCATGGATGTCCCCATTGATGTCCCCATTGATGTCCCCATGGATGTCCCCATGGATGTCCCCATTGATGTCCCCATGGATGTCCCCATGGATGTCCCCATGGATGTCCCCATGGATGTCCCCATTGATGTCCCCATTGATGTCCCCATTGATGTCCCCATTGATGTCCCCATGGATGTCCCCATGGATGTCCCCATTGATGTCCCCATTGATGTCCCCATGGATGTCCCCATTGATGTCCCCATGGATGTCCCCATTGATGTCCCCATTGATGTCCCCATTGATGTCCCCATTGATGTCCCCATTGATGTCCCCATGGATGTCCCCATGGATGTCCCCATTGATGTCCCCATTGATGTCCCCATGGATGTCCCCATTGTTGTCCCCATTGATGTCCCCATGGATGTCCCCATGGATGTCCCCATGGATGTCCCCATGGATGTCCCCATGGATGTCCCCATGGATGTCCCCATTGATGTCCCCATTGATGTCCCCATGGATGTCCCCATGGATGTCCCCATTGATGTCCCCATGGATGTCCCCATTGATGTCCCCATGGATGTCCCCATTGATGTCCCCATGGATGTCCCCATGGATGTCCCCATGGATGTCCCCATTGATGTCCCCATGGATGTCCCCATGGATGTCCCCATGGATGTCCCCATTGATGTCCCCAGGGATGTCCCCATGGATGTCCCCATGGATGTCCCCATTGATGTCCCCATTGATGTCCCCATTGATGTCCCCATTGATGTCCCCATTGATGTCCCCATGGATGTCCCCATGGATGTCCCCATTGATGTCCCCATGGATGTCCCCATGGATGTCCCCATGGATGTCCCCATTGATGTCCCCATGGATGTCCCCATGGATGTCCCCATGGATGTCCCCATGGATGTCCCCATGGATGTCCCCATTGCTGTCCCCATTGATGTCCCCATTGATGTCCCCATTGATGTCCCCATTGATGTCCCCATGGATGTCCCCATTGATGTCCCCATTGATGTCCCCATGGATGTCCCCATGGATGTCCCCATGGATGTCCCCATGGACGTCCCCATTGATGTCCCCATTGATGTCCCCATTGATGTCCCCATGGATGTCCCCATGGATGTCCCCATGGATGTCCCCATGGACGTCCCCATTGATGTCCCCATTGATGTCGCCATGGATGTCCCCATGGATGTCCCCATTGATGTCCCCATGGATGTCCCCATTGATGTCCCCATTGATGTCCCCATGGATGTCCCCATGGATGTCCCCATTGATGTCCCCATGGATGTCCCCATGGATGTCCCCATGGATGTCCCCATTGATGTCCCCATGGATGTCCCCATTGATGTCCCCATGGATGGCCCCATGGATGTCCCCATTGATGTCCCCATGGATGTCCCCATGGATGTCCCCATTGATGTCCCCATTGATGTCCCCATGGATGTCCCCATGGAAGTCCCCATTGATGTCCCCATGGATGTCCCCATTGATGTCCCCATGGATGTCCCCATTGATGTCCCCATTGATGTCCCCATTGATGTCCCCATGGATGTCCCCATGGATGTCCCCATTGATGTCCTCATGGATGTCCCCATTGATGTCCCCATGGATGTCCCCATTGATGTCCCCATTGATGTCCCCATGGATGTCCCCATTGATGTCCCCATGGATGTCCCCATGGATGTCCCCATTGATGTCCCCATGGATGTCCCCATTGATGTCCCCATTGATGTCCCCATTGATGTCCCCATTGATGTCCCCATTGATGTCCCCATTGATGTCCCCATGGATGTCCCCATTGATGTCCCCATTGATGTCCCCATTGATGTCCCCATTGATGTCCCCATGGATGTCCCCATGGATGTCCCCATGGATGTCCCCATGGATGTCCCCATTGATGTCCCCATTGATGTCCCCATTGATGTCCCCATGGATGTCCCCATTGATGTCCCCATGGATGTCCCCATTGATGTCCCCATTGATGTCCCCATGGATGTCCCCATTGATGTCCCCATGGATGTCCCCATTGATGTCCCCATTGATGTCCCCATTGATGTCCCCATTGATGTCCCCATGGATGTCCCCATTGATGTCCCCATGGATGTCCCCATGGATGTCCCCATTGATGTCCCCATTGATGTCCCCATTGATGTCCCCATTGATGTCCCCATTGATGTCCCCATTGATGTCCCCATGGATGTCCCCATGGATGTCCCCATGGATGTCCCCATGGATGTCCCCATGGATGTCCCCATGGATGTCCCCATGGATGTCCCCATGGATGTCCCCATGGATGTCCCCATGGATGTCCCCATGGATGTCCCCATTGATGTCCCCATTGATGTCCCCATGGATGTCCCCATTGATGGCCCCATTGATGTCCCCATGGATGTCCCCATGGATGTCCCCATGGATGTCCCCATTGATGTCCCCATTGATGTCCCCATTGATGTCCCCATGGATGTCCCCATTGATGTCCCCATTGATGTCCCCATCGATGTCCCCTTGGATGTCCCCATTGATGTCCCCATGGATGTCCCCATGGATGTCCCCATGGATGTCCCCATGGATGTCCCCATTGATGTCCCCATGGATGTCCCCATGGATGTCCCCATTGATGTCCCCATGGATGTCCCCATTGATGTCCCCATTGATGTCCCCATGGATGTCCCCATTGATGTCCCCATTGATGTCCCCATCGATGTCCCCTTGGATGTCCCCATTGATGTCCCCATGGATGTCCCCATGGATGTCCCCATGGATGTCCCCATGGATGTCCCCATGGATGTCCCCATGGAAGTCCCCATGGAAGTCCCCATGGATGTCCCCATGGATGTCCCCATGGATGTCCCCATGGATGTCCCCATGGATGTCCCCATTGATGTCCCCATTGATGTCCCCATTGATGTCCCCATGGATGTCCCCATTGATGTCCCCATGGATGTCCCCATGGATGTCCCCATTGATGTCCCCATTGATGTCCCCATTGATGTCCCCATGGATGTCCCCATTGATGTCCCCATTGATGTCCCCATGGATGTCCCCATGGATGTCCCCATTGATGTCCCCATGGATGTCCCCATGGATGTCCCCATTGATGTCCCCATGGATGTCCCCATTGATGTCCCCATTGATGTCCCCATGGATGTCCCCATGGATGTCCCCATTGATGTCCCCATGGATGTCCCCATGGATGTCCCCATTGATGTCCCCATTGATGTCCCCATGGATGTCCCCATGGATGTCCCCATTGATGTCCCCATGGATGTCCCCATGGATGTCCCCATTGGTGTCCCCATGGATGTCCCCATTGATGTCCCCATGGATGTCCCCATTGATGTCCCCATTGATGTCCCCATGGATGTCCCCATGGATGTCCCCATGGATGTCCCCATGGATGTCCCCATGGATGTCCCCATGGATGTCCCCATGGATGTCCCCATGGAAGTCCCCATGGAAGTCCCCATGGATGTCCCCATGGATGTCCCCATGGATGTCCCCATGGATGTCCCCATGGATGTCCCCATGGATGTCCCTTTGGATGTCCCCATGGATGTCCCCATGGATGTCCCCATGGATGTCCCCATTGATGTCCCCATGGATGTCCCCATTGATGTCCCCATTGATGTCCCCTTGGATGTCCCCATTGATGTCCCCATGGATGTCCCCATGGATATCCCCATGGATGTCCCCATGGATGTCCCCATGGATGTCCCCATGGATGTCCCCATGGAAGTCCCCATGGAAGTCCCCATGGATGTCCCCATGGATGTCCCCATGGATGTCCCCATGGATGTCCCCATGGATGTCCCCATTGATGTCCCCATGGATGTCCCCATTGATGTCCCCATGGATGTCCCCATGGATGTCCCCATGGAAGGCCCCATTGATGTCCCCATGGATGTCCCCATTGATGTCCCCATGGATGTCCCCATGGATGTCCCCATGGATGTCCCCATGGATGTCCCCATGGATGTCCCCATTGATGTCCCCATGGATGTCCCCATGGATGTCCCCACGGATGTCCCCATGGATGTCCCCATGGATGTCCCCATGGATGTCCCCATGGATGTCCCCATGGATGTCCCCATGGATGTCCCCATTGATGTCCCCATTGATGTCCCCATGGATGTCCCCATGGATGTCCCCATTGATGTCCCCATGGATGTCCCCATGGATGTCCCCATTGATGTCCCCATGGATGTCCCCATGGAAGTCCCCATTGATGTCCCCATGGATGTCCCCATGGATGTCCCCATGGATGTCCCCATTGATGTCCCCATGGATGTCCCCATTGATGTCCCCATTGATGTCCCCTTGGATGTCCCCATGGATGTCCCCATGGATGTCCCCATTGATGTCCCCATTGATGTCCCCATGGATGTCCCCATGGATGTCCCCATTGATGTCCCCATGGATGTCCCCATTGATGTCCCCATTGATGTCCCCGTTGATGTCCCCATTGATGTCCCCATGCATGTCCCCATTGATGTCCCCATTGATGTCCCCATTGATGTCCCCATGGATGTCCCCATTGATGTCCCCATGGATGTCCCCATTGATGTCCCCATTGATGTCCCCATTGATGTCCCCATGGATGTCCCCATGGATGTCCCCATTGATGTCCCCATGGATGTCCCCATTGATGTCCCCATTGATGTCCCCATGGATGTCCCCATTGATGTCCCCATTGATGTCCCCATGGATGTCCCCATTGATGTCCCCATTGATGTCCCCATGGATGTCCCCATGGATGTCCCCATTGATGTCCCCATGGATGTCCCCATGGATGTCCCCATGGATGTCCCCATGGATGTCCCCATGGATGTCCCCATGGAGATCCCCATGGATGTCCCCATGGATGTCCCCATGGATGTCCCCATGGATGTCCCCATGGATGTCCCCATGGATGTCCCCATTGATGTCCCCATTGATGTCCCCATGGATGTCCCCATTGATGTCCCCATGGAGGTCCCCATGGATGTCCCCATTGATGTCCCCATGGATGTCCCCATGGATGTCCCCATGGATGTCCCCATGGATGTCCCCATGGATGTCCCCATTGATGTCCCCATTGATGTCCCCATGGATGTCCCCATGGATGTCCCCATGGATGTCCCCATGGATGTCCCCATGGATGTCCCCATGGAGGTCCCCATGGATGTCCCCATGGATGTCCCCATGGATGTCCCCATGGATGTCCCCATGGATGTCCCCATTGATGTCCCCATTGATGTCCCCATGGATGTCCCCATTGATGTCCCCATGGATGTCCCCATGGATGTCCCCATTGATGTCCCCATGGATGTCCCCATGGATGTCCCCATGGATGTCCCCATGGATGTCCCCATGGATGTCCCCATTGATGTCCCCATTGATGTCCCCATGGATGTCCCCATGGATGTCCCCATGGATGTCCCCATGGATGTCCCCATTGATGTCCCCATGGATGTCCCCATGGATGTCCCCATGGAAGTCCCCATTGATGTCCCCATGGATGTCCCCATTGATGTCCCCATTGATGTCCCCATGGATGTCCCCATGGATGTCCCCATTGATGTCCCCATGGATGTCCCCATGGATGTCCCCATGGATGTCCCCATGGATGTCCCCATGGATGTCCCCATGGATGTCCCCATTGTTGTCCCCATGGATGTCCCCATGGATGTCCCCATTGATGTCCCCATTGTTGTCCCCATGGATGTCCCCATGGATGTCCCCATGGATGTCCCCATGGATGTCCCCATGGATGTCCCCATGGATGTCCCCATGGATGTCCCCATGGATGTCCCCATTGATGTCCCCATTGATGCCCCAAGGATGTCCCCATGGATGTCCCCATTGATGTCCCCATTGATGTCCCCATTGATGTCCCCATGGATGTCCCCATTGATGTCCCCATTGATGTCCCCATGGATGTCCCCTTGGATGTCCCCATGGAGGTCCCCATGGATGTCCCCATGGATGTCCCCATGGATGTCCCCATGGATGTCCCCATGGATGTCCCCATTGATGTCCCCATGGATGTCCCCATGGATGTCCCCATGGATCTCCCCATTGATGCCCCAAGGATGTCCCCATGGATGTCCCCATTGATGTCCCCATTGATGTCCCCATCGATGTCCCCATGGATGTCCCCATGGATGTCCCCATTGATGTCCCCATGGATGTCCCCATGGATGTCCCCATTGATGTCCCCATGGATGTCCCCATGGATGTCCCCATTGATGTCCCCATGGATGTCCCCATGGATGTCCCCATGGATGTCCCCATGGATGTCCCCATGGATGTCCCCATGGATGTCCCCATGGATGTCCCCATGGATGTCCCCATGGATGTCCCCATGGATGTCCCCATGGATGTCCCCATGGATGTCCCCATGGATGTCCCCAGGGATGTCCCCATGGATGTCCCCATTGTTGTCCCCATGGATGTCCCCATGGATGTCCCCATTGATGTCCCAATTGTTGTCCCCATGGATGTCCCCATGGATGTCCCCATGGATGTCCCCATTGATGTCCCCATGGATGTCCCCATGGATGTCCCCATTGATGTACCCATGGATGTCCCCATGGATGTCGCCATGGATGTCCCCATGGATGTCCCCATGGATGTCCCCATGGATGTCCCCATTGATGTCCCCATGGATGTCCCCATGGATGTCCCCATTGATGTCCCCATTGATGTCCCCATGGATGTCCCCATTGATGTCCCCATGGAGGTCCCCATGGATGTCCCCATTGATGTCCCCATGGATGTCCCCATGGATGTCCCCATGGATGTCCCCATGGATGTCCCCATGGATGTCCCCATTGATGTCCCCATTGATTTCCCCATGGATGTCCCCATTGATGTCCCCATGGATGTCCCCATGGATGTCCCCATTGATGTCCCCATGGATGTCCCCATGGATGTCCCCATGGATGTCCCCATGGATGTCCCCATGGAAGTCCCCATTGATGTCCCCATGGATGTCCCCATTGATGTCCCCATTGATGTCCCCATGGATGTCCCCATGGATGTCCCCATTGATGTCCCCATGGATGTCCCCATGGATGTCCCCATGGATGTCCCCATGGATGTCCCCATGGATGTCCCCATGGATGTCCCCATTGTTGTCCCCATGGATGTCCCCATGGATGTCCCCATTGATGTCCCCATTGTTGTCCCCATGGATGTCCCCATGGATGTCCCCATGGATGTCCCCATGGATGTCCCCATTGATGTCCCCATGGATGTCCCCATGGATGTCCCCATGGATGTCCCCATGGATGTCCCCATGGATGTGCCCATGGATGTCCCCATTGATGTCCCCATGGATGTCCCCATGGATGTCCCCATTGATGTCCCCATTGATGTCCCCATGGATGTCCCCATTGATGTCCCCATTGATGTCCCCATGGATGTCCCCTTGGATGTCCCCATGGAGGTCCCCATGGATGTCCCCATGGATGTCCCCATGGATGTCCCCATGGATGTCCCCATGGATGTCCCCATTGATGTCCCCATTGATGTCCCCATGGATGTTCCCATTGATGTCCCCATGGAGGTCCCCATGGATGTCCCCATTGATGTCCCCATGGATGTCCCCATGGATGTCCCCATGGATGTCCCCATGGATGTCCCCATGGATGTCCCCATTGATGTCCCCATTGATGTCCCCATGGATGTCCCCATGGATGTCCCCATGGATGTCCCCATGGATGTCCCCATTGATGTCCCCATGGATGTCCCCATGGATGTCCCCATGGAAGTCCCCATTGATGTCCCCATGGATGTCCCCATTGATGTCCCCATTGATGTCCCCATGGATGTCCCCATGGATGTCCCCATTGATGTCCCCATGGATGTCCCCATGGATGTCCCCATGGATGTCCCCATGGATGTCCCCATGGATGTCCCCATGGATGTCCCCATTGTTGTCCCCATGGATGTCCCCATGGATGTCCCCATTGATGTCCCCATTGTTGTCCCCATGGATGTCCCCATGGATGTCCCCATGGATGTCCCCATGGATGTCCACATGGATGTCCCCATGGATGTCCCCATGGATGTCCCCATGGATGTCCCCATGGATGTCCCCATGGATGTCCCCATGGATGTCCCCATTGATGTCCCCATGGATGTCCCCATGGATGTCCCCATTGATGTCCCCATTGATGTCCCCATGGATGTCCCCATTGATGTCCCCATTGATGTCCCCATGGATGTCCCCTTGGATGTCCCCATGGAGGTCCCCATGGATGTCCCCATGGATGTCCCCATGGATGTCCCCATGGATGTCCCCATGGATGTCCCCATTGATGTCCCCATTGATGTCCCCATGGATGTCCCCATTGATGTCCCCATGGAGGTCCCCATGGATGTCCCCATTGATGTCCCCATGGATGTCCCCATGGATGTCCCCATGGATGTCCCCATGGATGTCCCCATGGATGTCCCCATTGATGTCCCCATTGATGTCCCCATGGATGTCCCCATGGATGTCCCCATGGATGTCCCCATGGATGTCCCCATTGATGCCCCCATGGATGTCCCCATGGATGTCCCCATGGAAGTCCCCATTGATGTCCCCATGGATGTCCCCATTGATGTCCCCATTGATGTCCCCATGGATGTCCCCATGGATGTCCCCATTGATGTCCCCATGGATGTCCCCATGGATGTCCCCATGGATGTCCCCATGGATGTCCCCATGGATGTCCCCATGGATGTCCCCATTGTTGTCCCCATGGATGTCCCCATGGATGTCCCCATTGATGTCCCCATTGTTGTCCCCATGGATGTCCCCATGGATGTCCCCATGGATGTCCCCATGGATGTCCCCATGGATGTCCCCATGGATGTCCCCATGGATGTCCCCATGGATGTCCCCATTGATGTCCCCATTGATGTCCCCATGGATGTCCCCATGGATGTCCCCATTGATGTCCCCATTGATGTCCCCATTGATGTCCCCATGGATGTCCCCATTGATGTCCCCATTGATGTCCCCATGGATGTCCCCTTGGATGTCCCCATGGAGGTCCCCATGGATGTCCCCATGGATGTCCCCATGGATGTCCCCATGGATGTCCCCATGGATGTCCCCATTGATGTCCCCATGGATGTCCCCATGGATGTCCCCATGGATGTCCCCATTGATGTCCCCATGGATGTCCCCATGGATGTCCCCATGGATGTCCCCATTGATGTCCCCATGGATGTCCCCATGGATGTCCCCATGGATGTCCCAATGGATGTCCCCATGGATGTCCCCATGGATGTCCCCATGGATGTCCCCATGGATGTCCCCATGGATGTCCCCATGGATGTCCCCATGGATGTCCCCATGGATGTCCCCATGGATGTCCCCATGGATGTCCCCATTGTTGTCCCCATGGATGTCCCCATGGATGTCCCCATTGATGTCCCCATTGTTGTCCCCATGGATGTCCCCATGGATGTCCCCATGGATGTCCCCATGGATGTCCCCATGGATGTCCCCATGGATGTCCCCATGGATGTCCCCATGGATGTCCCCATTGATGTCCCCATGGATGTCCCCATGGATGTCGCCATGGATGTCCCCATGGATGTCCCCATGGATGTCCCCATGGATGTCCCCATTGATGTCCCCATGGATGTCCCCATGGATGTCCCCATTGATGTCCCCATTGATGTCCCCATGGATGTCCCCATTGATGTCCCCATGGAGGTCCCCATGGATGTCCCCATTGATGTCCCCATGGATGTCCCCATGGATGTCCCCATGGATGTCCCCATGGATGTCCCCATGGATGTCCCCATTGATGTCCCCATTGATGTCCCCATGGATGTCCCCATTGATGTCCCCATGGATGTCCCCATGGATGTCCCCATTGATGTCCCCATGGATGTCCCCATGGATGTCCCCATGGAAGTCCCCATTGATGTCCCCATGGATGTCCCCATTGATGTCCCCATTGATGTCCCCATGGATGTCCCCATGGATGCCCCCATTGATGTCCCCATGGATGTCCCCATGGATGTCCCCATGGATGTCCCCATGGATGTCCCCATGGATGTCCCCATGGATGTCCCCATTGTTGTCCCCATGGATGTCCCCATGGATGTCCCCATTGATGTCCCCATTGTTGTCCCCATGGATGTCCCCATGGATGTCCCCATGGATGTCGCCATGGATGTCCCCATGGATGTCCCCATGGATGTCCCCATGGATGTCCCCATGGATGTCCCCATGGATGTCCCCATTGATGTCCCCATGGATGTCCCCATGTATGTCCCCATGGATGTCCCCATTGATGTCCCCATGGATGTCCCCATGGATGTCCCCATGGATGTCCCCATTGATGTCCCCATGGATGTCCCCATGGATGTCCCCATGGATGTCCCCATGGATGTCCCCATGGATGTCCCCATGGATGTCCCCATGGATGTCCCCATGGATGTCCCCATGGATGTCCCCATGGATGTCCCCATGGATGTCCCCATGGATGTCCCCATTGTTGTCCCCATGGATGTCCCCATGGATGTCCCCATTGATGTCCCCATTGTTGTCCCCATGGATGTCCCCATGGATGTCCCCATGGATGTCCCCATTGATGTCCCCATGGATGTCCCCATGGATGTCCCCATTGATGTCCCCATGGATGTCCCCATGGATGTCCCCATGGATGTCCCCATGGATGTCCCCATGGATGTCCCCATGGATGTCCCCATGGATGTCCCTATGGATGTCCCCATTGATGTCCCCATGGATGTCCCCATGGATGTCCCCATTGATGTCCCCATGGATGTCCCTATGGATGTCCCCATTGATGTCCCCATGGATGTCCCCATGGATGTCCCCATGGATGTCCCCATTGATGTCCCCATGGATGTCCCCATGGATGTCCCCATGGATGTCCCCATGGATGTCCCCATTGATGTCCCCATGGATGTCCCCATGGATGTCCCCATTGATGTCCCCATGGATGTCCCCATTGATGTCCCCATGGATGTCCCCATGGATGTCCCCATGGATGTCCCCATTGATGTCCCCATGGATGTCCCCATGGATGTCCCCATTGATGTCCCCATTGATGTCCCCATTGATGTCCCCATTGATGTCCCTATGGATGTCCCCATGGATGTCCCCATGGATGTCCCCATGGATGTCCCCATGGATGTCCCCATGGATGTCCCCATGGATGTCCCCATGGATGTCCCCATGGATGTCCCCATTGATGTCCCCATTGATGTCCCCATGGATGTCCCCATGGATGTCCCCATGGATGTCCCCATTGATGTCCCAATTGATGTCCCCATTGATGTCCCCATTAATGTCCCCATGGATGTCCCCATGGATGTCCCCATGGATGTCCCCATGGATGTCCCCATGGATGTCCCCATGGATGTCCCCATGGATGTCCCCATGGATGTCCCCATTGATGTCCCCATGGATGTCCCCATGGATGTCCCCATTGATGTCCCCATTGATGTCCCCATGGATGTCCCCATGGATGTCCCCATTGATGTCCCCATTGATGTCCCCATTGATGTCCCCATGGATGTCCCCATGGATGTCCCCATTGATGTCCCCATTGATGTCCCCATTGATGTCCCCATGGATGTCCCCATGGATGTCCCCATTGATGTCCCCATTGATGTCCCCATGGATGTCCCTATGGATGTCCCCATGGATGTCCCCATTGATGTCCCCATTGATGTCCCCATGGATGTCCCCATGGATGTCCCCATTGATGTCCCCATGGATGTCCCCATGGATGTCCCCATTGATGTCCCCACGGATAGCCCCATTGATGTCCCCATGGATGTCCCCATGGATGTCCCCATGGAAGTCCCCATGGATGTCCCTATGGATGTCCCCATGGATGTCCCCATTGATGTCCCCATTGATGTCCCCATGGATGTCCCCATGGATGTCCCCATTGATGTCCCCATGGATGTCCCCATGGATGTCCCCATGGATGTCCCCATGGATGTCCCCATGGATGTCCCCATGGATGTCCCCATTGATGTCCCCATGGATGTCCCCATTGATGTCCCCATGGATGTCCCCATGGATGTCCCCATTGATGTCCCCATGGATGTCCCCATTGATGTCCCCATGGATGTCCCCATTGATGTCCCCATTGCTGTCCCCATGGATGTCCCCATGGATGTCCCCATGGATGTCCCCATGGATGTCCCCATGGATGTCCCCATTGATGTCCCCATGGATGTCCCCATTGATGTCCACATGGATGTCCCCATGGATGTCCCCATGGATGTCCCCATGGATGTCCCCATGGATGTCCCCATGGATGTCCCCATGGATGTCCCCATTGATGTCCCCATGGATGTCCCCATGGATGTCCCCATTGATGTCCCCATTGATGTCCCCATGGATGTCCCCATTGATGTCCCCATTGATGTCCCCATGGATGTCCCCTTGGATGTCCCCATGGAGGTCCCCATGGATGTCCCCATGGATGTCCCCATGGATGTCCCCATGGATGTCCCCATTGTTGTCCCCATTGATGTCCCCATTGATGTCCCCATGGATGTCCCCATTGATGTCCCCATGGAGGTCCCCATGGATGTCCCCATTGATGTCCCCATGGATGTCCCCATGGATGTCCCCATGGATGTCCCCATGGATGTCCCCATGGATGTCCCCATTGATGTCCCCATTGATGTCCCCATGGATGTCCCCATGGATGTCCCCATGGATGTCCCCATGGATGTCCCCATTGATGTCCCCATGGATGTCCCCATGGATGTCCCCATGGAAGTCCCCATTGATGTCCCCATGGATGTCCCCATTGATGTCCCCATGGATGTCCCCATGGATGTCCCCATGGATGTCCCCATGGATGTCCCCATTGATGTCCCCATGGATGTCCCCATGGATGTCCCCATGGATGTCCCCATGGATGTCCCCATGGATGTCCCCATGGATGTCCCCATTGTTGTCCCCATGGATGTCCCCATGGATGTCCCCATTGATGTCCCCATTGTTGTCCCCATGGATGTCCCCATGGATGTCCCCATGGATGTCCCCATGGATGTCCCCATGGATGTCCCCATGGATGTCCCCATGGATGTCCCCATGGATGTCCCCATTGATGTCCCCATTGATGTCCCCATGGATGTCCCCATGGATGTCCCCATTGATGTCCCCATTGATGTCCCCATTGATGTCCCCATGGATGTCCCCATTGATGTCCCCATGGATGTCCCCATGGATGTCCCCTTGGATGTCCCCATGGAGGTCCCCATGGATGTCCCCATGGATGTCCCCATGGATGTCCCCATGGATGTCCCCATGGATGTCCCCATGGATGTCCCCATTGATGTCCCCATGGATGTCCCCATGGATGTCCCCATGGATGTCCCCATTGATGTCCCCATGGATGTCCCCATGGATGTCCCCATGGATGTCCCCATTGATGTCCCCATGGATGTCCCCATGGATGTCCCCATGGATGTCCCCATGGATGTCCCCATGGATGTCCCCATGGATGTCCCCATGGATGTCCCCATGGATGTCCCCATGGATGTCCCCATGGATGTCCCCATGGATGTCCCCATGGATGTCCCCATTGTTGTCCCCATGGATGTCCCCATGGATGTCCCCATTGATGTCCCCATTGTTGTCCCCATGGATGTCCCCATGGATGTCCCCATGGATGTCCCCATGGATGTCCCCATGGATGTCCCCATGGATGTCCCCATTGATGTCCCCATGGATGTCCCCATGGATGTCGCCATGGATGTCCCCATGGATGTCCCCATGGATGTCCCCATGGATGTCCCCATTGATGTCCCCATGGATGTCCCCATGGATGTCCCCATTGATGTCCCCATTGATGTCCCCATGGATGTCCCCATTGATGTCCCCATGGAGGTCCCCATGGATGTCCCCATTGATGTCCCCATGGATGTCCCCATGGATGTCCCCATGGATGTCCCCATGGATGTCCCCATGGATGTCCCCATTGATGTCCCCATTGATGTCCCCATGGATGTCCCCATTGATGTCCCCATGGATGTCCCCATGGATGTCCCCATGGATGTCCCCATGGATGTCCCCATTGATGTCCCCATGGATGTCCCCATGGATGTCCCCATGGATGTCCCCATTGATGTCCCCATGGATGTCCCCATGGATGTCCCCATGGATGTCCCCATGGATGTCCCCATGGATGTCCCCATGGATGTCCCCATGGATGTCCCCATGGATGTCCCCATTGTTGTCCCCATGGATGTCCCCATGGATGTCCCCATTGATGTCCCCATTGTTGTCCCCATGGATGTCCCCATGGATGTCCCCATGGATGTCCCCATGGATGTCCCCATGGATGTCCCCATGGATGTCCCCATTGATGTCCCCATGGATGTCCCCATGGATGTCGCCATGGATGTCCCCATGGATGTCCCCATGGATGTCCCCATGGATGTCCCCATTGATGTCCCCATGGATGTCCCCATGGATGTCCCCATTGATGTCCCCATTGATGTCCCCATGGATGTCCCCATTGATGTCCCCATGGAGGTCCCCATGGATGTCCCCATTGATGTCCCCATGGATGTCCCCATGGATGTCCCCATGGATGTCCCCATGGATGTCCCCATTGATGTCCCCATTGATGTCCCCATGGATGTCCCCATGGATGTCCCCATTGATGTCCCCATGGATGTCCCCATGGATGTCCCCATGGATGTCCCCATTGATGTCCCCATGGATGTCCCCATGGATGTCCCCATGGATGTCCCCATGGATGTCCCCATGGATGTCCCCATGGATGTCCCCATTGTTGTCCCCATGGATGTCCCCATGGATGTCCCCATTGATGTCCCCATTGTTGTCCCCATGGATGTCCCCATGGATGTCCCCATGGATGTCCCCATGGATGTCCCCATGGATGTCCCCATGGATGTCCCCATGGATGTCCCCATGGATGTCCCCATTGATGTCCCCATTGATGTCCCCATGGATGTCCCCATGGATGTCCCCATTGATGTCCCCATTGATGTCCCCATTGATGTCCCCATGGATGTCCCCATTGATGTCCCCATGGATGTCCCCATGGATGTCCCCATGGATGTCCCCATGGATGTCCCCATGGATGTCCCCATGGATGTCCCCATGGATGTCCCCATGGATGTCCCCATGGATGTCCCCATGGATGTCCCCATGGATGTCCCCATGGATGTCCCCATTGTTGTCCCCATGGATGTCCCCATGGATGTCCCCATTGATGTCCCCATTGTTGTCCCCATGGATGTCCCCATGGATGTCCCCATGGATGTCGCCATGGATGTCCCCATGGATGTCCCCATGGATGTCCCCATGGATGTCCCCATGGATGTCCCCATGGATGTCCCCATTGATGTCCCCATGGATGTCCCCATGTATGTCCCCATGGATGTCCCCATTGATGTCCCCATGGATGTCCCCATGGATGTCCCCATGGATGTCCCCATTGATGTCCCCATGGATGTCCCCATGGATGTCCCCATGGATGTCCCCATGGATGTCCCCATGGATGTCCCCATGGATGTCCCCATGGATGTCCCCATGGATGTCCCCATGGATGTCCCCATGGATGTCCCCATGGATGTCCCCATGGATGTCCCCATGGATGTCCCCATTGTTGTCCCCATGGATGTCCCCATGGATGTCCCCATTGATGTCCCCATTGTTGTCCCCATGGATGTCCCCATGGATGTCCCCATGGATGTCCCCATTGATGTCCCCATGGATGTCCCCATGGATGTCCCCATTGATGTCCCCATGGATGTCCCCATGGATGTCCCCATGGATGTCCCCATGGATGTCCCCATGGATGTCCCCATGGATGTCCCCATGGATGTCCCCATGGATGTCCCTATGGATGTCCCCATTGATGTCCCCATGGATGTCCCCATGGATGTCCCCATTGATGTCCCCATGGATGTCCCTATGGATGTCCCCATTGATGTCCCCATGGATGTCCCCATGGATGTCCCCATGGATGTCCCCATTGATGTCCCCATGGATGTCCCCATGGATGTCCCCATGGATGTCCCCATGGATGTCCCCATTGATGTCCCCATGGATGTCCCCATGGATGTCCCCATTGATGTCCCCATTGATGTCCCCATTGATGTCCCCATGGATGTCCCCATGGATGTCCCCATGGATGTCCCCATTGATGTCCCCATGGATGTCCCCATGGATGTCCCCATTGATGTCCCCATTGATGTCCCCATTGATGTCCCCATTGATGTCCCTATGGATGTCCCCATGGATGTCCGCATGGATGTCCCCATGGATGTCCCCATGGATGTCCCCATGGATGTCCCCATGGATGTCCCCATGGATGTCCCCATGGATGTCCCCATGGATGTCCGCATGGATGTCCCCATTGATGTCCCCATGGATGTCCCCATTGATGTCCCCATGGATGTCCCCATTGATGTCCCCATTGATGTCCCCATTGATGTCCCCATGGATGTCCCCATGGATGTCCCCATGGATGTCCCCATTGATGTCCCCATTGATGTCCCCATTGATGTCCCCATTAATGTCCCCATGGATGTCCCCATGGATGTCCCCATGGATGTCCCCATGGATGTCCCCATGGATGTCCCCATGGATGTCCCCATGGATGTCCCCATGGATGTCCCCATTGATGTCCCCATGGATGTCCCCATGGATGTCCCCATTGATGTCCCCATTGATGTCCCCATGGATGTCCCCATGGATGTCCCCATGGATGTCCCCATTGATGTCCCCATTGATGTCCCCATTGATGTCCCCATGGATGTCCCCATGGATGTCCCCATTGATGTCCCCATTGATGTCCCCATTGATGTCCCCATGGATGTCCCCATGGATGTCCCCATTGATGTCCCCATTGATGTCCCCATGGATGTCCCCATGGATGTCCCCATGGATGTCCCTATGGATGTCCCCATGGATGTCCCCATTGATGTCCCCATTGATGTCCCCATGGATGTCCCCATTGATGTCCCCATGGATGTCCCCATGGATGTCCCCATGGATGTCCCCATTGATGTCCCCATGGATGTCCCCATTGATGTCCCCATGGATGTCCCCATGGATGTCCCCATGGAAGTCCCCATGGATGTTCCTATGGATGTCCCCATGGATGTCCCCATTGATGTCCCCATTGATGTCCCCATGGATGTCCCCATGGATGTCCCCATTGATGTCCCCATGGATGTCCCCATGGATGTCCCCATGGATGTCCCCATGGATGTCCCCATGGATGTCCCCATGGATGTCCCCATTGATGTCCCCATGGATGTCCCCATTGATGTCCCCATGGATGTCCCCATGGATGTCCCCATTGATGTCCCCATGGATGTCCCCATTGATGTCCCCATGGATGTCCCCATTGATGTCCCCATTGCTGTCCCCATGGATGTCCCCATGGATGTCCCCATGGATGTCCCCATGGATGTCCCCATGGATGTCCCCATTGATGTCCCCATGGATGTCCCCATTGATGTCCACATGGATGTCCCCATGGATGTCCCCATGGATGTCCCCATGGATGTCCCCATGGATGTCCCCATGGATGTCCCCATGGATGTCCCCATTGATGTCCCCATGGATGTCCCCATGGATGTCCCCATTGATGTCCCCATTGATGTCCCCATGGATGTCCCCATTGATGTCCCCATTGATGTCCCCATGGATGTCCCCTTGGATGTCCCCATGGAGGTCCCCATGGATGTCCCCATGGATGTCCCCATGGATGTCCCCATGGATGTCCCCATGGATGTCCCCATTGATGTCCCCATTGATGTCCCCATGGATGTCCCCATTGATGTCCCCATGGAGGTCCCCATGGATGTTCCCATTGATGTCCCCATGGATGTCCCCATGGATGTCCCCATGGATGTCCCCATGGATGTCCCCATGGATGTCCCCATTGATGTCCCCATTGATGTCCCCATGGATGTCCCCATGGATGTCCCCATGGATGTCCCCATGGATGTCCCCATGGATGTCCCCATGGATGTCCCCATGGATGTCCCCATTGATGTCCCCATGGATGTCCCCATGGATGTCCCCATTGATGTCCCCATGGATGTCCCCATGGATGTCCCCATGGATGTCCCCATGGATGTCCCCATGGATGTCCCCATGGATGTCCCCATTGATGTCCCCATGGATGTCCCCATTGATGTCCCCATGGATGTCCCCATGGATGTCCCCATTGATGTCCCCATGGATGTCCCCATTGATGTCCCCATGGATGTCCCCATTGATGTCCCCATTGCTGTCCCCATGGATGTCCCCATGGATGTCCCCATGGATGTCCCCATGGATGTCCCCATGGATGTCCCCATTGATGTCCCCATGGATGTCCCCATTGATGTCCACATGGATGTCCCCATGGATGTCCCCATGGATGTCCCCATGGATGTCCCCATGGATGTCCCCATGGATGTCCCCATTGATGTCCCCATGGATGTCCCCATGGATGTCCCCATTGATGTCCCCAATGGATGTCCCCATGGGATGTCCCCATTGATGTCCCCATTGATGTCCCCATGGATGTCCCCTTGGATGTCCCCATGGAGGTCCCCATGGATGTCCCCATGGATGTCCCCATGGATGTCCCCATGGATGTCCCCATGGATGTCCCCATTGATGTCCCCATTGATGTCCCCATGGATGTCCCCATTGATGTCCCCATGGAGGTCCCCATGGATGTCCCCATTGATGTCCCCATGGATGTCCCCATGGATGTCCCCATGGATGTCCCCATGGATGTCCCCATGGATGTCCCCATTGATGTCCCCATTGATGTCCCCATGGATGTCCCCATGGATGTCCCCATGGATGTCCCCATGGATGTCCCCATTGATGTCCCCATGGATGTCCCCATGGATGTCCCCATGGAAGTCCCCATTGATGTCCCCATGGATGTCCCCATTGATGTCCCCATTGATGTCCCCATGGATGTCCCCATGGATGTCCCCATTGATGTCCCCATGGATGTCCCCATGGATGTCCCCATGGATGTCCCCATGGATGTCCCCATGGATGTCCCCATGGATGTCCCCATTGTTGTCCCCATGGATGTCCCCATGGATGTCCCCATTGATGTCCCCATTGTTGTCCCCATGGATGTCCCCATGGATGTCCCCATGGATGTCCCCATGGATGTCCCCATGGATGTCCCCATGGATGTCCCATTGATGTCCCCATGGATGTCCCCATGGATGTCCCCATTGATGTCCCCATTGATGTCCCCATGGATGTCCCCATGGATGTCCCCATGGATGTCCCCATTGATGTCCCCATTGATG
>OZ038403.1:7140230-7357948 GCA_964036045.1 Eutreptiella sp. 'Long Island Sound 2002'
CCATGGATGTCCCCATGGATGTCCCCATGGATGTCCCCATGGATGTCCCCATTGATGTCCCCATGGATGTCCCCATGGATGTCCCCATTGATGTCCCCATTGATGTCCCCATTGATGTCCCCATGGATGTCCCCATGGATGTCCCCATGGATGTCCCCATGGATGTCCCCATGGATGTCCCCATGGATGTCCCCATGGATGTCCCCATGGATGTCCCCATGGATGTCCCCATGGATGTCCCCATGGATGTCCCCATGGATGTCCCCATTGATGTCCCCATGGAAGTCCCCATTGATGTCCCCATGGATGTCCCCATGGATGTCCCCATGGATGTCCCCATTGATGTCCCCATTGATGTCCCCATTGATGTCCCCGTGGATGTCCCCATGGATGCCCCCATGGATGTCCCCATTGATGTCCCCATGGATGTCCCCATTGATGTCCCCATGGATGTCCCCATGGATGTCCCCATGGATGTCCCCATGGATGTCCCTATGGATGTCCCCATTGATGTCCCCATGGAAGTCCCCATTGATGTCCCCATGGAAGTCCCCATGGATGCCCCAATTGATGTCCCCATTGATGTCCCCGTGGATGTCCCCATGGATGTCCCCATGGATGTCCCCATTGATGTCCCCATTGATGTCCCCATGGATGTCCCCATGGATGTCCCCATGGATGTCCCCATGGATGTCCCCATTGATGTCCCCATGGATGTCCCCATTGATGTCCCCATGGATGTCCCCATGGATGTCCCCATGGATGTCCCCATTGATGTCCCCATTGATGTCCCCATGGATGTCCCCATGGATGTCCCCATTGATGTCCCCATGGAAGTCCCCATGGATGCCCCAATTGATGTCCCCATTGATGTCCCCGTGGATGTCCCCATGGATGTCCCCATGGATGTCCCCATGGATGTCCCCATGGATGTCCCCATGGATGTCCCCATGGATGTCCCCATGGATGTCCCCATGGATGTCCCCATGGATGTCCCCATTGATGTCCCCATGGATGTCCCCATGGATGTCCCCATTGATGTCCCCATGGAAGTCCCCATTGATGTCCCCATGGAAGTCCCCATTGATGTCCCCATGGATGTCCCCATGGATGTCCCCATGGATGTCCCCATTGATGTCCCCATTGATGTCCCCAGGGATGTCCCCATGGATGTCCCCATGGATGTCCCCATGGATGTCCCCATGGATGTCCCCATTGATGTCCCCATTGATGTCCCCATGGATGTCCCCATTGATGTCCCCATGGATGTCCCCATGGAAGTCCCCATGGATGTCCCTAAGGATGTCCCCATTGATGTCCCCATGGATGTCCCCATGGATGTCCCCATGCATGTCCCCATGGATGTCCCCATGGATGTCACCATTGATGTCCCCATGGATGTCCCCATGGATGTCCCCATGGATGTCCCCATTGATGTCCCCATGGATGTCCCCATGGATGTCCCCATTGATGTCCCCATGGAAGTCCCCATTGATGTCCCCATGGAAGTCCCCATGGATGTCCCCATTGATGTCCCCATGGATGTCCCCATGGATGTCCCCATGGATGTCCCCATGGATGTCCCCATGGATGTCCCCATGGATGTCCCCATGGATGTCCCCACTGATGTCCCCATGGATGTCCCCATTGATGTCCCCATTGATGTCCCCATGGATGTCCCCATGGATGTCCCCATGGATGTCCCCATGGATGTCCCCATGGATGTCCCCATGGATGTCCCCATGGATGTCCCCATTGATGTCCCCATTGATGTCCCCAGGGATGTCCCCATGGATGTCCCCATGGATGTCCCCATGGATGTCCCCATGGATGTCCCCATTGATGTCCCCATTGATGTCCCCATGGATGTCCCCATTGATGTCCCCATGGATGTCCCCATGGAAGTCCCCATGGATGTCCCCATGGATGTCCCCATTGATGTCCCCATGGATGTCCCCATGGATGTCCCCATGCATGTCCCCATGGATGTCCCCATGGATGTCACCATTGATGTCCCCATGGATGTCACCATTGATGTCCCCATTGATGTCCCCATGGAGGTCCCCATGGATGTACCCATGGATGTCCCCATGGATGTCCCCATGGATGTCCCCATGGATGTCCCCATGGAAGTCCCGATGGATGTCCCCATGGATGTCCCCATTGATGTCCCCATGGATGTCCCCACGGATGTCCCCATTGATGTCCCCATGGATGTCGCCATTGGTGTCCCCATGGATGTCCCCATGGATGTCCCCATGGATGTCCCCATGGATGTCCCCATGGATGTCCCCATGGATGTCCCCATGGATGTCCCCATGGATGTCCCCATGGATGTCCCCATGGAAGTCCCGATGGATGTCCCCATGGATGTCCCCATTGATGTCCCCATGGATGTCCCCATGGATGTCCCCATGGATGTCCCCATGGAAGTCCCGATGGATGTCCCCATGGATGTCCCCATTGATGTCCCCATGGATGTCCGCATGGATGTCCCCATTGATGTCCCCATGGATGTCCCCATGGATGTCCCCATTGATGTCCCCACGGATGTCCCCATTGATGTCCCCATGGATGTCCCCATTGATGTCCCCATGGATGTCCCCATGGGTGTCCCCATGGATGTCCCCATGGATGTCCCCATGGATGTCCCCATGGATGTCCCCATGGATGTCCCTATTGATGTCCCCATCAACGTCCCCAAGGATGTCCCCATGGATATCCCCATGGATGTCCCCATTGATGTCCACATTGATGTCCCCATTGATGTCACTATGGATGTCCCCATGGATGTTCCCATTCATCTCCCCGTGGATGTCCCCATTGATGTCCCCTTGGATGTCCCCATGGATGTCCCCATGGATGTGCCCTTTGATGTCCCCATTGATGTCCATATGAATGTCCCCATGGATGTCCCCATGGGTGTCCCCATGGATGCCCCAATTGAGGCCCCCTTTGATGTCCCCATGGATGTCCCCATGGATGTCCCCATTGATGTCCTCATGGAAGTCCCCATGGATGTCCCCATGGATGTCCCCATTGATGTCCCGATTGATGTCCGCATGGATGTCCCCATGGATGTCCCCATGGATGTCCCCATGGATGTCCCCATGGATGTCCCCATTGATGTCCCCATGTATCTCCCAATTGATGTCCCCATTGATGTCCCCAGTGATGTCCCCGTGGATGTCCCCATGGAAGTCCCCATGGATGTCCCCATGGAAGTCCCCATGGATGTCGCCATTGATGTCCCCATTGATGTCCCCATGGATGTCCCCGTGGATGTCCCCATTGAAGTCCCCATTGGTGTCCCCGTTGATGTCCCCGTTAATGTCCCCATTGATGTCCCCATGGATGTCCCCATGGATGTCCCCATGGATGTCCACGTGGATGTCCCCATGGAAGTCCCCATTGATGTTGCAATTGATATCGCCATGGATTTCCCCATTGATGTCCCCATGGATGTCCCCATGGATGTCCCCATGGATGTCCCCATGGATTTCCCCATTGATGTCCCCATGGATGTCCCCATGGATGTCCCCACGGATGTCCCCATGGATGTCCCCATGGATGTCCCCATGGATGTCCCAATGGATGTCCCCATGGATGTCCCCCTGGACGTCCCCATGGATGTCCCCATGGATGTCCCAATGGATGTCCCCATGGATGTCCCCATTGATGTCCCCATGGATGCCCCCGTTGATGTCCCCCTTGATGACCCCATGGATGTCCCCATGGATGTCCCCATGGATGTCCCCATGGATGTCCCCATGGATGTCCGCATGGATGTCCCCATTGATGTCCGCATGGATGTCCCCATTGATGTCCCCATGGATGTCCCCATTAATGTCCCCATGGATGTCCCGATGGGTGACCCCCTGGATGTCCCCATGGATGTCCCCATGGATGTCCCCATGGATGTCCCTGTTGATGTCCCCGCTGATGTCCCCATGGATGTCCCCATGGATGTCCCCATGGATGTCCTGATGTATGTTCCCATGGATTTCCCCATGGATGTCCCCATGGATGTCCCCATGGATGTACCCACGGATGTCCCCATTGATGTCCACATGGACCTCCCCATTGATGTCCCCATGGATGTCCCCATGGATGTCCCCATGGATGTCCCCATGGACCTCCCCATGGATGTCCCCATGGATGTCCCCATGGATGTCCCCATGGATGTCCCCATGGATGTCCCCATGGATGTACCCACTGATTTCCCCATGGATGTCCCCATGGATGTTCCCATGGATGTCCCCATGGATGTCCCCATGGATGTCCCCATGGATGTCCCCAATGATGTCCCCATGGATGTCCCAATGGATGTCGCAATTGATGTCCCCATGGATGTCCCCATGGATGTCCCCATGGATGTCCCCATGGATGTCCCCATGGATGTACCCACTGATTTCCCCATGGATGTCCCCATGGATGTCCCCATTGATGTCCCCATGGATCTCCCAATTGATGTCCCCATGGATGTTCCTATTGATGTCCCCATGGATCTCCCCATTGGATCTCCCCATTTCCCCATTGATGTCCAGATTGATGTCCCCGTGGATGTCCCCATGGATGCCCCCATGGATTTCCCCATGGATGTCCCCATTGATGTCCCCATGGATGACCCCATTGATGTCCCCATGGATCTCCCAATTGATGTCCCCATGGATATCCCCATGGATGTCCCCATGGATGATCCTATTGATGGCCCCATGGATGGCCCGGTGGATGTCCCCATGGATGTCCCCATGGATGTCCCCATGGATTTCCCCATTGATGTCCCCATGGATGTCCCCATGGATGTCCCCATTGATGTCCCCATTGATGTCCCCATGGATGTCCCCATGGATGGCCCCATAGATGTCCCCATTGATGTCCCCATTGATGTCTCCATTGATGCCCCCATTGATGTCCCCATTGATGTCCCCATTGATGTCCCCATTGATGTCCCCATGGATGCCCCCATTGCTGTCCCCATTCCTGTCCCCATGGATGTCCCCATTGATGCCCCATGGATGTCCCCATTGATGCCCCATGGATGTCCCCATGGATGTCCCCATGGATGTCCCCATGGATGTCCCCATTGATGTCCCCATTGATGTCCCCATGGATGTCCCCATGGATGTCCCCATGGATGTCCCCATGGATGTCCCCATGGATGTCCCCATGGATGTCCCCATGGATGTCCCCATGGATGTCCCCATGGAGGTCCCCATTGATGTCCCCATGGATGTCCCCATTGATGTCCCCATGGATATCCCCATGGATGTCCCCATGGATGTCCCCATGGAAGTCCCCATTGATGTCCCCATGGATGTCCCCATGGATGTCCCCATGGATGTCCCCATGGATGTCCCCATGGATGGCCCCATGGATGTTCCCATTGATGTCCCCATTGATGTCCCCATTGATGTCCCCATGGATGTCCCCATGGATGTCCCCATTGATGTCCCCATGGATGTCCCCATTGATGTCCCCATGGATGTCCCCATTGATGTCCCCATGGATGTCCCCGTGGATGTCCCCATGGATGTCCCCATGGATGTCCCCATTGATGTCCCCATGGATGTCCCCATTGATGTCCCCATGGAAGTCCCCATGGATGTCCCCATGGATGTCCCCATGGATGTCCCCATGGATGGCCCCATGGATGTTCCCATTGATGTCCCCATTGATGTCCCCATGGATGCCCCCATGGATGTCCCCATGGATGTCCCCATGGATGTCCCCATGGATGTCCCCATGCATGTCCCCATTGATGTCCCCATTGATGTCCCCATGGATGTCCCCATGGATGTCCCCATGGATGTCCCCATGGATGTCCCCATGGATGTCCCCATGGATGTCCCCATTGATGTCCCCATTGATGTCCCCATGGATGTCCCCATGGATGTCCCCATGGATGTCCCCATGGATGGCCCCATGGATGTTCCCATTGATGTCCCCATTGATGTCCCCATGGATGCCCCCATGGATGTCCCCATTGATGTCCCCATGGATGTCCCCATGGATGTCCCCATGGATGTCCCCATTGATGTCCCCATTGATGTCCCCATGGATGTCCCCATTGATGTCCCCATGGATGTCCCCATGGATGTCCCCATGGATGTCCCCATGGATGTCCCCATTGATGTCCCCATGGATGTCCCCATTGATGTCCCCATGGAAGTCCCCATGGATGTCCCCATGGATGTCCCCATTGATGTCCCCATGGATGTCCCCATGGATGTCCCCATGGATGGCCCCATGGATGTCCCCATTGATGTCCCCATGGATGTCCCCATTGATGTCCACATGGATGTCCCCATGGATGTCCCCATGGATGTCCCCATTGATGTCCCCATGGATGTCCCCATTGATGTCCCCATGGATGTCCCCATGGATGTCCCCATGGATGTCCCCATTGATGTCCCCATGGAAGTCCCCATTGATGTCCCCATGGATGTCCCCATGGATGTCCCCATGGATGTCCCCATGGATGTCCCCATGGATGGCCCCATTGATGTCCCCATGGATGTCCCCATGGATGTCCCCATTGATGTCCCCATGGATGTCCCCATGGATGTCCCCATTGATGTCCGCATGGATGTTCCCATTGATGTCCCCATGGATGTCCCCATTGATGTCCCCATTGATGTCCCCATGGATGTCCACATGGACCTCCCCATTGATGTCCCCATGGATGTCCCCATGGATGTCCCCATGGATGTCCCCATGGACCTCCCCATGGATGTCCCCATGGATGTCCCCATGGATGTCCCCATGGATGTCCCCATGGATGTCCCCATGGATGTACCCACTGATTTCCCCATGGATGTCCCCATGGATGTTCCCATGGATGTCCCCATGGATGTCCCCATGGATGTCCCCATGGATGTCCCCAATGATGTCCCCATGGATGTCCCAATGGATGTCGCAATTGATGTCCCCATGGATGTCCCCATGGATGTCCCCATGGACCTCCCCATGGATGTCCCCATGGATGTCCCCATGGATGTCCCCATGGATGTCCCCATGGATGTCCCCATGGATGTACCCACTGATTTCCCCATGGATGTCCCCATGGATGTCCCCATTGATGTCCCCATGGATCTCCCAATTGATGTCCCCATGGATGTTCCTATTGATGTCCCCATGGATCTCCCCATTGGATCTCCCCATTTCCCCATTGATGTCCAGATTGATGTCCCCGTGGATGTCCCCATGGATGCCCCCATGGATTTCCCCATGGATGTCCCCATTGATGTCCCCATGGATGACCCCATTGATGTCCCCATGGATCTCCCAATTGATGTCCCCATGGATATCCCCATGGATGTCCCCATGGATGATCCTATTGATGGCCCCATGGATGGCCCGGTGGATGTCCCCATGGATGTCCCCATGGATGTCCCCATGGATTTCCCCATTGATGTCCCCATGGATGTCCCCATGGATGTCCCCATTGATGTCCCCATGGATGTCCCCATGGATGGCCCCATAGATGTCCCCATTGATGTCCCCATTGATGTCTCCATTGATGCCCCCATTGATGTCCCCATTGATGTCCCCATTGATGTCCCCATTGATGTCCCCATGGATGCCCCCATTGCTGTCCCCATTCCTGTCCCCATGGATGTCCCCATTGATGCCCCATGGATGTCCCCATTGATGCCCCATGGATGTCCCCATGGATGTCCCCATGGATGTCCCCATGGATGTCCCCATTGATGTCCCCATTGATGTCCCCATGGATGTCCCCATGGATGTCCCCATGGATGTCCCCATGGATGTCCCCATGGATGTCCCCATGGATGTCCCCATGGATGTCCCCATGGATGTCCCCATGGAGGTCCCCATTGATGTCCCCATGGATGTCCCCATTGATGTCCCCATGGATATCCCCATGGATGTCCCCATGGATGTCCCCATGGAAGTCCCCATTGATGTCCCCATGGATGTCCCCATGGATGTCCCCATGGATGTCCCCATGGATGTCCCCATGGATGGCCCCATGGATGTTCCCATTGATGTCCCCATTGATGTCCCCATTGATGTCCCCATGGATGTCCCCATGGATGTCCCCATTGATGTCCCCATGGATGTCCCCATTGATGTCCCCATGGATGTCCCCATTGATGTCCCCATGGATGTCCCCGTGGATGTCCCCATGGATGTCCCCATGGATGTCCCCATTGATGTCCCCATGGATGTCCCCATTGATGTCCCCATGGAAGTCCCCATGGATGTCCCCATGGATGTCCCCATGGATGTCCCCATGGATGGCCCCATGGATGTTCCCATTGATGTCCCCATTGATGTCCCCATGGATGCCCCCATGGATGTCCCCATGGATGTCCCCATGGATGTCCCCATGGATGTCCCCATGCATGTCCCCATTGATGTCCCCATTGATGTCCCCATGGATGTCCCCATGGATGTCCCCATGGATGTCCCCATGGATGTCCCCATGGATGTCCCCATGGATGTCCCCATTGATGTCCCCATTGATGTCCCCATGGATGTCCCCATGGATGTCCCCATGGATGTCCCCATGGATGGCCCCATGGATGTTCCCATTGATGTCCCCATTGATGTCCCCATGGATGCCCCCATGGATGTCCCCATTGATGTCCCCATGGATGTCCCCATGGATGTCCCCATGGATGTCCCCATTGATGTCCCCATTGATGTCCCCATGGATGTCCCCATTGATGTCCCCATGGATGTCCCCATGGATGTCCCCATGGATGTCCCCATGGATGTCCCCATTGATGTCCCCATGGATGTCCCCATTGATGTCCCCATGGAAGTCCCCATGGATGTCCCCATGGATGTCCCCATTGATGTCCCCATGGATGTCCCCATGGATGTCCCCATGGATGGCCCCATGGATGTCCCCATTGATGTCCCCATGGATGTCCCCATTGATGTCCCCATGGATGTCCCCATGGATGTCCCCATGGATGTCCCCATTGATGTCCCCATGGATGTCCCCATTGATGTCCCCATGGATGTCCCCATGGATGTCCCCATGGATGTCCCCATTGATGTCCCCATGGAAGTCCCCATTGATGTCCCCATGGATGTCCCCATGGATGTCCCCATGGATGTCCCCATGGATGTCCCCATGGATGGCCCCATTGATGTCCCCATGGATGTCCCCATGGATGTCCCCATTGATGTCCCCATGGATGTCCCCATGGATGTCCCCATTGATGTCCGCATGGATGTTCCCATTGATGTCCCCATGGATGTCCCCATGGATGTCCCCATTGATGTCCCCATGGATGTCCCCATTGATGTCCCCATGGATGTCCCCATGGATGTCCCCATTGATGTCCCCATGGATGTTCCCATTGATGTCCCCATTGATGTCCCCATTGATGTCCCCATGGATGTCCCCATGGATGTCCCCATGGATGTCCCCATGGATGTCCCCATTGATGTCCCCATTGATGTCCCCATTGATGTCCCCATGGAAGTCCCCATGGATGTCCCCATTGATGTCCCCATGGATGCCCCCATGGATGTCCCCATTGATGTCCCCATGGATGTCCCCATGGATGTCCCCACGGATGTCCCCACGGATGTCCCCATGGATGTCCCCATGGATGTCCCCATGGATGTCCCCATGGATGTCCCCATTGATGTCCCCATGGATGTCCCCATGGATGTCCCCATGGATGTCCCCATTGATGACCCCATGGACGTCCCCATTGATGTCCCCATGGATGTCCCCATGGATGTCCCCATGGATGTCCCCATGGATGTCCCCATTGATGTCCCCATTGATGTCCCTATGGATGTCCCCATTGATGTCCCCATGGATGTCCCCATGGATGTCCCCATGGATGTCCCCATGGATGTCCCCATTGATGTCCCCATGGATGTCCCCATTGATGTCCCCATGGAAGTCCCCATGGATGTCCCCATGGATGTCCCCATTGATGTCCCCATGGATGTCCCCATGGATGTCCCCATGGATGTCCCCATGGATGTCCCCATTGATGTCCCCATTGATGTCCCCATGGATGTCCCCATTGATGTCCCCATGGATGTCCCGATGGATGTCCCCATGGATGTCCCCATGGATGTCCCCATTGATGTCCCCATGGATGTCCCCATTGATGTCCCCATGGATGTCCCCATTGATGTCCCCATGGATGGCCCCACGGATGTCCCCATGGATGTCCCCATGGATGTCCCCATGGATGTCCCCATTGATGTCCCCATGGATGCCCCCATGGATGTCCCCATTGATGTCCCCATTGATGTCCCCATGGATGTCCCCACGGATGTCCCCACGGATGTCCCCATGGATGTCCCCATGGATGTCCCCATGGATGGCCCCATGGATGTCCCCATTGATGTCCCCATTGATGTCCCCATGGATGTCCCCATTGATGTCCCCATGGATGTCCCCACGGATGTCCCCATGGATGTCCCCACGGATGTCCCCATGGATGTCCCCATTGATGTCCCCATTGATGTCCCCATGGATGTCCCCATTGATGTCCCCATTGATGTCCCCATGGATGGCCCCACGGATGTCCCCATGGATGGCCCCATGGATGTCCCCATGGATGTCCCCATGGATGTCCCCATGGATGTCCCCATGGATGTCCCCATGGATGTCCCCATGGATGTCCCCATTGATGTCCCCATGGATGTCCCCATGGATGTCCCCATGGTTGTCCCCATGGATGTCCCCATGGATGGCCCCATGGATGTCCCCATGGATGGCCCCATGGATGTCCCCATGGATGTCCCCATGGATGTCCCCATGGATGTCCCCATGGGTGTCCCCATGGATGTCCCCATGGATGTCCCCATGGATGTCCCCATGGATGTCCCCATTGATGTCCCCATGGATGTCCCCATGGATGTCCCCATGGATGTCCCCATTGATGTCCCCATTGATGTCCCCATGGATGTCCCCATGGATGTCCCCATTGATGTCCCCATTGATGTCCCCATGGATGTCCCCATGGATGTCCCCATGGATGGCCCCATGGATGTCCCCATTGATGTCCCCATGGATGCCCCCATTGATGTGCCCATTGATGTCCCCATTGATGTCCCCTTGGATGTCCCCATTGATGTCCCCATGGATGTCCCCATGGATGTCCCCATTGATGTCCCCATTGATGTCCCCATTGATGTCCCCATTGATGTCCCCATGGATGTCCCCATTGATGTCCCCATGGATGTCCCCATGGATGTCCCCATTGATGTCCCCATTGATGTCCCCATGGATGTCCCCATGGATATCCCCATGGATGTCCCCATGGATGTCCCCATGGATGTCCCCATTGATGTCCCCATGGATGTCCCCATGGATATCCCCATGGATGTCCCCATGGATGTCCCCATTGATGTCCCCATTGATGTCCCCATGGATGTCCCCATGGATGTCCCCATGGATGTCCCCATGGATGTCCCCATGGAAGTCCCCATGGAAGTCCCCATGGATGTCCCCATGGATGTCCCCATGGATGTCCCCATGGATGTCCCCATGGATGTCCCCATGGATGTCCCCATGGATGTCCCCATGGATGTCCCCATGGATGTCCCCATGGATGTCCCCATGGATGTCCCCATGGATGTCCCCATGGATGTCCCCATTGATGTCCCCATGGATGTCCCCATTGATGTCCCCATGGATGTCCCCATGGATGTCCCCATGGAAGGCCCCATTGATGTCCCCATGGATGTCCCCATGGATGTCCCCATGGATGTCCCCATGGATGTCCCCATGGATGTCCCCATTGATGTCCCCATGGATGTCCCCATTGATGTCCCCATGGATGTCCCCATGGATGTCCCCATTGATGCCCCCATTGATGTCCCCATGGATGTCCCCATGGATGTCCCCATGGATGTCCCCATTGATGTCCCCATTGATGTCCCCATGGATGTCCCCATGGATGTCCCCATGGATGTCCCCATGGATGTCCCCATGGAAGTCCCCATGGAAGTCCCCATGGATGTCCCCATGGATGTCCCCATGGATGTCCCCATGGATGTCCCCATGAATGTCCCCATGGATGTCCCCATGGATGTCCCCATTGATGTCCCCATGGATGTCCCCATGGATGTCCCCATGGAAGGCCCCATTGATGTCCCCATGGATGTCCCCATGGATGTCCCCATGGATGTCCCCATGGATGTCCCCATGGATGTCCCCATTGATGTCCCCATGGATGTCCCCATTGATGTCCCCATGGATGTCCCCATGGATGTCCCCATTGATGCCCCCATTGATGTCCCCATGGATGTCCCCATGGATGTCCCCATGGATGTCCCCATTGATGTCCCCATGGATGTCCCCATTGATGTCCCCATTGATGTCCCCATTGATGTCCCCATGGATGCCCCCATTGATGTCCCCATTGATGTCCCCATGGATGTCCCCATGGATGTCCCCATTGATGTCCCCATTGATGTCCCCGTGGATGTCCCCATGGATGTCCCCATGGATGTCCCCATGGATGTCCCCATGGATGTCCCCATGGATGTCCCCATTGATGTCCCCATGGATGTCCCCATGGATGTCCCCATTGATGCCCCCATTGATGTCCCCATTGATGTCCCCATTGATGTCCCCATGGATGTCCCCATTGATGTCCCCATTGATGTCCCCATGGATGCCCCCATGGATGTCCCCATTGATGTCCCCATGGATGTCCCCATGGATGTCCCCATTGATGCCCCCATTGATTTCCCCATGGATGTCCCCATGGATGTCCCCATGGATGTCCCCATTGATGTCCCCATGGATGTCCCCATGGATGTCCCCATGGATGTCCCCATGGATGTCCCCATGGATGTCCCCATGGATGTCCCCATGGATGTCCCCACGGATGTCCCCATGGATGTCCCCATTGATGTCCCCATGGATGTCCCCATTGATGTCCCCATGGATGTCCCCATGGATGTCCCCACGGATGTCCCCATGGATGTCCCCATGGATGTCCCCATGGATGTCCCCATGGATGTCCCCATGGATGTCCCCATGGATGTCCCCATTGATGTCCCCATGGATGTCCCCATGGATGTCCCCATGGATGTCCCCATTGATGTCCCCATGGATGTCCCCATGGATGTCCCCATGGAAGTCCCCATGGATGTCCCCATGGATGTCCCCATGGATGTCCCCATTGATGTCCCCATGGATGTCCCCATTGATGTCCCCATGGATGTCCCCATGGATGTCCCCATGGATGTCCCCATTGATGTCCCCATTGATGTCCCCGTGGATGTCCCCATGGATGTCCCCATTGATGTCCCCATGGATGTCCCCATGGATGTCCCCATTGATGTCCCCATGGATGGCCCCATGGATGTCCCCATTGATGTCCCCATGGATGTCCCCATGGATGTCCCCATTGATGTCCCCATTGATGTCCCCATGGATGCCCCCATTGATGTCCCCATTGATGTCCCCATTGATGTCCCCTTGGATGTCCCCATTGATGTCCCCATGGATGTCCCCATGGATATCCCCATGGATATCCCCATGGATGTCCCCATTGATGTCCCCATTGATGTCCCCATGGATGTCCCCATGGATATCCCCATGGATGTCCCCATGGATGTCTCCATTGATGTCCCCATTGATGTCCCCATGGATGTCCCCATGGATGTCCCCATGGATGTCCCCATGGATGTCCCCATGGATGTCCCCATGGATGTCCCCATGGATGTCCCCATTGATGTCCCCATGGATGTCCCCATTGATGTCCCCATGGATGTCCCCATGGATGTCCCCATTGATGTCCCCATGGATGTCCCCATGGATGTCCCCATGGATGTCCCCATGGATGTCCCCATGGATGTCCCCATGGATGTCCCCATGGATGTCCCCATGGAAGTCCCCATGGATGTCCCCATGGATGTCCCCATGGATGTCCCCATGGATGTCCCCATGGATGTCCCCATTGATGTCCCCATGGATGTCCCCATTGATGTCCCCATGGATGTCCCCATGGATGTCCCCATTGATGTCCCCATTGATGTCCCCATGGATGTCCCCATGGATGTCCCCATGGATGTCCCCATGGATGTCCCCATGGATGTCCCCATTGATGTCCCCATGGATGTCCCCATGGATGTCCCCATGGATGTCCCCATGGATGTCCCCATGGATGTCCCCATGGATGTCCCCATGGATGTCCCCATGGATGTCCCCATGGATGTCCCCATGGATGTCCCCATTGATGTCCCCATGGATGTCCCCATGGAAGGCCCCATTGATGTCCCCATGGATGTCCCCATGGATGTCCCCATTGATGTCCCCATGGATGTCCCCATTGATGTCCCCATGGATGTCCCCATGGATGTCCCCATTGATGCCCCCATTGATGTCCCCATTGATGTCCCCATGGATGTCCCCATTGATGTCCCCATGGATGTCCCCATTGATGTCCCCATTGATGTCCCCATTGATGTCCCCATCCCGGTGCCACCCCCTTGTCGCGGCGAACAAGGGACACCCTTCCCACGGGCCGGCTCAGCCCTGTGGATGAGGCTGAACTCGGCCCCCTTTCCTGCGCAAGGTCACTGAGCGCGCTGTGTCAGCGTTGCACTCAGACCAGCTACAGCCCCTCAAACATGGGCCAGGGAAGCCACACCAAAACAACAAAAGCAGCTCAGCGCGCCGACCAAAGAACAACAAGCACACAAACCCCTGAAAGTGGCTCCCCCCGGGCAAGCGGCCCCTGACCCCGCGGCCTCGGGCACCATGCATACATGGTGGGTAACTAGCGCCGTAACCAGAGGCTGGACGTCCAGCGCTGAGCCAGCCATCCCGCGGAAAGGGGGACGTCCCCCGAGCGCGGCCCGCCACACAACGACCACCGACAACCAGGGCCGGCGCCGTGGGATGGTACACCCCAACACAGGCAGCACACACAGACCAAGAACAGAGCGCCGTCGGAGCGACCGCGAGAGACGCGGCAGTGCGCGCGTACACAGCCCCACACACTCGCCGCAACAGCCACCACCCTCCCAGGGCCGCTCTCGGCCCACCCCTCGCCTCGCAGGCCCCACTACCAGCAGCTACGACTCTACCGCTGACGTGCAGACCGCCACCAACTGCCTCGGATGAGCACAAGGCCGACGCAGTGATCACAGCGAATGGAGCAGGTGTCCACCGTTGAACGACTGCTACCTCAACACGGCGGAGCTGGTCCCATCCTGAATGCGGCCGTGACGAATGGAGCTGGTATCTGGCAATGAACGACTAACTCCTCTACACGCCGGAGCTGGTCCCATCCTGACTGCGGCCGTGACGAACGGAGCGGGTATCTAGCAAAGAACGTCTACCACCTCCACACGGCGAAGCTGGCTTCATCCCAATTGCGGCCGCGGCGAATGGAGCGAATGTCCGACAATGAACGACTACCACCTCAACGCGGCGGAGCTGGTTCCACCCAGATTACGACCAATGGCTTGGCTGATGCACCACGGGACAGGCTTGCCACAGCCCGTGGGATCCACACCCAGATCACCCTGAACCACCCAAAACTGTCCAGACGCCGATGTACGGGTGCTGGTTACGGGCATGACAGGAGTGCAGGCCAAGACACATGCGGTGGGAAAGTTACAGTGCTAGCGGGTACATGAAGAGGCGAGATGTGTCAACTCCTCCTCTGCTGCCCCCGTGCCCCTGGCCATACCCCGACCCCCCTTGGACACTGACCGCTAAGCCTGCTACGAGGTGACAATGAAGCAGTAGTGCAGCAAGAAAGCCACAGACCGCTTCTGCGAATGCCACAGAATTACCGACGCAGCAGGGTGGCACTGAGGGGCCGCAACGCGCTGGTGCCTAAACTCGATGCGGTGACGCTGCGCTCTGCGTCTGTCCCCTCCTGTGACCTGTACGTGAGCCCACCACGCCTCCCAATACCCCGTACTATGCAGGTACCATGCCAGCTTTCACCTCCATCTCTCCGGAACAACAACGCGAGCAACTGCGACCCGCGGAGTCCTGGCCCTTCCTGCGCATCACGTGGAGCCCCAATGACCGGCAGCTGCTCGGTGATGCTCGTCACTTCGCCACCAAGACGGATGTCAAGGCCATTCGCCTGCACGGGAACCCTCTTCTCATCGGCCCGCAGCTCTGGCGGTACGTGCTCACCGAGGGCTATGCGTCGGACCTGGAGGTGGAGGCCCTGCGGGAGCACAGCTCTGAGCACCAATGGCTCCCCTACCGTGAGCTGATGTCACGTTTCCTACGCTGGGCAGCCTCCGCGTCTGCAGAGGAGCGCACCGCCTTCCTGCACGGCTCCTGCACGGCTCCTGCAGCCCGCGTACATGGTGTTCGCCATCAGAGCAGCAGCGGTACGAACACTCCTTCAGTGGAGCCTGGTGGCTATCTGCAAGTGGGACGAGTCCCACGCTTATTTTCGCATCCCGAGGGCAGCCGCGACACAGACATTGCGCCTGACGCCCGGGACCTGGAACTTTGGCGACTGGTTCACCGACTACTACACCAGCTTGCAGATTCGAGTACTCACAGATGTGGGATTCACAGCGCCGATAGTTACCCAGGAAGGCGCCAATCAAGGATGTGCAGCGGCAGATCAATGCTTTCAGGGCACGCAAGCATGCCTCAACACGACCATGCGCCATTATGCAGACGTCGGCTTGCCGAGCATGCGTGGCCCCCTGCCATGCACACGGGCCAGCTTTAGCGACGACAGAATATTCCTGGCCCCCTCCATGCGTCGCCTGCTGCAAGCTATAATGGATTGCGTTCATTGCTCGCGGGCCGTTGGACGCACCCCCAACCCTCACAAGCTGGAGTTCACCCTTGTCTCCCTGCAGGCAGGAGCCCCCATGCTAAAGCATACCGATGTGCCTGGTATGGACACCAGAACACAGCCACACGCTCCCACACTTGTGGGCATCCCCCTGCTACCCGGGCTGCCGGTCCGGAAGACGATGGCCAAACTCATCCCCAAGTTCCGGCGCCAGCTGACCAGCATGCGAGCAGAAGCACACATGAACCCACTTCTGCGCGTTCGCTCCTTCATGGCGTACGCTCTCTCAGCCCTTGACTTTGTCGCCCGTGGGTTCTTGTTCACGCCCTTGTCACTGGCCACTCTGCAGACACTGACCCGCCGGCACTGGCGACGCTCGTACCGGCTTCCCAAGTGGACCCCTCATTGGTACCTTCACCGCCCATTGCATGCGGGTGGCGCAGGATGTCCAGACCTGCATATCAGGAATGCCATCCAGCTGATGACCACACTGCTGCAAGCGTCTGTGGGCAGGCACCCACTGGCCCAGGCAGGAGCGAACTACCTGCTGCACAGTGGCCAGCACCTGACTGAGGGCCCGCTACTTCGGAGCCTCCTTGGTCCGGGTGGCATTGAGGTTCATGCAGTCCCCGGCCCGACCCTGGCGCCGTGCCTGCAGCACACACAAGGCTCCCTTGGTGGGCTGTGTGAACTGGATGTCGTCTACTTGGCGTATGACGCGGCGGTCTCGGGCAATTCTGTCGCTGGAGGGGCAGTATTCTGGCATCCTACGACCGGGGAGCTCATGACCATGCAGTTCGCTTGCCAAATCTTTCGCCCTTCAGGAACTGACGGCGAGTGGCTCGCACGCTTGGTCCCCCTGCAGGCCCTCAGTCGCTGGAGCGGCACGGTCGTGTATGTCACCGACGGCGCCAACTCATGCACTCGGCGGTTCACCAGGGGGCCCAGGTCGTCATCACTGCTCGTGCGTGGCTTCAAGCACGTCCGAACCATGTGCGCCCACCTGCGTCATCGGGACTTCTGGGTGCATGCTCAGCATTCGTCCCTCGCGACGGACATCCTGGCCAACCTCAATCGGCGGGCCCACACGCTGGCACACGAATATCGGGGACAAGCGCAGCCCTACCGCCTGCCCATCCTCGACGCTTACGCGGGATGCGCAGTGGCCACCGTCGACGGGAGCGTACTCTTGGACCCAGCGCGACATATGGAGGTCGTTCACAGCCGAATACTCACCACAGCACTGCCCTCCTTGGCGAATTGGGACACAAGACCGTGGACGAGCCTGTACCTGGCGGACGACTTGAAAGAAGTGGATGTATGCCGAGCACTACAGCATCGTTTGTATGCCCTAGCACCGGCCCCACCGGGGGTTGGCTGCTACGTGTGCCCCTACTGCACCGTCTCCGTTCACAACCTGCAGTACAACTTACTCCACCGCTGCCCCCCAGCCTTTGTGGCTCTTCTGCGAGCAGCGGCCGCATTTTGGACGAGTGCTACGCTTCTGGTTCATCTTGGTCGCTATGCGAGCCACCTTCAGGTGATCGGAGGCACCCTCCTCTGCGACCACGAGGGCGAAGCTGTCTTTGGGGTTCAGGCAGACCTGTCCGTACCGGTGCTGCCTTCTGCGACCTACAGCGCTCACATCCTCTCTCTGACCGGGCTCTGGTACTCTACGTCGACTACGCGGACATTGCAGCGTGTGGCCAACGTCAACCGTCAGGAGGTCCTCCGTCGGGTACTGCAGGCTGCACACACCACGAGACCGAGACAGACGCTGGAGGACCTCATGGCGTCGCACCCCTGGAGCATTGCGGGACGTCAAGTAAGGTGGACGATGCCGCCGTACAGATCGCTGCCAGCGGCAGTCGTTCTATTTTCAGACCAGTGCCTCACCTTTGAGTGTAGTGCAACATTGACACTGGTCCTACGGTCATTACCGTGGACCAGACTATTTCTGGCTGCAACGCCTGTCCTGCCCTTGCCGGCACCCGAGGCTTCAGGTGCCCCGCTGTATGTCATCTGCACGCTGGGCCCCACACCAGGCACCGCTCCGCATTTGGCTGCCATGACCAGCGACGCCCATCCACACGTATATATAATAGACTCTAACGAAGATCCAGAGTGGCTGTTTGCCCAGCACTCGCCCCTCCGCGTCGTCTGGCGCTGCGCCGGTCAACAAATAGTCATCACACACGGAGTACCGTGGGACCAAACACTCTTCCATACAGCCGAGTGAACCAAGCGACTATCACCCAGAGTTGTGCATGTCAGTGCTGTGCAGGGTAAGGAGGCATGCACCAGAACGCACTGGCACATACCAAGCACCAGCCACACAAGAACGCCCAGCACCCGGCACACAGCGTGGGACAAGGCGCAGCCCCGAGCAGCGGATCCCGGCGTGCCTTAAAGACAGTGCCGCGAACACGCCACGCGCGATGTGCGGCGCGACGGCGACGACGAGCTGCCAGTGCGGACCAAGACACGCGCATGGCGCAGCCGTTGGGTGACCGGCGGCGCCTGTGCCAGACGGAGACCACCAGCCAACCGTCGGGGCGTGCGGCCCCCAAAAGGGGCCAATATCGTCAGGTCATCTCTACCTCTACCATTGATGTCCCCATGGATGCCCCCATTGATGTCCCCATTGATGTCCCCATTGATGTCCCCTTGGATGTCCCCATTGATGTCCCCATGGATGTCCCCATGGATATCCCCATGGATGTCCCCATGGATGTCCCCATGGATGTCCCCATGGATGTCCCCATGGAAGTCCCCATGGATGTCCCCATGGATGTCCCCATGGATGTCCCCATGGATGTCCCCATGGATGTCCCCATGGAAGTCCCCATTGATGTCCCCATTGATGTCCCCATTGATGTCCCCATGGATGTCCCCATTGATGTCCCCATGGATGTCCCCATGGATGTCCCCATTGATGTCCCCATGGGTGTCCCCATGGATGTCCCCATGGATGTCCCCATTGATGTCCCCATTGATGTCCCCATGGATGTCCCCATTGATGTCCCCAGGGATGTCCCCATGGATGTCCCCACGGATGTCCCCATGGATGTCCCCATGGATGTCCCCATTGATGTCCCCATGGATGTCCCCATTGATGTCCCCATGGATGTCCCCATGGATGTCCCCATTGATGTCCCCATGGATGTCCCCATGGATGTCCCCATGGATGTCCCCATGGATGTCCCCATGGATGTCCCCATGGATGTCCCCATTGATGTCCCCATTGATGTCCCCATTGATGTCCCCATTGATGTCCCCATGGATGTCCCCATGGATGTCCCCATTGATGTCCCCATGGATGTCCCCATGGATGTCCCCATTGATGTCCCCATGGATGTCCCCATGGATGTCCCCATGGATGTCCCCATGGATGTCCCCATGGAAGTCCCCATGGATGTCCCCATTGATGTCCCCATTGATGTCCCCATGGATGTCCCCATTGATGTCCCCATGGATGTCCCCATTGATGTCCCCATGGATGTCCCCATGGATGTCCCCATGGATGTTCCCATTGATGTCCCCATGGATGTCCCCATGGATGTCCCCATTGATGTCCCCATGGATGTCCCCATGGATGTCCCCATGGATGTCCCCATTGATGTCCCCATTGATGTCCCCATGGATGTCCCCATTGATGTCCCCAGGGATGTCCCCATTGATGTCCCCATGGATGTCCCCATGGATGTCCCCATTGATGTCCCCAGGGATGTCCCCATTGATGTCCCTATGGATGTCCCCATGGATGTCCCCATGGATGTCCCCATTGATGTCCCCAGGGATGTCCCCATTGATGTCCCCATGGATGTCCCCATGGATGTCCCCATGGATGTCCCCATGGATGTCCCCATGGATGTCCCCATGGATGTCCCCATGGATGTCCCCATGGATGTCCCCACGGATGTCCCCATGGATGTCCCCATGGATGTCCCCATTGATGTCCCCATGGATGTCCCCATTGATGTCCCCATGGATGTCCCCATGGATGTCCCCATTGATGTCCCCATGGATGTCCCCATGGATGTCCCCATGGATGTCCCCATGGATGTCCCCATGGATGTCCCCATGGATGTCCCCATTGATGTCCCCATTGATGTCCCCATTGATGTCCCCATTGATGTCCCCATGGATGTCCCCATTGATGTCCCCATTGATGTCCCCATGGATGTCCCCATTGATGTCCCCATTGATGTCCCCATGGATGTCCCCATGGATGTCCCCATGGATGTCCCCATGGATGTCCCCATTGATGTCCCCATGGATGTCCCCATGGATGTCCCCATTGATGTCCCCATGGATGTCCCCATGGATGTCCCCATGGATGTCCCCATTGATGTCCCCATTGATGTCCCCATGGATGTCCCCATGGATGTCCCCATGGATGTCCCCATGGATGTCCCCATGGATGTCCCCACGGATGTCCCCATTGATGTCCCCATTGATGTCCCCATTGATGTCCCCATGGATGTCCCCATGGATGTCCCCATTGATGTCCCCATGGATGTCCCCTTGGATGTCCCCATGGATGTCCCCATTGATGTCCCCATGGATGTCCCCATGGATGTCCCCATGGATGTCCCCATGGATGTCCCCATGGATGTCCCCATTGATGTCCCCATTGATGTCCCCATTGATGTCCCCATTGATGTCCCCATGGATGTCCCCATGGATGTCCCCATTGATGTCCCCATTGATGTCCCCATGGATGTCCCCATGGATGTCCCCATTGATGTCCCCATTGATGTCCCCATGGATGTCCCCATGGATGTCCCCATGGATGTCCCCATGGATGTCCCCATGGATGTCCCCATTGATGTCCCCATGGATGTCCCCATGGATGTCCCCATGGATGTCCCCATTGATGTCCCCATTGATGTCCCCATGGATGTCCCCATTGATGTCCCCATTGATGTCCCCATGGATGTCCCCATGGATGTCCCCATGGATGTCCCCATGGATGTCCCCATGGATGTCCCCATGGATGTCCCCATGGATGTCCCCATTGATGTCCCCATGGATGTCCCCATGGATGTCCCCATTGATGTCCCCATTGATGTCCCCACGGATGTCCCCATGGATGTCCCCATGGATGTCCCCATTGATGTCCCCATGGATGTCCCCATGGATGTCCCCATGGATGTCCCCATTGATGTCCCCATTGATGTCCCCATGGATGTCCCCATTGATGTCCCCATTGATGTCCCCATGGATGTCCCCATGGATGTCCCCATTGATGTCCCCATGGATGTCCCCATTGATGTCCCCATGGATGTCCCCATTGATGTCCCCATGGATGTCCCCATGGATGTCCCCATGGGTGTCCCCATTGATGTCCCCATTGATGTCCCCATGGATGTCCCCATGGATGTCCCCATGGATGTCCCCATGGATGTCCCCATTGATGTCCCCATGGATGTCCCCATTGATGTCCCCATGGATGTCCCCATGGATGTCCCCATTGATGTCCCCATTGATGTCCCCATTGATGTCCCCATGGATGTCCCCATTGATGTCCCCATTGATGTCCCCATTGATGTCCCCATTGATGTCCCCATGGATGTCCCCATGGATGTCCCCATGGATGTCCCCATGGATGTCCCCATGGATGTCCCCATGGATGTCCCCATGGATGTCCCCATGGATGTCCCCATTGATGTCCCCATGGATGTCCCCATGGATGTCCCCATGGATGTCCCCATGGATGTCCCCATTGATGTCCCCATGGATGTCCCCATTGATGTCCCCATGGATGTCCCCATGGATGTCCCCATGGATGTCCCCATGGATGTCCCCATGGATGTCCCCATGGATGTCCCCATGGATGTCCCCATGGATGTCCCCATGGATGTCCCCATGGATGTCCCCATTGATGTCCCCATGGATGTCCCCATTGATGTCCCCATGGATGTCCCCATGGATGTCCCCATTGATGTCCCCATGGATGTCCCCATGGATGTCCCCATGGATGTCCCCATGGATGTCCCCATGGATGTCCCCATGGATGTCCCCATGGATGTCCCCATGGATGTCCCCATGGATGTCCCCATGGATGTCCCCATTGATGTCCCCATGGATGTCCCCATGGATGTCCCCATGGATCTCCCCATGGATGTCCCCATGGATGTCCCCATGGATGTCCCCATGGATGTCCCCATGGATGTCCCCATGGATGTCCCCATTGATGTCCCCATGGATGTCCCCATTGATGTCCCCATTGATGTCCCCATGGATGTCCCCATGGATGTCCCCATTGATGTCCCCATGGATGTCCCCATGGATGTCCCCATTGATGTCCCCATTGATGTCCCCATGGATGTCCCCATGGATGTCCCCATGGATGTCCCCATTGATGTCGCCATGGATGTCCCCATTGATGTCCCCATGGATGTCCCCATTGATGTCGCCATGGATGTCCCCATTGATGTCGCCATGGATGTCCCCATTGATGTCCCCATGGATGTCCCCATGGATGTCCCCATGGATGTCCCCATGGATGTCCCCATGGATGTCCCCATGGATGTCCCCATTGATGTCCCCATGGATGTCCCCATGGATGTCCCCATGGATGTCCCCATTGATGTCCCCATGGATGTCCCCATGGATGTCCCCATTGATGTCCCCATGGATGTCCCCATTGATGTCCCCATGGATGTCCCCATGGATGTCCCCATGGATGTCCCCATGGATGTCCCCATGGATGTCCCCATGGATGTCCCCATTGATGTCCCCATGGATGTCCCCATTGATGTCCCCATGGATGTCCCCATTGATGTCCCCATTGATGTCCCCATGGAAGTCCCCATTGTTGTCCCCATGGATGTCCCCATGGATGTCCCCATGGATGTCCCCATGGATGTCCCCATTGATGTCCCCATGGATGTCCCCATTGATGTCCCCATTGATGTCCCCGTTGATGTCCCCATTGATGTCCCCATGGATGTCCCCATTGATGTCCCCATTGATGTCCCCATTGATGTCCCCATGGATGTCCCCATGGATGTCCCCATTGATGTCCCCATGGAAGTCCCCATGGATGTCCCCATGGATGTCCCCATGGATGTCCCCATGGATGTCCCCATGGATGTCCCCATTGATGTCCCCATGGATGTCCCCATGGATGTCCCCACGGATGTCCCCATGGATGTCCCCATGGATGTCCCCATTGATGTCCCCATGGATGTCCCCATTGATGTCCCCATGGATGTCCCCATGGATGTCCCCATGGATGTCCCCATTGATGTCCCCATTGATGTCCCCATGGATGTCCCCATGGAAGTCCCCATTGATGTCCCCATGGATGTCCCCATGGATGTCCCCATGGATGTCCCCATGGAAGTCCCCATGGATGTCCCCATGGATGTCCCCATTGTTGTCCCCATGGATGTCCCCATGGAAGTCCCCATTGTTGTCCCCATGGATGTCCCCATGGAAGTCCCCATGGATGTCCCCATGGATGTCCCCATGGATGTCCCCATGGATGTCCCCATGGATGTCCCCATTGATGTCCCCATGGATGTCCCCATTGATGTCCCCATTGATGTCCCCGTTGATGTCCCCATTGGTGTCCCCATGGATGTCCCCATTGATGTCCCCATTGATGTCCCCATTGATGTCCCCATGGATGTCCCCATGGATGTCCCCATTGATGTCCCCATGGATGTCCCCATTGATGTCCCCATTGATGTCCCCATTGATGTCCCCATGGATGTCCCCATGGATGTCCCCATTGATGTCCCCATGGATGTCCCCATTGATGTCCCCATTGATGTCCCCATTGATGTCCCCATTGATGTCCCCATTGATGTCCCCATGGATGTCCCCATTGATGTCCCCATGGATGTCCCCATGGATGTCCCCTTGGATGTCCCCATGGAGGTCCCCATGGATGTCCCCATGGATGTCCCCATTGATGTCCCCATGGATGTCCCCATGGATGTCCCCATTGATGTCCCCATTGATGTCCCCATGGATGTCCCCATTGATGTCCCCATGGAGGTCCCCATGGATGTCCCCATTGATGTCCCCATTGATGTCCCCATGGATGTCCCCATGGATGTCCCCATGGATGTCCCAATGGATGTCCCCATTGATGTCCCCATTGATGTCCCCATGGATGTCCCCATTGATGTCCCCATGGATGTCCCCATGGATGTCCCCATTGATGTCCCCATGGATGTCCCCATGGATGTCCCCATGGAAGTCCCCATTGATGTCCCCATGGATGTCCCCATTGATGTCCCCATTGATGTCCCCATGGATGTCCCCATGGATGTCCCCATTGATGTCCCCATGGATGTCCCCATGGATGTCCCCATGGATGTCCCCATGGATGTCCCCATGGATGTCCCCATTGATGTCCCCATGGATGTCCCCATGGATGTCCCCATGGATGTCCCCATGGATGTCCCCATGGATGTCCCCATTGATGTCCCCATGGATGTCCCCATGGATGTCCCCATGGATGTCCCCATGGATGTCCCCATGGATGTCCCCATGGATGTCCCCATGGATGTCCCCATGGATGTCCCCATGGATGTCCCCATGGATGTCCCCATGGATGTCCCCATGGATGTCCCCATGGATGTCCCCATGGATGTCCCCATGGATGTCCCCATGGATGTCCCCATGGATGTCCCCATGGATGTCCCCATGGATGTCCCCATGGATGTCCCCATGGATGTCCCCATGGATGTCCCCATGGATGTCCCCATGGATGTCCCCATGGATGTCCCCATGGATGTCCCCATGGATGTCCCCATGGATGTCCCTATGGATGTCCCCATTGATGTCCCCATGGATGTCCCCATGGATGTCCCCATTGATGTCCCCATGGATGTCCCTATGGATGTCCCCATTGATGTCCCCATTGATGTCCCCATGGATGTCCCCATGGATGTCCCCATGGATGTCCCCATGGATGTCCCCATTGATGTCCCCATTGATGTCCCCATGGATGTCCCCAATGATGTCCCCATTGATGTCCCCATTGATGTCCCCATTGATGTCCCCATGGATGTCCCCATGGATGTCCCCATGGATGTCCCCATTGATGTCCCCATGGATGTCCCCATGGATGTCCCCATTGATGTCCCCATTGATGTCCCCATTGATGTCCCCATTGATGTCCCTATGGATGTCCCTATGGATGTCCCCATGGATGTCCGCATGGATGTCCCCATGGATGTCCCCATGGATGTCCCCATGGATGTCCCCATTGATGTCCCCATGGATGTCCCCATGGATGTCCCCATGGATGTCCCCATTGATGTCCCCATTGATGTCCCCATTGATGTCCCCATTGATGTCCCCATTGATGTCCCCATGGATGTCCCCATGGATGTCCCCATGGATGTCCCCATGGATGTCCCCATGGATGTCCCCATGGATGTCCCCATTGATGTCCCCATGGATGTCCCCATGGATGTCCCCATTGATGTCCCCATGGATGTCCCCATTGATGTCCCCATTGATGTCCCCATGGATGTCCCCATGGATGTCCCCATGGATGTCCCCATTGATGTCCCCATGGATGTCCCCATTGATGTCCCCATGGATGTCCCCATGGATGTCCCCATTGATGTCCCCATGGATGTCCCCATGGATGTCCCCATTGATGTCCCCATGGATGTCCCCATGGATGTCCCCATGGATGTCCCCATGGATGTCCCCATGGATGTCCCCATGGATGTCCCCATGGATGTCCCCATGGATGTCCCCATTGATGTCCCCATTGATGTCCCTATGGATGTCCCCATGGATGTCCGCATGGATGTCCCCATGGATGTCCCCATGGATGTCCCCATGGATGTCCCCATTGATGTCCCCATGGATGTCCCCATGGATGTCCCCATGGATGTCCCCATTGATGTCCCCATTGATGTCCCCATGGATGTCCCCATGGATGTCCCCATTGATGTCCCCATGGATGTCCCCATTGATGTGCCCATGGATGTCCCCATGGATGTCCCCATTGATGTCCCCATGGATGTCCCCATGGATGTCCCCATTGATGTCCCCATGGATGTCCCCATGGATGTCCCCATGGATGTCCCCATGGATGTCCCCATGGATGTCCCCATGGATGTCCCCATTGATGTCCCCATTGATGTCCCCATGGATGTCCCCATGGATGTCCCCATTGATGTCCCCATTGATGTCCCCATGGATGTCCCCATGGATGTCCCCATTGATGTCCCCATTGATGTCCCCATGGATGTCCCCATGGATGTCCCCATGGATGTCCCCATGGATGTCCCCATGGATGTCCCCATTGATGTCCCCATGGATGTCCCCATGGATGTCCCGATGGATGTCCCCATGGATGTCCCCATGGATGTCCCCATTGATGTCCCCATGGATGTCCCCATGGATGTCCCCATTGATGTCCCCATGGATGTCCCTATGGATGTCCCCATGGATGTCCCCATTGATGTCCCCATTGATGTCCCCATGGATGTCCCCATGGATGTCCCCATTGATGTCCCCATGGATGTCCCCATGGATGTCCCCATGGATGTCCCCATGGATGTCCCCATGGATGTCCCCATGGATGTCCCCATGGATGTCCCCATGGATGTCCCCATGGATGTCCCCATGGATGTCCCCATGGATGTCCCCATTGATGTCCCCATGGATGTCCCCATTGATGTCCCCATGGATGTCCCCATGGATGTCCCCATTGATGTCCCCATGGATGTCCCCATGGATGTCCCCATTGATGTCCCCATGGATGTCCCCATTGATGTCCCCATGGATGTCCCCATTGATGTCCCCATTGCTGTCCCCATGGATGTCCCCATGGATGTCCCCATGGAAGTGCCCATGGATGTCCCCATGGATGTCCCCATGGATGTCCCCATGGATGTCCCCATTGATGTCCCCATTGCTGTCCCCATGGATGTCCCCATGGATATCCCCATTGATGTCCCCATGGATGTCCCCATGGATGTCCCCATTGATGTCCCCATGGATGTCCCCATTGATGTCCCCATGGATGTCCCCATGGATGTCCCCATTGATGTCCCCATGGATGTCCCCATGGATGTCCCCATTGATGTCCCCATGGATGTCCCCATGGATGTCCCCATTGATGTCCCCATTGATGTCCCCATTGATGTCCCCATGGATGTCCCCATGGATGTCCCCATGGATGTCCCCATTGATGTCCCCATGGATGTGCCCATTGATGTCCCCATGGATGTCCCCATGGATGTCCCCATTGATGTCCCCATTGATGTGCCCATGGATGTCCCCATTGATGTCCCCATGGATGTCCCCATTGATGTCCCCATTGTTGTCCCCATGGATGTCCCCATGGATGTCCCCATGGATGTCCCCATGGATGTCCCCATGGATGTCCCCATGGATGTCCCCATGGATGTCCCCATGGATGTCCCCATTGATGTCCCCATTGTTGTCCCCATGGATGTCCCCATGGATGTCCCCATGGATGTCCCCATTGATGTCCCCATGGATGTCCCCATGGATGTCCCCATTGATGTCCCCATGGATGTCCCCATGGATGTCCCCATGGATGTCCCCATGGATGTCCCCATGGATGTCCCCATTGATGTCCCCATGGATGTCCCCATTGATGTCCCCATGGATGTCCCCATTGATGTCCCCATGGATGTCCCCATGGATGTCCCCATGGATGTCCCCATGGATGTCCCCATGGATGTCCCCATGGATGTCCCCATGGATGTCCCCATGGATGTCCCCATGGATGTCCCCATGGATGTCCCTATGGATGTCCCCATGGATGTCCCCATTGATGTCCCCATTGATGTCCCCATGGATGTCCCCATGGATGTCCCCATTGATGTCCCCATGGATGTCCCCATGGATGTCCCCATGGATGTCCCCATGGATGTCCCCATGGATGTCCCCATGGATGTCCCCATGGATGTCCCCATGGATGTCCCCATGGATGTCCCCATGGATGTCCCCATGGATGTCCCCATTGATGTCCCCATGGATGTCCCCATTGATGTCCCCATGGATGTCCCCATGGATGTCCCCATTGATGTCCCCATGGATGTCCCCATGGATGTCCCCATAGATGTCCCCATGGATGTCCCCATTGATGTCCCCATGGATGTCCCCATTGATGTCCCCATTGCTGTCCCCATGGATGTCCCCATGGATGTCCCCATGGAAGTGCCCATGGATGTCCCCATGGATGTCCCCATGGATGTCCCCATGGATGTCCCCATTGATGTCCCCATTGCTGTCCCCATGGATGTCCCCATGGATATCCCCATTGATGTCCCCATGGATGTCCCCATGGATGTCCCCATTGATGTCCCCATGGATGTCCCCATTGATGTCCCCATGGATGTCCCCATGGATGTCCCCATTGATGTCCCCATGGATGTCCCCATGGATGTCCCCATTGATGTCCCCATGGATGTCCCCATGGATGTCCCCATGGATGTCCCCATTGATGTCCCCATGGATGTCCCCATGGATGTCCCCATGGATGTCCCCATGGATGTCCCCATTGATGTCCCCATGGATGTCCCCATGGATGTCCCCATGGATGTGCCCATTGATGTCCCCATGGATGTCCCCATGGATGTCCCCATGGATGTCCCCATTGATGTCCCCATGGAAGTCCCCATGGATGTCCCCATGGATGTCCCCATGGATGTCCCCATGGATGTCCCCATGGATGTCCCCATGGATGTCCCCATGGATGTCCCCATGGATGTCCCCATTGATGTCCCCATGGATGTCCCCATGGATGTCCCCATGGATGTCCCCATGGATGTCCCCATGGATGTCCCCATGGATGTCCCCATGGATGTCCCCATGGATGTCCCCATGGATGTCCCCATTGATGTCCCCATGGATGTCCCCATGGATGTCCCCATGGATGTCCCCATTGATGCCCCCATGGATGTCCCCATGGATGTCCCCATTGATGTCCCCATGGATGTCCCCATGGATGTCCCCATGGATGTCCCCATGGATGTCCCCATGGATGTCCCCATTGATGTCCCCATGGATGTCCCCATTGATGTCCCCATGGATGTCCCCATTGATGTCCCCATGGATGTCCCCATGGATGTCCCCATGGATGTCCCCATGGATGTCCCCATGGATGTCCCCATGGATGTCCCCATGGATGTCCCCATGGATGTCCCCATGGATGTCCCCATGGATGTCCCCATGGATGTCCCCATGGATGTCCCCATGGATGTCCCCATGGATGTCCCCATGGATGTCCCCATGGATGTCCCCATGGATGTCCCCATTGATGTCCCCATGGATGTCCCCATGGATGTCCCCATTGATGTCCCCATGGATGTCCCCATGGATGTCCCCATGGATGTCCCCATGGATGACCCCATGGATGTCCCCATGGATGTCCCCATGGATGTCCCCATGGATGTCCCCATGGATGTCCCCATGGATGTCCCCATGGATGTCCCCATGGATGTCCCCATGGATGTCCCCATGGATGTCCCCATGGATGTCCCCATGGATGTCCCCATGGATGTCCCCATGGATGTCCCCATGGATGTCCCCATGGATGTCCCCATGGATGTCCCCATGGATGTCCCCATGGATGTCCCCATGGATGTCCCCATGGATGTCCCCATGGATGTCCCCATGGATGTCCCCATGGATGTCCCCATGGATGTCCCCATGGATGTCCCTATGGATGTCCCCATGGATGTCCCCATGGATGTCCCCATGGATGTCCCCATGGATGTCCCCATGGATGTCCCCATTGATGTCCCCATTGATGTCCCCATGGATGTCCCTATGGATGTCCCCATGGATGTCCCCATTGATGTCCCCATTGATGTCCCCATGGATGTCCCCATGGATGTCCCCATTGATGTCCCCATGGATGTCCCCATGGATGTCCCCATGGATGTCCCCATGGATGTCCCCATGGATGTCCCCATGGATGTCCCCATTGATGTCCCCATTGATGTCCCCATTGATGTCCCCATGGATGTCCCGATTGATGTCCCCATTGATGTCCCCATGGATGTCCCCATGGATGTCCCCATGGATGTACCCATGGATGTCCCCATTGATGACCCCATGGATGTCCCCATTGATGTCCCCATGGATGTCCCCATTGATGTCCCCATGGATGTCCCCATTGATGTCCCCATTGATGTCCCCATGGATGCCCCCATGGATGTCCCCATTGTTGTCCCCATGGATGTCCCCATGGATGTCCCCATGGATGTCCCCATTGATGTCCCCATTGATGTCCCCATGGATGTCCCCATTGATGTCCCCATGGATGTCCCCATGGATGTCCCCATGGATGTCCCCATGGATGTCCCCATTGATGTCCCCATTGCTGTCCCCATGGATGTCCCCATGGATGTCCCCATGGAAGTCCCCATGGATGTCCCCATGGATGTCCCCATGGATGTCCCCATGGATGTCCCCATTGATGTCCCCATTGCTGTCCCCATGGATGTCCCCATTGATGTCCCCATGGATGTCCCCATTGATGTCCCCATTGATGTCCCCATGGATGTCCCCATTGATGTCCCCATGGATGTCCCCATTGATGTCCCCATGGATGTCCCCATGGATGTCCCTATGGATGTCCCCATGGATGTCCCCATGGAAGTCCCCATGGATGTCCCCATGGATGTCCCCATTGATGTCCCCATGGATGTCCCCATTGATGTCCCCATTGATGTCCCCATGGATGTCCCTATGGATGTCCCCATGGATGTCCCCATGGAAGTCCCCATGGATGTCCCCATGGATGTCCCCATTGATGTCCCGATGGATGTCCCCATTGATGTCCCCATTGATGTCCCCATGGATGTCCCCATGGATGTCCCCATGGATGTCCCTATGGATGTCCCCATGGATGTCCCCATGGATGTCCCCATGGATGTCCCCATGGATGTCCCCATGGATGTCCCCATGGATGTCCCCATGGATGTCCCCATGGATGTCCCCATGGATGTCCCCATGGATGTCCCCATGGATGTCCCCATGGATGTCCCCATGGATGTCCCCATGGATGTCCCCATGGATGTCCCCATGGATGTCCCCATGGATGTCCCCATGGAAGTCCCCATGGATGTCCCCATGGATGTCCCCATTGATGTCCCCATGGATGTCCCCATGGATGTCCCCATTGATGTCCCCATGGATGTCCCCATTCATGTCCCCATGGATGTCCCCATGGATGTCCCCATTGATGTCCCCATTGATGTCCCCATTGATGTCCCCATGGATGTCCCCATGGATGTCCCCATGGATGTCCCCATGGATGTCCCCATGGATATCCCCATGGATGTCCCCATGGATGTCCCCATGGATGTCCCCATGGATGTCCCCATGGATGTCCCCATTGATGTCCCCATGGATGTCCCCATGGATGTCCCCATGGATGTCCCCATGGATGTCTCCATGGATGTCCCCATGGATGTCCCCATGGATGTCCCCATGGATGTCCCCATGGATGTCCCCATTGATGTCCCCATTGATGTCCCCATTGATGTCCCCATGGATGTCCCCATGGATGTCCCCATGGATGTCCCCATGGATGTCCCCATGGATGTCCCCATTGATGTCCCCATTGATGTCCCCATGGATGTCCCCATGGATGTCCCCATGGATGTCCCCATGGATGTCCCCATTGATGCCCCCATGGATGTCCCCATGGATGTCCCCATGGATGTCCCCATTGATGTCCCCATCGATGTCCCCATTGATGTCCCCATTGATGTCCCCATGGATGTCCCCGTGGATGTCCCCATGGATGTCCCCATGGATGTCCCCATGGATGTCCCCATGGATGTCCCCATTGATGTCCCCATGGATGTCCCCATGGATGTCCCCATGGATGTCCCCATGGATGTCCCCATGGATGTCCCCATGGATGTCCCCATGGAAGTCCCCATGGATGTCCCCATGGATGTCCCCATGGATGTCCCCATGGATGTCCCCATGGATGTCCCCATGGATGTCCCCATTGATGTCCCCATTGATGTCCCCATGGATGTCCCCATGGATGTCCCCATGGATGTCCCCATGGATGTCCCCATGGATGTCCCCATTGATGCCCCCATGGAGGTCCACATGGATGTCCCCATGGATGGCCCCATGGATGTCCCCATTGATGTCCCCATTGATGTCCCCATGGATGTCCCCATGGATGTCCCCATTGATGTCCCCATTGATGTCCCCATTGATGTCCCCATGGATGTCCCTATGGATGTCCCCATGGATGTCCCCATGGATGTCCCCATGGATGTCCCCATTGATGTCCCCATGGATGTCCCCATGGATGTCCCCATGGATGTCCCCATGGATGTCCCCATTGATGTCCCCATTGATGTCCCCATTGATGTCCCCATGGATGTCCCTATGGATGTCCCCATGGATGTCCCCATGGATGTCCCCATGGATGTCCCCATTGATGTCCCCATGGATGTCCCCATGGATGTCCCCATGGATGTCCCCATGGATGTCCCCATTGATGTCCCCATGGATGTCCCCATGGATGTCCCCATGGATGTCCCCATGGATGTCCCCATTGATGTCCCCATTGATGTCCCCATGGATGTCCCCATGGATGTCCCCATGGATGTCCCCATGGATGTCCCCATGGATGTCCCCATGGATGTCCCCATGGATGTCCCCATTGATGTCCCCATGGATGTCCCCATTGATGTCCCCATGGATGTCCCCATGGATGTCCCCATGGATGTCCCCATGGATGTCCCCATTGATGTCCCCATTGATGTCCCCATGGATGTCCCCATTGATGTCCCCATTGATGTCCCCATGGATGTCCCCATGGATGTCCCCATGGATGTCCCCATGGATGTCCCCATTGATGTCCCCATTGATGTCCCCATTGATGTCCCCATGGATGTCCCTATGGATGTCCCCATGGATGTCCCCATGGATGTCCCCATGGATGTCCCCATGGATGTCCCCATGGATGTCCCCATTGATGTCCCCATTGATGTCCCCATGGATGTCCCCATGGATGTCCCCATTGATGTCCCCATTGATGTCCCCATGGATGTCCCCATTGATGTCCCCATGGATGTCCCCATTGATGTCCCCATGGATGTCCCCATTGATGTCCCCATGGATGTCCCCATTGATGTCGTCATCGATGTCCCCATTGATGTCCCCATGGATGTCCCCATTGATGTCCCCATTGATGTCCCCATGGATGTCCCCATGGATGTCCCCATTGATGTCCCCATGGATGTCCCCATGGATGTCCCCATTGATGTCCCCATGGATGTCCCCATGGATGTCCCCATGGATGTCCCCATTGCTGTCCCCATGGATGTCCCCATGGATGTCCCCATGGATGTCCCCATGGATGTCCCCATGGATGTCCCCATTGATGTCCTCATTGATGTCCCCATTGATGTCCCCATGGATGTCCCCATGGATGTCCCCATTGCTGTCCCCATGGATGTCCCCATGGATGTCCCCATGGATGTCCCCATGGATGTCCCCATGGATGTCCCCATGGATGTCCCCATGGATGTCCCCATGGATGTCCCCATGGATGTCCCCATTGATGTCCCCATTGTTGTCCCCATGGATGTCCCCATGGATGTCCCCATTGATGTCCCCATGGATGTCCCCATGGATGTCCCCATGGATGTCCCCATGGATGTCCCCATGGATGTCCCCATTGATGTCCCCATGGATGTCCCCATGGATGTCCCCATGGATGTCCCCATGGATGTCCCGATGGATGTCCCCATGGATGTCCCCATGGATGTCCCCATGGATGTCCCCATTGATGTCCCCATGGATGTCCCCATGGATGTCCCCATGGATGTCCCCATTGATGTCCCCATTGTTGTCCCCATGGATGTCCCCATGGATGTCCCCATGGATGTCCCCATTGATGTCCCCATGGATGTCCCCATGGATGTTCCCATTGATGTCCCCATGGATGTCCCCATGGATGTCCCCATGGATGTCCCCATTGATGTCCCCATGGATGTCCCCATGGATGTCCCCATGGATGTCCCCATTGATGTCCCCATTGATGTCCCCATTGATGTCCCCATGGATGTCCCCATTGATGTCCCCATGGATGGCCCCATGGATGTCCCCATTGATGTCCCCATGGATGTCCCCATGGATGTCCCCATGGATGTCCCCATGGATGTCCCCATGGATGTCCCCATTGATGTCCCCATGGATGTCCCCATTGATGTCCCCATGGATGTCCCCATGGATGTCCCCATGGATGTCCCCATGGATGTCCCCATGGATGTCCCCATGGATGTCCCCATTGATGTCCCCATGGATGTCCCCATGGATGTCCCCATGGATGTCCCCATTGATGTCCCCATTGTTGTCCCCATGGATGTCCCCATGGATGTCCCCATGGATGTCCCCATTGATGTCCCCATGGATGTCCCCATGGATGTCCCCATTGATGTCCCCATGGATGTCCCCATGGATGTCCCCATGGATGTCCCCATGGATGTCCCCATGGATGTCCCCATGGATGTCCCCATGGATGTCCCCATGGATGTCCCCATGGATGTCCCCATTGATGTCCCCATTGTTGTCCCCATGGATGTCCCCCTGGATGTCCCCATGGATGTCCCCATTGATGTCCCCATTGATGTCCCCATGGATGTCCCCATGGATGTCGCCATGGATGTCCCCATGGATGTCCCCATTGATGTCCCCATTGATGTCCCCACGGATGTCCCCATGGATGTCCCCATGGATGTCCCCATGGATGTCCCCATGGATGTCCCCATTGATGTCCCCATTGATGTCCCCATGGATGTCCCCATGGATGTCCCCATTGATGTCCCCATGGATGTCCCTATGGATGTCCCCATGGATGTCCCCATTGATGTCCCCATTGATGTCCCCATGGATGTCCCCATGGATGTCCCCATTGATGTCCCCATGGATGTCCCCATTGATGTCCCCATGGATGTCCCCATGGATGTCCCCATGGATGTCCCCATGGATGTCCCCATGGATGTCCCCATGGATGTCCCCATGGATGTCCCCATGGATGTCCCCATGGATGTCCCCATGGATGTCCCTATGGATGTCCCCATGGATGTCCCCATGGATGTCCCCATGGATGTCCCCATTGATGTCCCCATGGATGTCCCCATTGATGTCCCCATTGATGTCCCCATGGATGTCCCCATGGATGTCCCCATGGATGTCCCCATGGATGTCCCCATTGATGTCCCCATTGCTGTCCCCATGGATGTCCCCATTGATGTCCCCATTGATGTCCCCATTGATGTCCCCATGGATGTCCCCATGGATGTCCCCATGGATGTCCCCATGGATGTCCCCATGGATGTCCCCATTGATGTCCCCATTGATGTCCCCATTGATGTCCCCATTGATGTCCCCATTGTTGTCCCCATGGATGTCCCCATGGATGTCCCCATGGATGTCCCCATGGATGTCCCCATGGATGTCCCCATTGATGTCCCCATGGATGTCCCCATGGATGTCCCCACGGATGTCCCCATGGATGTCCCCATTGATGTCCCCATTGATGTCCCCATGGATGTCCCCATTGATGTCCCCATGGATGTCCCCATTGATGTCACCATGGATGTCCCCATGGATGTCCCCATTGATGTCCCCATTGATGTCCCCATGGATGTCCCCATTGATGTTCCCATTGCTGTCCCCATGGATGTCCCCATGGATGTCCCCATGGAAGTCCCCATGGATGTCCCCATGGATGTCCCCATGGATGTCCCCATGGATGTCCCCATGGATGTCCCCATGGATGTCCCCATGGATGTCCCCATGGATGTCCCCATGGATGTCCCCATGGATGTCCCCATGGATGTCCCCATGGATGTCCCCATGGATGTCCCCATGGATGTCCCCATGGATGTCCCCATGGATGTCCCCATGGATGTCCCCATGGATGTCCCCATGGATGTCCCCATTGCTGTCCCCATGGATGTCCCCATTGATGTCCCCATGGATGTCCCCATGGATGTCCCCATTGATGTCCCCATGGATGTCCCCATTGATGTCCCCATGGATGTCCCCATGGATGTCCCCGTGGATGTCCCCATGGATGTCCCCATGGATGTCCCCATGGATGTCCCCATGGATGTCCCCATGGATGTCCCTATGGATGTCCCCATGGATGTCCCCATGGATGTCCCCATGGATGTCCCCATGGATGTCCCCATGGATGTCCCCATGGATGTCCCCATGGATGTCCCCATGGATGTCCCCATGGATGTCCCCATTGATGTCCCCATGGATGTCCCCATGGATGTCCCCATGGATGTCCCCATGGATGTCCCCATGGATGTCCCCATGGATGTCCCCATGGATGTCCCCATGGATGTCCCCATGGATGTCCCCATGGATGTCCCCATGGATGTCCCCATGGATGTCCCCATGGATGTCCCCATGGATGTCCCCATGGATGTCCCCATGGATGTCCCCATGGATGTCCCCATGGATGTCCCCATGGAAGTCCCCATGGATGTCCCCATGGATGTCCCCATGGATGTCCCCATGGATGTCCCCATTGCTGTCCCCATGGATGTCCCCATGGATGTCCCCATTGATGTCCCCATTGATGTCCCCATGGATGTCCCCATTGATGTCCCCATGGATGTCCCCATGGATGTCCCCATTGATGTCCCCATGGATGTCCCCATGGATGTCCCCATGGATGTCCCCATTGCTGTCCCCATGGATGTCCCCATGGATGTCCCCATGGATGTCCCCATGGATGTCCCCATTGATGTCCCCATGGATGTCCCCATGGATGTCCCCACGGATGTCCCCATGGATGTCCCCATTGATGTCCCCATTGATGTCCCCATGGATGTCCCCATTGATGTCCCCATGGATGTCCCCATTGATGTCCCCATGGATGTCCCCATGGATGTCCCCATTGATGTCCCCATTGATGTCCCCATGGATGTCCCCATTGATGTTCCCATTGCTGTCCCCATGGATGTCCCCATGGATGTCCCCATGGAAGTCCCCATGGATGTCCCCATGGATGTCCCCATGGATGTCCCCATGGATGTCCCCATTGATGTCCCCATGGATGTCCCCATGGATGTCCCCATGGATGTCCCCATGGATGTCCCCATGGATGTCCCCATGGATGTCCCCATGGATGTCCCCATGGATGTCCCCATGGATGTCCCCATGGATGTCCCCATGGATGTCCCCATGGATGTCCCCATGGATGTCCCCATGGATGTCCCCATTGCTGTCCCCATGGATGTCCCCATTGATGTCCCCATGGATGTCCCCATGGATGTCCCCATTGATGTCCCCATGGATGTCCCCATTGATGTCCCCATGGATGTCCCCATGGATGTCCCCGTGGATGTCCCCATGGATGTCCCCATGGATGTCCCCATGGATGTCCCCATGGATGTCCCCATGGATGTCCCTATGGATGTCCCCATGGATGTCCCCATGGATGTCCCCATGGATGTCCCCATGGATGTCCCCATGGATGTCCCCATGGATGTCCCCATGGATGTCCCCATGGATGTCCCCATGGATGTCCCCATTGATGTCCCCATGGATGTCCCCATGGATGTCCCCATGGATGTCCCCATGGATGTCCCCATGGATGTCCCCATGGATGTCCCCATGGATGTCCCCATGGATGTCCCCATGGATGTCCCCATGGATGTCCCCATGGATGTCCCCATGGATGTCCCCATGGATGTCCCCATGGATGCCCCCATGGATGTCCCCATGGATGTCCCCATGGATGTCCCCATGGATGTCCCCATGGATGTCCCCATGGAAGTCCCCATGGATGTCCCCATGGATGTCCCCATGGATGTCCCCATGGATGTCCCCATTGCTGTCCCCATGGATGTCCCCATGGATGTCCCCATTGATGTCCCCATTGATGTCCCCATGGATGTCCCCATTGATGTCCCCATGGATGTCCCCATGGATGTCCCCATTGATGTCCCCATGGATGTCCCCATGGATGTCCCCATGGATGTCCCCATTGCTGTCCCCATGGATGTCCCCATGGATGTCCCCATGGATGTCCCCATGGATGTCCCCATGGATGTCCCCATTGATGTCCCCATGGATGTCCCCATTGATGTCCCCATGGAAGTCCCCATGGATGTCCCCATGGATGTCCCCATGGATGTCCCCATGGAAGTCCCCATTGATGTCCCCATGGATGTCCCCATTGCTGTCCCCATGGATGTCCCCATTGATGTCCCCATGGATGTCCCCATGGATGTCCCCATGGATGTCCCCATGGATGTCCCCATTGATGTCCCCATGGATGTCCCCATGGATGTCCCCATTGATGTCCCCATGGATGTCCCCATTGATGTCCCCATGGATGTCCCCATGGAAGTCCCCATGGATGTCCCCATGGAAGTCCCCATTGATGTCCCCATGGATGTCCCCATTGATGTCCCCATTGATGTCCCCATTGATGTCCCCATGGATGTCCCCATGGATGTCCCCATTGATGTCCCCATGGATGTCCCCATGGATGTCCCCATGGAAGTCCCCATGGATGTCCCCTTGGATGTCCCCATGGATGTCCCCATTGTTGTCCCCATGGATGTCCCCATGGATGCCCCCATGGATGTCCCCATTGATGTCCCCATTGATGTCCCCATGGATGTCCCCATGGATGTCCCCATTGATGTCGCCATGGATGTCCCCATGGATGTCCCCATGGATGTCCCCATGGATGTCCCCATTGATGTCCCCATGGATGTCCCCATTGATGTCCCCATGGATGTCCCCATTGATGTCCCCATGGAAGGCCCCATTGATGTCCCCATGGATGTCCCCATGGATGTCCCCATGGATGTCCCCATTGATGTCGCCATGGATGTCCCCATGGATGTCCCCATGGATGTCCCCATGGATGTCCCCATTGATGTCCCCATTGATGTCCCCATTGATGTCCCCATTGATGTCCCCATGGATGTCCCCATTGATGTCCCCATTGATGTCCCCATGGATGTCCCCATGGATGTCCCCATGGATGTCCCCATGGATGTCCCCATTGCTGTCCCCATGGAAGTCCCCATGGATGTCCCCATGGATGTCCCCATGGATGTCCCCATGGATGTCCCCATGGATGTCCCCATTGATGTCCCCATTGATGTCCCCATTGATGTCCCCATTGATGTCCCCATGGATGTCCCCATTGATGTCCCCATTGATGTCCCCATGGATGTCCCCATGGATGTCCCCATGGATGTCCCCATGGATGTCCCCATGGATGTCCCCATGGATGTCCCCATTGATGTCCCCATTGATGTCCCCATGGATGTCCCCATTGATGTCCCCATTGATGTCCCCATGGATGTCCCCATGGATGTCCCCATTGATGTCCCCATGGATGTCCCCATTGATGTCCCCATTGATGTCCCCATGGATGTCCCCATGGATGTCCCCATGGATGTCCCCATTGATGTCCCCATTGCTGTCCCCATGGATGTCCCCATTGATGTCCCCATGGATGTCCCCATGGATGTCCCCATGGATGGCCCCATGGATGTCCCCATGGATGTCCCCATGGAAGTCCCCATGGATGTCCCCATGGAAGTCCCCATAAATGTCCCCATGGATGTCCCCATGGATGTCCCCATTGATGTCCCCATTGATGTCCCCATTGATGTCCCCATGGATGTCCCCATGGATGTCCCCATGGATGTCCCCATTGCTGTCCCCATGGATGTCCCCATGGATGTCCCCATGGATGTCCCCATGGATGTCCCCATTGCTGTCCCCATGGATGTCCCCATTGATGTCCCCATGGATGTCCCCATGGATGTCCCCATGGATGGCCCCATGGATGTCCCCATGGATGTCCCCATGGAAGTCCCCATGGATGTCCCCATGGAAGTCCCCATGGATGTCCCCATGGATGTCCCCATGGATGTCCCCATTGATGTCCCCATTGCTGTCCCCATGGATGTCCCCATTGATGTCCCCATGGATGTCCCCATGGATGTGCCCATGGATGGCCCCATGGATGTCCCCATGGATGTCCCCATGGAAGTCCCCATGGATGTCCCCATGGATGTCCCCATGGATGTCCCCATTGATGTCCCCATTGATGTCCCCATTGATGTCCCCATGGATGTCCCCATGGATGTCCCCATTGATGTCCCCATGGATGTCCCCATGGATGTCCCCATGGATGTCCCCATGGATGTCCCCATGGATGTCCCCATTGATGTCCCCATTGATGTCCCCATTGATGTCCCCATGGATGTCCCCATGGATGTCCCCATGGATGTCCCCATGGATGTCCGCATGGATGTCCCCATGGATGTCCCCATGGATGTCCCCATGGATGTCCCCATGGATGTCCCCATGGATGTCCCCATGGATGTCCCCATTGATGTCCCCATTGATGTCCCCATTGATGTGCCCATGGATGTCCCCATGGATGTCCCCATTGATGTCGCCATGGATGTCCCCATGGATGTCCCCATGGATGTCCCCATGGATGTCCCCATGGATGTCCCCATGGATGTCCCCATTGATGTCCCCATGGATGTCCCCATTGATGTCCCCATGGATGTCCCCATGGATGTCACCATTGATGTCCCCATTGATGTCCCCATGGATGTCCCCATTGATGTCCCCATTGCTGTCCCCATGGATGTCCCCATGGATGTCCCCATGGATGTCCCCATGGATGTCCCCATTGATGTCCCCATTGCTGTCCCCATGGATGTCCCCATGGATGTCCCCATGGATGTCCCCATGGATGTCCCCATTGATGTCCCCATGGATGTCCCCATGGATGTCCCCATTGATGTACCCATTGATGTCCCCATGGATGTCCCCATGGATGTCCCCATTGATGTCCCCATGGATGTCCCCATGGATGTCCCCATGGATGTCCCCATGGATGTCCCCATTGATGTCCCCATTGCTGTCCCCATGGATGTCCCCATTGATGTCCCCATGGATGTCCCCGTGGATGTCCCCATTGATGTCCCCATGGATGTCCCCATGGATATCCCCATGGATGTCCCCATGGATGTCCCCATGGATGTCCCCATTGATGTTCCCATTGATGTCCCCATGGATGTCCCCATGGATGTCCCCATGGATGTCCCCATGGATGTCCCCATGGATGTCCCCATGGATGTCCCCATGGATGTCCCCATGGATGTCCCCATGGATGTCCCCATGGATGTCCCCATGGATGTCCCCATTGATGTCCCCATGGATGTCCCCATGGATGTCCCCATTGATGTTCCCATGGATGTCCCCATGGATGTCCCCATGGATGGCCCCATGGATGTCCCCATGGATGTCCCCATTGCTGTCCCCATTGCTGTCCCCATGGATGTCGCCATGGATGTCCCCATGGATGTCCCCATGGATGTCCCCATGGATGCCCCCATTGATGTCCCCATGGATGTCCCCATGGATGTCCCCATGGATGTCCCCATTGATGTCCCCATTGCTGTCCCCATGGATGTCCCCATTGCTGTCCCCATGGAAGTCCCCATGGATGTCCCCATGGATGTCCCCATGGATGTCCCCATTGATGTCCCCATGGATGTCCCCATGGATGTCCCCATTGATGTCCCCATGGATGTCCCCATGGATGTCCCCATGGATGTCCCCATTGATGTCCCCATGGATGGCCCCATGGATGTCCCTATGGATGTCCCCATGGATGTCCCCATGGATGCCCCCATTGATGTCCCCATTGCTGTCCCCATTGCTGTCCCCATGGATGTCCCCATTGATGTCCCCATGGATGTCCCCATTGATGTCCCCATGGATGGCCCCATGGATGTCCCCATGGATGTCCCCATGGATGTCCCCATTGATGTCCCCATGGATGTCCCCATTGATGTTCCCATGGATGTCCCCATGGATGTCCCCATGGATGTCCCCATGGATGCCCCCATGGATGTCCCCATGGATGTCCCCATTGATGTCCCCATTGCTGTCCCCATGGATGTCCCCATGGATGTCCCCATGGATGTCCCCATTGATGTCCCCATGGATGGCCCCATGGATGTCCCCATGGATGTCCCCATGGATGTCCCCATGGATGTCCCCATGGATGTCCCCATGGATGTCCCCATGGATGTCCCCATGGATGTCCCCATTGATGTCCCCGTTGATGTCCCCATGGATGTCCCCATGGATGTCCCCATTGATGTCCCCATTGCTGTCCCCATGGATGTCCCCATGGATGTCCCCATGGATGTCCCCATGGATGTCCCCATTGCTGTCCCCATGGATTGCCCCATGGATGTCCCCATGGATGTCCCCATGGATGTCCCCATGGATGTCCCCATTGATGTCCCCATTGATGTCCCCATGGATGTCCCCATGGATGTCCCCATGGATGTCCCCATTGATGTCCCCATGGATGTCCCCATTGATGTCCCCATTGATGTCCCCATGGATGTCCCCATGGATGTCCCCATTGATGTCCCCATTGTTGTCCCCATGGATGTCCCCATGGATGTCCCCATGGATGTCCCCATCGATGTCCCCATGGATGTCCCCATGGATGTCCCCATGGATGTCCCCATGGATGTCCCCATTGATGTCCCCATGGATGTCCCCATTGATGTCCCCATTGATGTCCCCATTGATGTCGCCATGGATGTCCCCATGGATGTCCCCATGGATGTCCCCATGGATGTCCCCATTGATGTCCCCATGGATGTCCCCATTGATGTCCCCATGGATGTCCCCATTGATGTCCCCATGGATGTCCCCATGGATGTCCCCATTGATGTCCCCATTGATGTCCCCATGGATGTCCCCATTGATGTCCCCATTGCTGTCCCCATGGATGTCCCCATGGATGTCCCCATGGATGTCCCCATTGATGTCCCCATTGCTGTCCCCATGGATGTCCCCATGGATGTCCCCATGGATGACCCCATGGATGTCCCCATTGATGTCCCCATGGATGTCCCCATGGATGTCCCCATTGATGTCCCCATGGATGTCCCCATGGATGTCCCCATGGATGTCCCCATTGATGTCCCCATTGCTGTCCCCATGGATGTCCCCATTGATGTCCCCATGGATGTCCCCGTGGATGTCCCCATTGATGTCCCCATGGATGTCCCCATGGATATCCCCATGGATGTCCCCATGGATGTCCCCATGGATGTCCCCATGGATGTCCCCATGGATGTCCCCATGGATGTCCCCATTGATGTCCCCATGGATGTCCCCATGGATGTCCCCATGGATGTCCCCATGGATGTCCCCATGGATGTCCCCATTGATGTCCCCATGGATGTCCCCATGGATGTCCCCATGGATGTCCCCATTGATGTCCCCATGGATGTCCCCATGGATGTCCCCATTGATGTTCCCATGGATGTCCCCATGGATGTCCCCATGGATGTCCCCATGGATGTCCCCATTGATGTCCCCATGGATGTCCCCATGGATGTCCCCATGGATGTCCCCATGGATGTCCCCATTGATGTCCCCATTGCTGTCCCCATGGATGTCCCCATTGATGTCCCCATGGATGTCCCCATGGATGTCCCCATGGATGTCCCCATTGATGTCCCCATGGATGGCCCCATGGATGTCCCCATGGATGTCCCCATGGATGTCCCCATGGATGCCCCCATTGATGTCCCCATGGATGTCCCCATGGATGTCCCCATGGATGTCTCCATGGATGTCCCCATTGATGTCCCCATTGCTGTCCCCATGGATGTCCCCATTGATGTCCCCATGGATGTCCCCATTGATGTCCCCATGGATGGCCCCATGGATGTCCCCATGGATGTCCCCATGGATGTCCCCATGGATGTCCCCATGGATGTCCCCATTGATGTTCCCATGGATGTCCCCATGGATGTCCCCATGGATGTCCCCATGGATGCCCCCATGGATGTCCCCATGGATGTCCCCATGGATGTCCCCATGGATGTCCCCATGGATGTCCCCATTGATGTCCCCATTGCTGTCCCCATGGATGTCCCCATGGATGTCCCCATGGATGTCCCCATTGATGTCCCCATTGCTGTCCCCATGGATTGCCCCATGGATGTCCCCATGGATGTCCCCATGGATGTCCCCATGGATGTCCCCATGGAAGTCCCCATTGATGTCTCCATGGATGTCCCCATGATGTCCCCATAGATGTCCCCATTGATGTCCCCATGGATGTCCCCAAGGATGTCCCCATGGATATCCCCATGGATGTCCCCATGGATGTCCCCATGGATGTCCCCATGGATGTCCCCATGGATGTCCCCATGGATGTCCCCATTGATGTCCCCATGGATGTCCCCATGGATGTCCCCATGGATGTCCCCATGGATGTCCCCATGGATGTCCCCATTGATGTCCCCATGGATGTCCCCATGGATGTCCCCATGGATGTCCCCATTGATGTCCCCATGGATGTCCCCATGGATGTCCCAATTGATGTTCCCATGGATGTCCCCATGGATGTCCCCATGGATGTCCCCATGGATGCCCCCATTGATGTCCCCATGGATGTCCCCATGGATGTCCCCATGGATGTCCCCATTGCTGTCCCCATTGATGTCCCCATTGCTGTCCCCATGGATGTCCCCATTGATGTCCCCATGGATGTCCCCATGGATGTCCCCATGGATGTCCCCATTGATGTCCCCATGGATGGCCCCATGGATGTCCCCATGGATGTCCCCATGGATGTCCCCATGGATGTCCCCATTGATGTCCCCATTGCTGTCCCCATGGATTGCCCCATGGATGTCCCCATGGATGTCCCCATGGATGTCCCCATTGATGTCCCCATGGATGACCCCATGGATGTCCCCATGGATGTCCCCATTGATGTCCCCATGGATGTCCCCATGGATGTCCCAATTGATGTTCCCATGGATGTCCCCATGGATGTCCCCATGGATGTCCCCATGGATGCCCCCATTGATGTCCCCATGGATGTCCCCATGGATGTCCCCATGGATGTCCCCATTGCTGTCCCCATTGATGTCCCCATTGCTGTCCCCATGGATGTCCCCATTGATGTCCCCATGGATGTCCCCATGGATGTCCCCATGGATGTCCCCATTGATGTCCCCATGGATGGCCCCATGGATGTCCCCATGGATGTCCCCATGGATGTCCCCATGGATGCCCCCATTGATGTCCCCATGGATGTCCCCATGGATGTCCCCATGGATGTCCCCATGGATGCCCCCATTGATGTCCCCATTGCTGTCCCCATGGATGTCCCCATTGATGTCCCCATGGATGTCCCCATTGATGTCCCCATGGATGGCCCCATGGATGTCCCCATGGATGTCCCCATGGATGTCCCCATGGATGTCCCCATGGATGTCCCCATTGATGTTCCCATGGATGTCCCCATGGATGTCCCCATGGATGTCCCCATGGATGCCCCCATGGATGTCCCCATGGATGTCCCCATGGATGTCCCCATGGATGTCCCCATGGATGTCCCCATTGATGTCTCCATTGCTGTCCCCATGGATGTCCCCATGGATGTCCCCATGGATGTCCCCATTGATGTCCCCATTGCTGTCCCCATGGATTGCCCCATGGATGTCCCCATGGATGTCCCCATGGATGTCCCCATGGATGTCCCCATGGAAGTCCCCATTGATGTCTCCATGGATGTCCCCATGATGTCCCCATAGATGTCCCCATTGATGTCCCCATGAATGTCCCCATGGATGTCCCCATGGATGTCCCCATTGATGTCCCCATGGATGTCCCCGTTGATGTCCCTATTGCTGTCCCCATGGATGTCCCCATGGATGTCCCCATGGATGTCCCCATTGATGTCCCCATTGCTGTCCCCATGGATGGCCCCATGGATGTCCCCATGGATGCCCCCATGGATGTCCCCATGGATGTCCCCATGGATGTCCCCATGGATGTCCCCATGGATGTCCCCATTGATGTCCCCATTGCTGTCCCCATGGATGTCCCCATGGATGTCCCCATTGATGTCCCCATTGCTGTCCCCATGGATGGCCCCATGGATGTCCCCATGGATGTCCCCATTGATGTCCCCATGGATGTCCCCATTGATGTCCCCATTGATGTCCCCATGGATGTCCCCATGGATGTCCCCATTGATGTCCCCATTGATGTCCCCATGGATGTCCCCATGATGTCCCCATTGATGTCCCCATTGATGTCCCCATGGATGTCCCCATGGATGTCCCCATGGATGTCCCCATGGATGTCCCCATGGATGTCCCCATTGATGTCCCCATTGCTGTCCCCATGGATGGCCCCATGGATGTCCCCATGGATGTCCCCATTGATGTCCCCATTGCTGTCCCCATGGATGGCCCCATGGATGTCCCCATGGATGCCCCCATGGATGTCCCCATGGATGTCCCCATGGATGTCCCCATGGATGTCCCCATGGATGTCCCCATTGATGTCCCCATTGCTGTCCCCATGGATGTCCCCATGGATGTCCCCATGGATGTCCCCATTGATGTCCCCATTGCTGTCCCCATGGATGGCCCCATGGATGTCCCCATGGATGTCCCCATTGATGTCCCCATGGATGTCCCCATGGATGTCCCCATGGATGTCCCCATGGATGTCCCCATGGATGTCCCCATTGATGTCCCCATGGATGTCCCCATGGATGTCCCGATGGATGTCCCCATGGATGTCCCCATGGATGTCCCCATGGATGTCCCCATGGATGTCCCGATGGATGTCCCCATGGATGTCCCCACGGATGTCCCCATGGATGTCCCCATGGATGTCCCCATGGATGTCCCCACGGATGTCCCCATGGATGTCCCCATGGATGTCCCCACGGATGTCCCCATTGATGGCCCCATGGATGTCCCCATTGATGTCCCCATTGATGTCCCCCCATTGATGTCCCCATTGATGTCCCCATTGATGTCCCCATGGATGTCCCCATTGATGTCCCCATGGATGTCCCCATGGATGTCCCCATTGATGTCCCCATGGATGTCCCCATTGATGTCCCCATGGATGGCCCCATGGATGTTCCCATTGATGTCCCCATGGATGTCCCCATTGATGTCCCCATGGATGTCCCCATTGATGTCCCCATGGATGTCCCCATGGATGTCCCCATTGATGTCCCCATGGATGTCCCCATGGATGTCCCCATGGATGTCCCCATGGATGTCCCCATGGATGTCCCCATGGATGTCCCCATTGATGTCCCCATGGATGTCCCCATTGATGTCCCCATGGATGTCCCCATGGATGTCCCCATTGATGTCCCCATTGATGTCCCCATGGATGGCCCCATGGATGTCCCCATGGATGTCCCCATTGATGTCCCCATGGATGTCCCCATGGAAGTCCCCATTGATGTCCCCATGGATGTCCCCATGATGTCCCCATTGATGTCCCCATTGATGTCCCCATTGATGTCCCCATGGATGTCCCCATGGATGTCCCCATTGATGTCCCCATGGATGTCCCCATGGATGTCCCCATTGATGTCCCCATGGATGTCCCCATGGATGTCCCCATGGATGTCCCCATTGATGTCCCCATTGATGTCCCCATGGAAGTCCCCATGGATGTCCCCATTGATGTCCCCATGGATGTCCCCATTGATGTCCCCATGGATGTCCCCATTGATGTCCCCATGGATGTCCCCATTGATGTCCCCATTGATGTCCCCATGGATGTCCCCATTGATGTCCCCATTGATGTCCCCATTGATGTCCCCATTGCTGTCCCCATGGATGTCCCCATGGATGTCCCCATGGATGTCCCCATTGATGTCCCCATTGCTGTCCCCATGGATGGCCCCATGGATGTCCCCATGGATGCCCCCATGGATGTCCCCATGGATGTCCCCATGGATGTCCCCATGGATGTCCCCATGGATGTCCCCATTGATGTCCCCATTGCTGTCCCCATGGATGTCCCCATGGATGTCCCCATTGATGTCCCCATTGCTGTCCCCATGGATGGCCCCATGGATGTCCCCATGGATGTCCCCATTGATGTCCCCATGGATGTCCCCATTGATGTCCCCATTGATGTCCCCATGGATGTCCCCATGGATGTCCCCATTGATGTCCCCATTGATGTCCCCATGGATGTCCCCATGATGTCCCCATTGATGTCCCCATTGATGTCCCCATGGATGTCCCCATGGATGTCCCCATGGATGTCCCCATGGATGTCCCCATGGATGTCCCCATTGATGTCCCCATTGCTGTCCCCATGGATGGCCCCATGGATGTCCCCATGGATGTCCCCATTGATGTCCCCATTGCTGTCCCCATGGATGGCCCCATGGATGTCCCCATGGATGTCCCCATGGATGCCCCCATGGATGTCCCCATGGATGTCCCCATGGATGTCCCCATGGATGTCCCCATGGATGTCCCCATTGATGTCCCCATTGCTGTCCCCATGGATGTCCCCATGGATGTCCCCATGGATGTCCCCATTGATGTCCCCATTGCTGTCCCCATGGATGGCCCCATGGATGTCCCCATGGATGTCCCCATTGATGTCCCCATGGATGTCCCCATGGATGTCCCCATGGATGTCCCCATGGATGTCCCCATGGATGTCCCCATTGATGTCCCAATGGATGTCCCCATGGATGTCCCGATGGATGTCCCCATGGATGTCCCCATGGATGTCCCCATGGATGTCCCCATGGATGTCCCCATGGATGTCCCCACGGATGTCCCCATTGATGGCCCCATGGATGTCCCCATTGATGTCCCCATTGATGTCCCCCCATTGATGTCCCCATTGATGTCCCCATTGATGTCCCCATGGATGTCCCCATTGATGTCCCCATGGATGTCCCCATGGATGTCCCCATTGATGTCCCCATGGATGTCCCCATTGATGTCCCCATGGATGGCCCCATGGATGTTCCCATTGATGTCCCCATGGATGTCCCCATTGATGTCCCCATGGATGTCCCCATTGATGTCCCCATGGATGTCCCCATGGATGTCCCCATGGATGTCCCCATGGATGTCCCGATGGATGTCCCCATGGATGTCCCCACGGATGTCCCCATGGATGTCCCCATGGATGTCCCCATGGATGTCCCCATGGATGTCCCCATGGATGTCCCCATGGATGTCCCCACGGATGTCCCCATTGATGGCCCCATGGATGTCCCCATTGATGTCCCCATTGATGCCCCCCCATTGATGTCCCCATTGATGTCCCCATTGATGTCCCCATGGATGTCCCCATTGATGTCCCCGATGCTGTCCCCATGGATGGCCCCATGGATGTCCCCATGGATGTCCCCATTGATGTCCCCATGGATGGCCCCATGGATGTTCCCATTGATGTCCCCATGGATGTCCCCATTGATGTCCCCATGGATGTCCCCATTGATGTCCCCATGGATGTCCCCATGGATGTCCCCATTGATGTCCCCATGGATGTCCCCATGGATGTCCCCATGGATGTCCCCATTGATGTCCCCATTGATGTCCCCATGGATGGCCCCATGGATGTCCCCATGGATGTCCCCATTGATGTCCCCATGGATGTCCCCATGGAAGTCCCCATTGATGTCCCCATGGATGTCCCCATGATGTCCCCATTGATGTCCCCATTGATGTCCCCATTGATGTCCCCATGCATGTCCCCATGGATGTCCCCATTGATGTCCCCATGGATGTCCCCATGGATGTCCCCATTGATGTCCCCATGGATGTCCCCATGGATGTCCCCATGGATGTCCCCATTGATGTCCCCATGGATGTCCCCATGGATGTCCCCATGGATGTCCCCATTGATGTCCCCATGGATGTCCCCATTGATGTCCCCATGGATGTCCCCATTGATGTCCCCATTGATGTCCCCATGGATGTCCCCATGGATGTCCCCATGGATGTCCCCATGGAAGTCCCCATGGATGTCCCCATGGATGTCCCCATGGATGTCCCCATGGATGTCCCCATGGATGTCCCCAGGGATGTCCCCATGGATGTCCCCATTGATGTCCCCATGGATGTTCCCATGGATGTCCCCATTGATGTCCCCATTGATGTCCCCATGGATGTCCCCATTGATGTCCCCATGGATGTCCCCATTGATGTCCCCATTGATGTCCCGATTGATGTCCCCATGGATGTTCCCATGGATGTCCCCATTGATGTCCCCATTGATGTCCCCATGGATGTCCCCATTGATGTCCCCATTGATGTCCCCATTGATGTCCCCATGGATGTTCCCATGGATGTCCCCATGGATGTCCCCATTGATGTCCCCATGCATGTCCCCCTGGATGTTCCCATGGATGTCCCCATGGATGTCCCCATGGATGTCCCCATTGATGTCCCCATGGATGTCCCCATGGATGTCCCCATGGATGTCCCCATTGATGTCCCCATGGATGTCCCCATGGATGTCCCCATGGATGTCCCCATGGATGTCCCCATTGATGTCCCCATGGATGTCCCCATTGATGTTCCCATGGATGTCCCCATTGATGTCCCCATTGATGTCCCCATTGATGTCCCCATGGATGCCCCCATGGATGTCCCCATGGATGTCCCCATGGATGTCCCCATGGATGTCCCCATGGATGTCCCTATGGATGTCCCCATGGATGTCCCCATGGATGTCCCCATGGATGTCCCCATGGATGTCCCCATGGATGTCCCCATGGATGTCCCCATGGATGTCCCCATTGATGTCCCCATGGATGTCCCCATGGATGTCCCCATGGATGTCCGCATGGATGTCCCCATGGATGTCCCTATGGATGTCCCCATGGATGTCCCCATTGAGGTCCCCATGGATGTCCCCATTGATGTCCCCATTGATGTCCCCATTGAAGTCCCCATGGATGTCCCCATGGATGTCCCCATGGATGTCCCCATTGATGTCCCCATTGATGTCCCCATTGATGTCCCCATGGATGTCCCCATGGATGTCCCCATGGATGTCCCCATTGATGTCCCAATGGATGTCCCCATGGATGTCCCCATGGATGTCCCCATGGATGTCCCCATGGATGTCCCCATGGATGTCCCTATGGATGTCCCCATGGATGTCCCCATGGATGTCCCCATTGATGTCCCCATTGATGTCCCCATGGATGTCCCCACGGATGTCCCCATTGATGTCCCCATGGATGTCCCCATTGATGTCCCCATGGATGTCCCCATTGATGTCCCCATGGATGTCCCCATTGATGTCCCCATTGATGTCCCCTTGGATGTCCCCATGGAGGTCCCCATGGATGTCCCCATGGATGTCCCCATTGATGTCCCCATGGATGTCCCCATGGATGTCCCCATGGATGTCCCCATTGATGTCCCCATGGATGTCCCCACGGGTGTCCCCATGGATGTCCCCATTGATGTCCCCATGGATGTCCCCATGGATGTCCCCATTGATGTCCCCATGGATGTCCCCATTGATGTCCCCATGGATGTCCCCATTGATGTCCCCATTGATGTCCCCATGGATGTCCCCACGGGTGTCCCCATGGATGTCCCCGTTGATGTCCCCATTGATGTCCCCATGGATGTCCCCATGGATGTCCCCATGGATGTCCCCACGGGTGTCCCCATGGATGTCCCCATTGATGTCCCCATGGATGTCCCCATGGATGTCCCCATTGATGTCCCCATGGATGTCCCCATGGATGTCCCCATTGATGTCCCCATGGATGTCCCCATGGATGGCCCCATGGATGTCCCCATGGATGTCCCCATGGATGTCCCCATGGATGTCCCCATGGATGTCCCCATGGATGGCCCCATGGATGTTCCCATGGATGTCCCCATGGATGTCCCCATGGATGTCCCCATGGATGTCCCCATGGATGTCCCCATGGATGTCCCCATGGATGTCCCCATGGATGTCCCCATGGATGTCCCCATGGATGTCCCCATGGATGTCCCCATTGATGTCCCCATTGATGTCCCCATGGATGTCCGCATTGATGTCCGCATGGATGTCCGCATGGATGTCCCCATTGATGTCCCCATGGATGTCCCCATGGATGTCCCCATGGATGTCCCCATGGATGTCCCCATGGATGTCCCCATGGATGTCCCCATGGATGTCCCCATGGATGTCCCTATGGATGTCCCCATGGATGTCCCCATGGATGTCCCCATGGATGTCCCCATGGATGTCCCCATGGATGTCCCTATGGATGTCCCCATGGATGTCCCCATGGATGTCCCCATGGATGTCCCCATGGATGTCCCCATGGATGTCCCCATGGATGTCCCCATGAATGTCCCCATTGATGTCCGCATGGATGTCCCCATGGATGTCCCTATGGATGTCCCCATGGATGTCCCCATTGAGGTCCCCATGGATGTCCCCATTGATGTCCCCATTGATGTCCCCATTGAAGTCCCCATGGATGTCCCCATTGATGTCCCCATTGATGTCCCCATGGATGTCCCCATTGATGTCCCCATTGATGTCCCCATTGATGTCCCCATTGAAGTCCCCATGGATGTCCCCATGGATGTCCCCATGGATGTCCCCATGGATGTCCCCATGGATGTCCCCATGGATGTCCCTATGGATGTCCCCATGGATGTCCCCATGGATGTCCCCATGGATGTCCCCATTGATGTCCCTATGGATGTCCCCATGGATGTCCCCATGGATGTCCCCATGGATGTCCCCATGGATGTCCCCATGGATGTCCCTATGGATGTCCCCATGGATGTCCCCATGGATGTCCCCATGGATGTCCCCATGGATGTCCCCATGGATGTCCCCATGGATGTCCCCATGGATGTCCCCATGGATGTCCCCATGGATGTCCCCATGGATGTCCCCATGAATGTCCCCATTGGTGTCTGCATGGATGTCCCCATGGATGTCCCCATTGAGGTCCCCATGGATGTCCCCATTGATGTCCCCATTGATGTCCCCATTGAAGTCCCCATGGATGTCCCCATGGATGTCCCCATTGATGTCCCCATTGATGTCCCCATGGATGTCCCCATGGATGTCCCCATTGATGTCCCCATGGATGTCCCCATGGATGTCCCCATGGATGTCCCCATGGATGTCCCCATGGATGTCCCCATGGATGTCCCCATGGATGTCCCCATGGATGTCCCCATTGATGTCCCCATGGATGTCCCCATGGATGTCCCCATTGATGTCCCCATGGATGTCCCCATGGATGTCCCCATGGATGTCCCCATGGATGTCCCCATGGATGTCCCCATGGATGTCCCCATTGATGTCCCCATGGATGTCCCCATTGATGTCCCCATTGATGTCCCCATGGATGTCCCCATTGATGTCCCCATGGATGTCCCCATGGATGTCCCCATTGATGTCCCCATTGATGTCCCCTTGGATGTCCCCATGGATGTCCCCATGGATGTCCCTATGGATGTCCCCATTGATGTCCCCATTGATGTCCCCATGGATGTCCCTATGGATGTCCCCATGGATGTCCCCATGGATGTCCCCATTGATGTCCCCATTGATGTCCCCATGGATGTCCCTATGGATGTCCCCATGGATGTCCCCATTGATGTCCCCATGGATGTCCCCATTGATGTCCCCATGGATGTCCCCATTGATGTCCCCATTGATGTCCCCTTGGATGTCCCCATGGAGGTCCCCATGGATGTCCCCATGGATGTCCCCATGGATGTCCCCATTGATGTCCCCATGGATGTCCCCATGGATGTCCCCATTGATGTCCCCATTGATGTCCCCATTGATGTCCCCATTGATGTCCCCTTGGATGTCCCCATGGAGGTCCCCATGGATGTCCCCATGGATGTCCCCATGGATGTCCCCATGGATGTCCCCATGGATGTCCCCATGGATGTCCCCATGGATGTCCCCATGGATGTCCCCATGGATGTCCCCATGGATGTCCCCATGGAGGTCCCCATGGATGTCCCCATGGATGTCCCCATGGATGTCCCCATGGATGTCCCCATTGATGTCCCCATGGATGTCCCCATTGATGTCCCCATGGAAGTCCCCATGGATGTCCCCATTGATGTCCCCTTGAATGTCCCCATGGAGGTCCCCATGGATGTCCCCATGGATGTCCCCATGGATGTCCCCATTGATGTCCCCATGGAAGTCCCCATGGATGTCCCCATTGATGTCCCCATTGATGTCCCCATGGATGTCCCCATTGATGTCCCCATGGATGTCCCCATGGATGTCCCCATTGATGTCCCCATGGATGTCCCCATTGATGTCCCCATTGATGTCCCCATGGATGTCCCCATGGATGTCCCCATGGATGTCCCCATTGATGTCCCCATTGATGTCCCCATTGATGTCCCCATTGATGTCCCCATTGATGTCCCCTTGGATGTCCCCATGGAGGTCCCCATGGATGTCCCCATGGATGTCCCCATGGATGTCCCCATGGATGTCCCCATGGATGTCCCCATGGATGTCCCCATTGATGTCCCCATGGATGTCCCAATGGATGTCCCCATTGATGTCCCCATGGATGTCCCCATTGATGTCCCCATTGATGTCCCCATTGATGTCCCCATTGATGTCCCCATTGATGTCCCCATTGATGTCCCCATGGAGGTCCCCATGGATGTCCCCATGGAGGTCCCCATGGATGTCCCCATGGATGTCCCCATGGATGTCCCCATTGATGTCCCCATGGAAGTCCCCATGGATGTCCCCATTGATGTCCCCATGGATGTCCCCATGGATGTCCCCATTGATGTCCCCATGGATGTCCCCATGGATGTCCCCATGGATGTCCCCATGGATGTCCCCATGGATGTCCCCATTGATGTCCCCATTGATGTCCCCATTGATGTCCCCATGGATGTCCCCATGGATGTCCCGATGGATGTCCCCATGGATGTCCCCATGGATGTCCCCATGGATGTCCCCATGGATGTCCCCATGGATGTCCCCATTGATGTCCCCATTGATGTCCCCATGGATGTCCCCATTGATGTCCCCATGGATGTCCCTATGGATGTCCCCATGGATGTCCCCATGGATGTCCCCATGGATGTCCCCATTGATGTCCCTATGGATGTCCCCATGGATGTCCCCATGGATGTCCCCATGGATGTCCCCATGGATGTCCCCATGGATGTCCCTATGGATGTCCCCATGGATGTCCCCATGGATGTCCCCATGGATGTCCCCATGGATGTCCCCATGGATGTCCCCATGGATGTCCCCATGGATGTCCCCATGGATGTCCCCATGGATGTCCCCATGGATGTCCCCATGAATGTCCCCATTGGTGTCTGCATGGATGTCCCCATGGATGTCCCCATTGAGGTCCCCATGGATGTCCCCATTGATGTCCCCATTGATGTCCCCATTGAAGTCCCCATGGATGTCCCCATGGATGTCCCCATTGATGTCCCCATTGATGTCCCCATGGATGTCCCCATGGATGTCCCCATTGATGTCCCCATGGATGTCCCCATGGATGTCCCCATGGATGTCCCCATGGATGTCCCCATGGATGTCCCCATGGATGTCCCCATGGATGTCCCCATGGATGTCCCCATTGATGTCCCCATGGATGTCCCCATGGATGTCCCCATTGATGTCCCCATGGATGTCCCCATGGATGTCCCCATGGATGTCCCCATGGATGTCCCCATGGATGTCCCCATGGATGTCCCCATTGATGTCCCCATGGATGTCCCCATTGATGTCCCCATTGATGTCCCCATGGATGTCCCCATTGATGTCCCCATGGATGTCCCCATGGATGTCCCCATTGATGTCCCCATTGATGTCCCCTTGGATGTCCCCATGGATGTCCCCATGGATGTCCCTATGGATGTCCCCATTGATGTCCCCATTGATGTCCCCATGGATGTCCCTATGGATGTCCCCATGGATGTCCCCATGGATGTCCCCATTGATGTCCCCATTGATGTCCCCATGGATGTCCCTATGGATGTCCCCATGGATGTCCCCATTGATGTCCCCATGGATGTCCCCATTGATGTCCCCATTGATGTCCCCATTGATGTCCCCATTGATGTCCCCTTGGATGTCCCCATGGAGGTCCCCATGGATGTCCCCATGGATGTCCCCATGGATGTCCCCATTGATGTCCCCATGGATGTCCCCATGGATGTCCCCATTGATGTCCCCATTGATGTCCCCATTGATGTCCCCATTGATGTCCCCTTGGATGTCCCCATGGAGGTCCCCATGGATGTCCCCATGGATGTCCCCATGGATGTCCCCATGGATGTCCCCATGGATGTCCCCATGGATGTCCCCATGGATGTCCCCATGGATGTCCCCATGGATGTCCCCATGGATGTCCCCATGGAGGTCCCCATGGATGTCCCCATGGATGTCCCCATGGATGTCCCCATGGATGTCCCCATTGATGTCCCCATGGATGTCCCCATTGATGTCCCCATGGAAGTCCCCATGGATGTCCCCATTGATGTCCCCTTGAATGTCCCCATGGAGGTCCCCATGGATGTCCCCATGGATGTCCCCATGGATGTCCCCATTGATGTCCCCATGGAAGTCCCCATGGATGTCCCCATTGATGTCCCCATTGATGTCCCCATGGATGTCCCCATTGATGTCCCCATGGATGTCCCCATGGATGTCCCCATTGATGTCCCCATGGATGTCCCCATTGATGTCCCCATTGATGTCCCCATGGATGTCCCCATGGATGTCCCCATGGATGTCCCCATTGATGTCCCCATTGATGTCCCCATTGATGTCGCCATTGATGTCCCCATTGATGTCCCCTTGGATGTCCCCATGGAGGTCCCCATGGATGTCCCCATGGATGTCCCCATGGATGTCCCCATGGATGTCCCCATGGATGTCCCCATGGATGTCCCCATTGATGTCCCCATGGATGTCCCCATGGATGTCCCCATGGATGTCCCCATGGATGTCCCCATTGATGTCCCCATTGATGTCCCCATGGATGTCCCCATGGATGTCCCCATGGAGGTCCCCATGGATGTCCCCATGGAGGTCCCCATGGATGTCCCCATGGATGTCCCCATGGATGTCCCCATTGATGTCCCCATGGAAGTCCCCATGGATGTCCCCATTGATGTCCCCATTGATGTCCCCATGGATGTCCCCATTGATGTCCCCATGGATGTCCCCATGGATGTCCCCATGGATGTCCCCATGGATGTCCCCATGGATGTCCCCATTGATGTCCCCATTGATGTCCCCATGGATGTCCCCATGGATGTCCCGATGGATGTCCCGATGGATGTCCCCATGGATGTCCCCATGGATGTCCCCATGGATGTCCCCATGGATGTCCCCATTGATGTCCCCATTGATGTCCCCATTGATGTCCCCATTGATGTCCCCATTGATGTCCCCATGGATGTCCCCATGGATGTCCCCATGGATGTCCCCATGGATGTCCCCATGGAGGTCCCCATGGATGTCCCCATGGATGTCCCCATGGATGTCCCCATTGATGTCCCCATTGATGTCCCCATGGATGTCCCCATTGATGTCCCCATGGATGTCCCCATGGATGTCCCCATGGAGGTCCCCATGGATGTCCCCATGGATGTCCCCATGGATGTCCCCATTGATGTCCCCATTGATGTCCCCATGGATGTCCCCATGGAGGTCCCCATGGATGTCCCCATGGATGTCCCCATGGATGTCCCCATGGATGTCCCCATGGAAGTCCCCATGGAAGTCCCCATGGATGTCCCCATTGATGTCCCCATGGATGTCCCCATGGATGTCCCCATGGATGTCCCCATGGATGTCCCCATTGATGTCCCCATTGATGTCCCCATGGATGTCCCCATTGATGTCCCCTTGGATGTCCCCATGGAGGTCCCCATGGATGTCCCCATGGATGTCCCCATGGATGTCCCCATTGATGTCCCGATGGAAGTCCCCATGGATGTCCCCATTGATGTCCCCATTGATGTCCCCATGGATGTCCCCATTGATGTCCCCATGGATGTCCCCATGGATGTCCCCATTGATGTCCCCATGGATGTCCCCATGGATGTCCCCATGGATGTCCCCATGGATGTCCCCATGGATGTCCCCATGGATGTCCCCATTGATGTCCCCAATGATGTCCCCATTGATGTCCCCATTGATGTCCCCATTGATGTCCCCTTGGATGTCCCCATGGAGGTCCCCATGGATGTCCCCATGGATGTCCCCATGGATGTCCCCATTGATGTCCCCATGGATGTCCCCATGGATGTCCCCATGGATGTCCCTATGGATGTCCCCATGGATGTCCCGATGGATGTCCCCATTGATGTCCCTATGGATGTCCCCATGGATGTCCCCATTGATGTCCCCATGGATGTCCCCATGGATGTCCCCATGGATGTCCCCATGGATGTCCCCATGGATGTCCCCATGGATGTCCCCATGGATGTCCCCATGGATGTCCCCATGGATGTCCCCATTGATGTCCCCATTGATGTCCCCATGGATGTCCCCATGGATGTTCCCATTGATGTCCCCATTGATGTCCCCATGGATAGCCCCATGGATGTCCCCATTGATGTCCCCATTGATGTCCCCATGGATGTCCCCATTGATGTCCCCATGGATGTCCCCATGGATGTCCCCATTGATGTCCCTATGGATGTCCCCATTGATGTCCCCATTGATGTCCCCATTGATGTCCCCACGGATGTCCCCATTGATGTCCCCATGGATGTCCCCATGGATGTCCCCATGCATGTCCCCATGCATGTCCCCATGGATGTCCCCATGGATGTCCCCATGGATGTCCCCATGGATGTCCCCATGGATGTCCCCATGGATGTCCCCATGGATGTCCCCATGGATGTCCCCATGGAATATCCCCATTGATGTCCCCATGGATGTCCCCATGTATGTCCCCATTGATGTCCCTATGGATGTCCCCATTGATGTCCCCATGGATGTCCCCATTGATGTCCCCATGGATGTCCCCATGGATGTCCCCATGCATGTCCCCATGGATGTCCCCATGGATGTCCCCATGGATGTCCCCATGGATGTCCCCATGGATGTCCCCATGGATGTCCCCATGGATGTTCCCATTGATGTCCCCATGGATGTCCCCATTGATGTCCCCATGGATGTCCCCATGGATGTCCCCATGGATGTCCCCATGGATGTCCCCATGGATGTCCCCATGGATGTCCCCATTGATGTCCCCATTGATGTCCCCATTGATGTCCCCATGGATGTTCCCATTGATGTCCCCATTGATGTCCCCATGGATGGCCCCATGGATGTCCCCATTGATGTCCCCATTGATGTCCCCATGGATGTCCCCATGGATGTTCCCATTGATGTCCCCATTGATGTCCCCATGGATGTCCCCATGGATGTCCCCATGGATGTCCCTATGGATGTCCCCATGGATGTCCCCATTGATGTCCCCATGGATGTCCCCATTGATGTCCCCATGGATGTCCCCATGGATGTCCCCATTGATGTCCCCATGGATGTCCCCATGGATGTTCCCATTGATGTCCCCATTGATGTCCCCATGGATGGCCCCATGGATGTCCCCATTGATGTCCCCATTGATGTCCCCATGGATGTCCCCATTGATGTCCCCATGGATGTCCCCATGGATGTCCCCATGGATGTCCCCATGGATGTCCCCATGGATGTCCCCATGGATGTCCCCATGGATGTCCCCATTGATGTCCCCATGGATGTCCCCATTGATGTCCCCATGGATGTCCCCATGGATGTCCCCATTGATGTCCCTATGGATGTCCCCATTGATGTCCCCATGGATGTCCCCATGGATGTCCCCATGGATGTCCCCATTGATGTCCCCATTGATGTCCCCATGGATGTCCCCATGGATGTCCCCATGGATGTCCCTATGGATGTCCCCATGGATGTCCCCATGGATGTCCCCATGGATGTCCCCATGGATGTCCCCATGGATGTCCCCATGGATGTCCCCATTGATGTCCCTATGGATGTCCCCATTGATGTCCCCATGGATGTCCCCACGGATGTCCCCATTGATGTCCCCATGGATGTCCCCATTGATGTCCCCATGGATGTCCCCATTGATGTCCCCATGGATGTCCCCATTGATGTCCCCATTGATGTCCCCATGGATGTCCCCATTGATGTCCCCATTGATGTCCCCATGGATGTCCCCATGGATGTCCCCATGGATGTCCCCATGGATGTCCCCATGGATGTCCCCATTGATGTCCCCATGGATGTCCCCATTGATGTCCCCATGCATGTCCCCATTGATGTCCCCATGGATGTCCCCACGGATGTCCCCATTGATGTCCCCATGGATGTCCCCATGGATGTCCCCATGGATGTCCCCATTGCTGTCCCCATGGATGTCCCCATGGATGTCCCCATTGATGTCCCCATTGATGTCCCCATGGATGTCCCCATGGATGTCCCCATGGATGTCCCCATGGATGTCCCCATGGATGTCCCTATGGATGTCCCCATGGATGTCCCCATGGATGTCCCCATGGATGTCCCCATTGATGTCCCCATTGATGTCCCCATTGATGTCCCCATGGATGTCCCCATGGATGTCCCCATGGATGTCCCCATTGATGTCCCCATGGATGTCCCTATGGATGTCCCCATGGATGTCCCCATGGATGCCCCCATGGATGTCCCCATGGATGTCCCCATTGATGTCCCCATGGATGTCCCCATTGATGTCCCCATGGATGTCCCCATGGATGTCCCCATTGATGTCCCTATGGATGTCCCCATTGATGTCCCCATGGATGTCCCCATGGATGTCCCCATGGATGTCCCCATTGATGTCCCCATTGATGTCCCCATGGATGTCCCCATGGATGTCCCCATTGATGTCCCTATGGATGTCCCCATGGATGTCCCCATGGATGTCCCCATGGATGTCCCCATGGATGTCCCCGTAGATGTCCCCATGGATGTCCCCATTGATGTCCCCATTGATGTCCCCATGGATGTCCCCATGGATGTCCCCATGGATGTCCCCATTGATGTCCCCATGGATGTCCCCATGGATGTCCCCATTGATGTCCCCATTAATGTCCCCATGGATGTCCCCATTGATGTCCCCATGGATGTCCCCATGGATGTCCCCATGGATGTCCCCATTGCTGTCCCCATTGATGTCCCCATGGATGTCCCCACGGATGTCCCCATTGATGTCCCTATGGATGTCCCCACGGATGTCCCCATTGATGTCCCCATGGATGTCCCCATGGATGTCCCCATGGATGTCCCCATTGCTGTCCCCATTGATGTCCCCATGGATGTCCCCATGGATGTCCCCATGGATGTCCCCATGGATGTCCCCATGGATGTCCCCATGGATGTCCCCATTGAGGTCCCCATGGATGTCCCCATGGATGTCCCCATTGATGTCCCCATGGATGTCCCCATTGATATCCCCATTGATGTCCCCATGGATGTCCCCATGGATGTCCCCATGGATGTCCCCATGGATGTCCCCATGGATGTCCCTATGGATGTCCCCATGGATGTCCCCATGGATGTCCCCATGGATGTCCCCATTGATGTCCCCATTGATGTCCCCATTGATGTCCCCATGGATGTCCCCATTGATGTCCCCATGGATGTCCCCATGGATGTCCCCATGGATGTCCCCATTGATGTCCCCATTGATGTCCCCATGGATGTCCCCATTGATGTCCCCATGGATGTCCCCATGGATGTCCCCATGGATGTCCCCATGGATGTCCCTATGGATGTCCCCATGGATGTCCCCATGGATGTCCCCATGGATGTCCCCATGGATGTCCCCATGGATGTCCCCATGGATGTCCCCATTGATGTCCCCATGGATGTCCCCATGGATGTCCCTATGGATGTCCCCATGGATGTCCCCATGGATGTCCCCATGGATGTCCCTATGGATGTCCCCATGGATGTCCCCATGGATGTCCCCATGGATGTCCCCATGGATGTCCCCATTGATGTCCCCATGGATGTCCCCATGGATGTCCCCATGGATGTCCCCATGGATGTCCCCATGGATGTCCCCATGGATGTCCCCATGGATGTCCCCATGGATGTCCCCATGGATGTCCCCATGGATGTCCCCATGGATGTCCCTATGGATGTCCCCATGGATGTCCCCATGGATGTCCCAATTGATGTCCCTATGGATGTCCCCATTGATGTCCCCATGGATGTCCCCATGGATGTCCCCATTGATGTCCCCATGGATGTCCCCATGGATGTCCCCATGGATGTCCCCATGGATGTCCCCATGGATGTCCCCATGGATGTCCCCATGGATGTCCCCATGGATGTCCCCATGGATGTCCCCATTGATGTCCCTATGGATGTCCCCATTGATGTCCCCATGGATGTCCCCATGGATGTCCCCATGGATGTCCCCATTGATGTCCCCATTGCTGTCCCCATGGATGTCCCCATGGATGTCCCCATTGATGTCCCTATGGATGTCCCCATGGATGTCCCCATGGATGTCCCCATGGATGTCCCCATGGATGTCCCCGTAGATGTCCCCATGGATGTCCCCATTGATGTCCCCATTGATGTCCCCATGGATGTCCCCATGGATGTCCCCATGGATGTCCCCATTGATGTCCCCATGGATGTCCCCATGGATGTCCCCATTGATGTCCCCATTGATGTCCCCATGGATGTCCCCATTGATGTCCCCGTGGATGTCCCCATGGATGTCCCCATGGATGTCCCCATTGCTGTCCCCATTGATGTCCCCATGGATGTCCCCACGGATGTCCCCATTGATGTCCCTATGGATGTCCCCACGGATGTCCCCATTGATGTCCCCATGGATGTCCCCATGGATGTCCCCATGGATGTCCCCATTGCTGTCCCCATTGATGTCCCCATGGATGTCCCCATGGATGTCCCCATGGATGTCCCCATGGATGTCCCCATGGATGTCCCCATGGATGTCCCCATTGAGGTCCCCATGGATGTCCCCATGGATGTCCCCATTGATGTCCCCATGGATGTCCCCATTGATGTCCCCATTGATGTCCCCATGGATGTCCCCATGGATGTCCCCATGGATGTCCCCATGGATGTCCCCATGGATGTCCCTATGGATGTCCCCATGGATGTCCCCATGGATGTCCCCATGGATGTCCCCATTGATGTCCCCATTGATGTCCCCATTGATGTCCCCATGGATGTCCCCATTGATGTCCCCATGGATGTCCCCATGGATGTCCCCATGGATGTCCCCATTGATGTCCCCATTGATGTCCCCATGGATGTCCCCATTGATGTCCCCATGGATGTCCCCATGGATGTCCCCATGGATGTCCCCATGGATGTCCCTATGGATGTCCCCATGGATGTCCCCATGGATGTCCCCATGGATGTCCCCATGGATGTCCCCATGGATGTCCCCATGGATGTCCCCATGGATGTCCCCATGGATGTCCCCATGGATGTCCCTATGGATGTCCCCATGGATGTCCCCATGGATGTCCCCATGGATGTCCCTATGGATGTCCCCATGGATGTCCCCATGGATGTCCCCATGGATGTCCCCATGGATGTCCCCATGGATGACCCCATGGATGTCCCCATGGATGTCCCCATGGATGTCCCCATGGATGTCCCCATGGATGTCCCCATGGATGTCCCCATGGATGTCCCCATGGATGTCCCCATGGATGTCCCCATGGATGTCCCCATGGATGTCCCCATTGATGTCGCTATGGATGTCCCCATGGATGTCCCCATGGATGTCCCAATTGATGTCCCTATGGATGTCCCCATGGATGTCCCCATGGATGTCCCCATTGATGTCCCCATTGATGTCCCCATGGATGTCCCCATGGATGTCCCCATGGATGTCCCCATGGATGTCCCCATGGATGTCCCCATGGATGTCCCCATGGATGTCCCCATGGATGTCCCCATGGATGTCCCCATGGATGTCCCCATTGATGTCCCCATGGATGTCCCCATGGATGTCCCCATTGATGTCCCCATGGATGTCCCCATGGATGTCCCCATGGATGTCCCCATGGATGTCCCCATGGATGTCCCCATGGATGTCCCCATGGATGTCCCCATGGATGTCCCCATGGATGTCCCCATGGATGTCCCCATGGATGTCCCCATTGATGTCCCCATGGATGTCCGCATGGATGTCCCCATGGATGTCCCTATGGATGTCCCCATGGATGTCCCCATGGATGTCCCCATGGATGTCCCCATGGATGTCCCCATGGATGTCCCCATGGATGTCCCCACGGATGTCCCCATGGATGCCCCCATTGATGTCCCCATGGATGTCCCTATGGATGTCCCCATGGATGTCCCCATGGATGTCCCCATGGATGTCCCCATGGATGTCCCCATGGATGTCCCCATGGATGTCCCCATGGATGTCCCCATGGATGTCCCCATTGATGTCCCCATTGATGTCCCCATGGATGTCCCCATGGATGTCCCCATTGATGTCCCTATGGATGTCCCCATGGATGTCCCCATGGATGTCCCCATGGATGTCCCCATGGATGTCCCTATGGATGTCCCCATGGATGTCCCCATGGATGTCCCCATGGATGTCCCTATGGATGTCCCCATGGATGTCCCCATTGATGTCCCCATGGATGTCCCCATGGATGTCCCGATTGATGTCCCCATGGATGCCCCCATTGATGTCCCCATGGATGTCCCCATGGATGTCCCCATGGATGTCCCCATGGATGTCCCCATTGATGTCCCCATGGATGTCCCCATGGATGTCCCCATGGATGTCCCCATGGATGCCCCCATTGATGTCCCCATGGATGTCCCCATGGATGTCCCCATGGATGTCCCCATGGATGTCCCCATGGATGTCCCCATGGATGTCCCCATGGATGTCCCCATGGATGTCCCCATTGATGTCCCCATGGATGTCCCCATGGATGTCCCCATGGATGTCCCCATTGATGTCCCTATGGATGTCCCCATGGATGTCCCCATTGATGTCCCCATTGATGTCCCCATGGATGTCCCCATTGATGTCCCCATGGATGTCCCCATGGATGTCCCCATGGATGTCCCCATGGATGTCCCCATGGATGTCCCCATGGATGTCCCCATTGATGTCCCCATGGATGTCCCCATGGATGTCCCCATGGATGTCCCCATGGATGTCCCCATTGATGTCCCCATGGATGTCCCCATGGATGTCCCCATTGATGTCCCCATGGATGTCCCCATGGATGTCCCCATGGATGTCCCCATGGATGTCCCCATGGATGTCCCCATGGATGTCCCCATTGATGTCCCCATGGATGTCCCCATGGATGTCCCCATGGATGTCCCCATGGATGTCCCCATGGATGTCCCCATGGATGTCCCCATGGATGTCCCCATGGATGTCCCCATGAATGTCCCCATGGATGTCCCCATGGATGTCCCCATGGATGTCCCCATGGATGTCCCCATGGATGTCCCCATTGGTGTCCCCATTGATATCCCCATTGATGTCCCCATTGATGTCCCCTTGGATGTCCCCATGGAGGTCCCCATGGATGTCCCCATGGATGTCCCCATGGATGTCCCCATGGATGTCCCCATGGATGTCCCCATGGATGTCCCCATTGATGTCCCCATGGATGTCCCCATGGATGTCCCCATGGAAGTCCCCATTGATGTCCCCATGGATGTCCCCATGGATGTCCCCATTGATGTCCCCATGGAAGTCCCCATGGATGTCCCCATGGATGTCCCCATGGATGTCCCCATTGATGTCCCCATGGATGTCCCCATTGATGTCCCCATGGATGTCCCCATTGAGGTTCCCATGGAGGTCCCCATGGATGTCCCCATGGATGTCCCCATGGATGTCCCCATGGATGTCCCCATGGATGTCCCCATGGATGTCCCCATGGATGTCCCCATGGATGTCCCCATGGATGTCCCCCTTGATGTCCCCATGGATGTTCCCATGGATGTCCCCATGGATGTCCCCATGGATGTCCCCATGGATGTCCCCATGGATGTCCCCATGGATGTCCCCATTGATGTCCCCATGGATGTCCCCATGGATGTCCCCATGGATGTCCCCCTTGATGTCCCCATGGATGTTCCCATGGATGTCCCCATGGATGTCCCCATGGATGTCCCCATGGATGTCCCCATGGATGTCCCCATGGATGTCCCCATGGATGTCCCCATTGATGTCCCCATGGATGTCCCCATGGATGTCCCCATTGATGTCCCCATGGATGTCCCCATGGAAGTCCCCATGGATGTCCCCATGGATGTCCCGATGGATGTCCCCATGGATGTCCCCATGGATGTCCCCATGGATGTCCCCATGGATGTCCCCATTGATGTCCCCATGGATGTCCCCATGGATGTCCCCATTGATGTCCCCATGGATGTCCCCATGGATGTCCCCATTGATGTCCCCATGGATGTCCCCATGGATGTCCCCATGGATGTCCCCATTGATGTCACCATGGATGTCCCCATGGAAGTCCCCATGGATGTCCCCATGGATGTCCCCATGGATGTCCCCATGGATGTCCCCATGGATGTCCCCATTGATGTCCCCATGGATGTCCCCATGGAAGTCCCCATGGATGTCCCCATTGATGTCCCCATGGATGTCCCCATGGATGTCCCCATGGATGTCCCCATGGATGTCCCCATGGATGTCCCCATGGATGTCCCCATGGATGTCCCCATTGATGTCCCCATGGATGTCCCCATGGATGTCCCCATGGATGTCCCCATTGATGTCCCCATGTATGTCCCCATGGATGTCCCCATTGATGTCCCCATGGATGTCTCCACGGATGTCCCCATGGATGTCCCCATGGATGTCCCCATGGATGTCCCCATGGATGTCCCCATTGATGTCCCCATGGATGTCCCCATGGATGTCCCCATGGATGTCCCCATTGATGTCCCCATGGATGTCCCCATGGATGTCCCCATTGATGTCCCCATGGATGTCCCCATGGATGTCCCCATGGATGTCCCCATGGATGTCCCCATGGATGTCCCCATTGATGTCCCCATTGATGTCCCCATGGATGTCCCCATGGAAGTCCCCATGGATGTCCCCATGGATGTCCCCATGGATGTCCCCATGGATGTCCCCATGGATGTCCCCATTGATGTCCCCATGGATGTCCCCATGGATGTCCCCATGGATGTCCCCATGGATGTCCCCATGGATGTCCCCATGGATGTCGCCATTGATGTCCCCATGGATGTACCCATGGATGTCCCCATGGATGTCCCCATGGATGTCCCCATGGATGTCCCCATGGATGTCCCCATGGATGTCCCCATGGATGTCCCCATGGATGTCCCCATGGATGTCCCCATTGATGTCCCCATGGATGTCCCCATGGATGTCCCCATGGATGTCCCCACGGATGTCCCCATGGATGTCCCCATGGATGTCCCCATTGATGTCCCCATGGATGTCCCCATTGATGTCGCCATGGATGTCCCCACTGATGTCCCCATGGATGTCCCCATTGATGTCCCCATTGATGTCCCCACGGATGTCCCCATGGATGTCCCCATGGATGTCCCCATGGATGTCCCCATGGATGTCCCCATGGATGTCCCCATTGATGTCCCTATGGATGTCCCCATGGATGTCCCCATGGATGTCCCCATGGAAGTCCCCATGGATGTCCCCATGGATGTCCCCATGGATGTCCCCATGGATGTCCCCATGGATGTCCCCATGGATGTCCCCATTGATGTCCCCATGGATGTCCCCATGGATGTCCCCATTGATGTCCCCATGGATGTCCCCATGGATGTCCCCATGGATGTCCCCATGGATGTCCCCATGGAAGTCCCGGTGGATGTCCCCATGCATGTCCCCATGGATGTCCCGATGGATGTCCCCATGGATGTCCCCATTGATGTCCCCATTGATGTCCCCATTGATGTCCCCATGGATGTCCCCATGGATGTCCCCATGGATGTCCCTATGGATGTCCCCATGGATGTCCCCATGGATGTCACCATGGATGTCCCCATGGATGTCCCCATGGATGTCCCCATGGATGTCCCCATGGAGGTCCCCATGGATGTCCCCATGGATGTCCCCATTGATGTCCCCATGGATGTCCCCATGGAAGTCCCCATGGATGTCCCCATTGATGTCCCCATGGATGTCCCCATGGATGTCCCCATGGATGTCCCCATGGATGTCCCCATGGATGTCCCCATGGATGTCCCCATGGATGTCCCCATTGATGTCCCCATGGATGTCCCCATGGAAGTCCCCATTGATGTCCCCATTGATGTCCCCATGGATGTCCCCATGGATGTCCCCATGGATGTCCCCATGGATGTCCCCATGGATGTCCCCATGGATGTCCCCATGGATGTCCCCATGGATGTCCCCATTGATGTCCCCATTGATGTCCCCATGGATGTCCCCATGGAAGTCCCCATGGATGTCCCCATGGATGTCCCCATGGATGTCCCCATGGATGTCCCCATGGATGTCCCCATGGATGTCCCCATGGATGTCCCCATGGATGTCCCCATGGAAGTCCCCATTGATGTCCCCATGGATGTCCCCATGGATGTCCCCATGGATGTCCCCATGGATGTCCCCATGGATGTCCCCATGGATGTCCCCATGGATGTCCCCATGGATGTCCCCATGGATGTCCCCATGGATGTCCCCATGGATGTCCCCATGGATGTCCCCATTGATGTCCCCATGGATGTCCCCATGGATGTCCCCATGGATGTCCCCACGGATGTCCCCATGGATGTCCCCATGGATGTCCCCATGGATGTCCCCATGGATGTCCCCATTGATGTCGCCATGGATGTCCCCACTGATGTCCCCATGGATGTCCCCATTGATGTCCCCATTGATGTCCCCATGGATGTCCCCATGGATGTCCCCATGGATGTCCCCATGGATGTCCCCATGGATGTCCCCATGGATGTCCCCATTGATGTCCCTATGGATGTCCCCATGGATGTCCCCATGGATGTCCCCATGGAAGTCCCCATGGATGTCCCCATGGATGTCCCCATGGATGTCCCCATGGATGTCCCCATGGATGTCCCCATGGATGTCCCCATGGATGTCCCCATGGATGTCCCCATGGATGTCCCCATTGATGTCCCCATGCATGTCCCCATGGATGTCCCCATGGATGTCCCCATGGAAGTCCCCATGGATGTCCCCATGCATGTCCCCATGGATGTCCCGATGGATGTCCCCATGGATGTCCCCATTGATGTCCCCATTGATGTCCCCATTGATGTCCCCATGGATGTCCCCATGGATGTCCCCATGGATGTCCCCATGGATGTCCCCATGGATGTCCCCATTGATGTCACCATGGATGTCCCCATGGAAGTCCCCATGGATGTCCCCATGGATGTCCCCATGGATGTCCCCATGGATGTCCCCATGGATGTCCCCATTGATGTCCCCATGGATGTCCCCATGGAAGTCCCCATGGATGTCCCCATTGATGTCCCCATGGATGTCCCCATGGATGTCCCCATTGATGTCCCCATGGATGTCCCCATGGATGTCCCCATTGATGTCCCCATGGATGTCCCCACGGATGTCCCCATGGATGTCCCCATGGATGTCCCCATGGATGTCCCCATGGATGTCCCCATTGATGTCCCCATGGATGTCCCCATGGATGTCCCCATGGATGTCCCCATTGATGTCCCCATGGATGTCCCCATGGATGTCCCCATTGATGTCCCCATGGATGTCCCCATGGATGTCCCCATGGATGTCCCCATGGATGTCCCCATTGATGTCCCCATGGATGTCCCCATGGATGTCCCCATGGATGTCCCCATGGATGTCCCCATGGATGTCCCCATTGATGTCCCCATTGATGTCCCCATGGATGTCCCCATGGAAGTCCCCATGCATGTCCCCATGGATGTCCCCATGGATGTCCCCATGGATGTCCCCATGGATGTCCCCATTGATGTCCCCATGGATGTCCCCATGGATGTCCCCATGGAAGTCCCCAGTGATGTCCCCATGGATGTCGCCATTGATGTCCCCATGGATGTCCCCATGGATGTCCCCATGGATGTCCCCATGGATGTCCCCATGGATGTCCCCATGGATGTCCCCATGGATGTCCCCATGGATGTCCCCATGGATGTCCCCATGGATGTCCCCATTGATGTCCCCATTGATGTCCCCATGGATGTCCCCATGGATGTCCCCACGGATGTCGCCATGGATGTCCCCATGGATGTCCCCATGGATGTCCCCATGGATGTCCCCATTGATGTCCCCATGGATGTCCCCACTGATGTCCCCATGGATGTCCCCATTGATGTCCCCATTGATGTCCCCATGGATGTCCCCATGGATGTCCCCATGGATGTCCCCATGGATGTCCCCATGGATGTCCCCATGGATGTCCCCATTGATGTCCCTATGGATGTCCCCATGGATGTCCCCATGGATGTCCCCATGGAAGTCCCCATGGATGTCCCCATGGATGTCCCCATGGATGTCCCCATGGATGTCCCCATTGATGTCCCCATGGATGTCCCCATGGATGTCCCCATGGATGTCCCCATGGATGTCCCCATGGAAGTCCCCATGGATGTCCCCATGCATGTCCCCATGGATGTCCCGATGGATGTCCCCATGGATGTCCCCATTGATGTCCCCATTGATGTCCCCATTGATGTCCCCATGGATGTCCCCATGGATGTCCCCATGGATGTCCCTATGGATGTCCCCATGGATGTCCCCATGGATGTCCCCATGGATGTCCCCACTGATGTCCCCAAGGATGTCCCCATTGATGTCCCCATGGATGTCCCCATTGATGTCCCCATTGATGTCCCCATGGATGTCCCCATGGATGTCCCCATGGATGTCCCCATGGATGTCCCCATGGATGTCCCCATTGATGTCCCCATGGATGTCCCCATGGATGTCCCCATTGATGTCCCCATGGATGTCCCCATGGATGTCCCCATGGATGTCCCCATGGATGTCCCCATGGATGTCCCCATGGATGTCCCCATGGATGTCCCCATGGATGTCCCCATTGATGTCCCCATGGATGTCCCCATGGAAGTCCCCATGGATGTCCCCATGGATGTCCCCATTGATGTCCCCATGGATGTCCCCATGGATGTCCCCATGCATGTCCCCATGGATGTCCCCATGGATGTCACCATTGATGTCCCCATGGATGTCACCATTGATGTCCCCATTGATGTCCCCATGGAGGTCCCCATGGATGTCCCCATGGATGTCCCCATGGATGTCCCCATGGATGTCCCCATGGATGTCCCCATGAAAGTCCCAATGGATGTCCCCATGGATGTCCCCATTGATGTCCCCATGGATGTCCCCACGGATGTCCCCATTGATGTCCCCATGGATGTCGCCATTGGTGTCCCCATGGATGTCCCCATGGATGTCTCCATGGATGTCCCCATGGATGTCCCCATGGATGTCCCCATGGATGTCCCCATGGATGTCCCCATGGATGTCCCCATGGATGTCCCCATGGAAGTCCCGATGGATGTCCCCATGGATGTCCCCATTGATGTCCCCATGGATGTCCCCATGGATGTCCCCATGGATGTCCCCATGGAAGTCCCGATGGATGTCCCCATGGATGTCCCCATGGATGTCCCCATGGATGTCCCCATGGATGTCCCCATTGATGTCCCCATGGATGTCGCCATTGATGTCCCCATGGATGTCCCCACGGATGTCCCCATTGATGTCCCCATGGATGTCCCCATGGATATCCCCATGGATGTCCCCATGGGTGTCCCCATGGATGTCCCCATGGATGTCCCCATTGATGTCCCCATGGATGTCCCCATGGATGTCCCTATTGATGTCCCCATCAACGTCCCCAAGGATGTCCCCATGGATGTCCCCATGGATGTCCCCATGGATGTCCCCATTGATGTCCACATTGATGTCCCCATTGATGTCACTATGGATGTCCCCATGGATGTTCCCATTCATCTCCCCGTGGATGTCCCCATTGATGTCCCCTTGGATGTCCCCATGGATGTCCCCATGGGTGTGCCCTTTGATGTCCCCATTGATGTCCATATGAATGTCCCCATGGATGTCCCCATGGGTGTCCCCATGGATGCCCCAATTGAGGCCCTCATTTATGTCCCCATGGATGTCCCCATGGATGTCCCCATTGATGTCCTCATGGATGTCCCCATGAATGTCCCCATGGATGTCCCCATTGATGTCCCGATTGATGTCCGCATGGATGTCCCCATGGATGTCCCCATGGATGTCCCCATGGATGTCCCCATTGATGTCCCCATGGATGTCCCCGTGGATGTCCCCATTGAAGTCCCCATTGGTGTCCCCGTTGACGTCCCCGTTAATGTCCCCATTGATGTTCCCATGGATGTCCCCATGGATGTCCCCATGGATGTCCACGTGGATGTCCCCATGGAAGTCCCCATTGATGTTGCAATTGATATCGCCATGGATTTCCCCATTGATGTCCCCATTGATGTCCCCATGGATGTCCCCATGGATGTCCCCATGGATGTCCCCATGGATTTCCCCATTGATGTCCCCATGGATGTCCCCATGGATGTCCCCACGGATGTCCCCATGGATGTCCCCATGGATGTCCCCATGGATGTCCCAATGGATGTCCCCATGGATGTCCCCCTGGACGTCCCCATGGATGTCCCCATGGATGTCCCAATGGATGTCCCCATGGATGTCCCCATTGATGTCCCCATGGATGCCCCCGTTGATGTCCCCCTTGATGACCCCATGGATGTCCCCATGGATGTCCCCATGGATGTCCCCATGGATGTCCCCATGGATGTCCCCATGGATGTCCCCATTGATGTCCGCATGGATGTCCCCATTGATGTCCCCATGGATGTCCCCATTAATGTCCCCATGGATGTCCCGATGGGTGACCCCCTGGATGTCCCCATGGATGTCCCCATGGATGTCCCCATGGATGTCCCCGTTGATGCTCCCGCTGATGTCCCCATGGATGTCCCCATTGATGTCCCCATGGATGTCCTGATGTATGTCCCCATGGATTTCCCCATGGATGTCCCCATGGATGTCCCCATGGATGTACCCACGGATGTCCCCATGGATGTCCACATGGACCTCCCCATTGATGTCCCCATGGATGTCCCCATGGATGTCCCCATGGATGTCCCCATGGACCTCCCCATGGATGTCCCCATGGATGTCCCCATGGATGTCCCCATGGATGTCCCCATGGATGTACCCACTGATTTCCCCATGGATGTCCCCATGGATGTTCCCATGGATGTCCCCATGGATGTCCCCATGGATGTCCCCATGGATGTCCCCAATGATGTCCCCATGGATGTCCCAATGGATGTCGCAATTGATGTCCCCATGGATGTCCCCATTGATGTCCCCATGGATGTCCCCATTGATGTCCCCATGGATCTCCCAATTGATGTCCCCATGGATCTCCCAATTGATGTCCCCATGGATGTTCCTATTGATGTCCCCATGGATCTCCCCATTGGATCTCCCCATTTCCCCATTGATGTCCAGATTGATGTCCCCGTGGATGTCCCCATGGATGCCCCCATGGATTTCCCCATGGATGTCCCCATTGATGTCCCCATGGATGACCCCATTGATGTCCCCATGGATCTCCCAATTGATGTCCCCATGGATATCCCCATGGATGTCCCCATGGATGATCCTATTGATGTCCCCATGGATGGCCCGGTGGATGTCCCCATGGATGTCCCCATGGATGTCCCCATGGATTTCCCCATGGATGTCCCCATGGATGTCCCCATGGATGTCCCCATGGATGTCCCCATGGATGTCCCCATACATGTCCCCATTGATGTCCCCATTGATGTCCCCATGGATGTCCCCATTGATGTCCCCATGGATGTCCCCATGGATGTCCCCATTGATGTCCCCATGGATGTGCCCATGGATGTCCCCATTGATGTTCCCATTGATGTCCCCATTGATGTCCCCATGGATGTCCCCATGGATGTCCCCATGGATTTCCCCATGGATGTCCCCAATGGATGTCCCCATTGATGTCCCCGTTGCTGTCCCCATGGATGTCCCAATGGATGTCCCCATGGATGTCCCCATGGATGTCCGCATGGATGTCCCCATTGATGTCCCCATTGATGTCCCCAATGATGTCCTCATGGAAATCCCCATGGATGTCCCCATGGATGTCCCCATGAATGTCCCCATGGATGTCCCCATTGATGTCCCCATTGATGTCCCGATGGATGTCCCCATTGATGTCCCGAATGATGTCCCCATTGATGTCCCCATGGATGTCCCCATGGATGTTCCCATTGTTGTCCCCATGGATGTCCCCATGGATGTCCTCGTTGATGTCCCCATGGAAGTCCCCATTGATGTCCCCATGGATGTCCCCATTGATGTCCCAATTGATGTCCCCATTGATGTCCCCATGGATGTCCCCATTGATGTCCCCATGGATCTCCCCATTCATGTCCCCATGGATGTCCCCATGAATGCCCACATGGATGTCCCCATGAATGTCCACATGGATGTCCCCATGGATCTCCCCATGGATGTCCCCATGGATGTCCCCATTGATGTCCCCATGGATGTCCCCGTGGATGTCCCCATGGATGTCCCCATTGATGTCCCCATGGATGTCCCCATGGATGTCCCCATGGATGTCCCCATTGATCTCCCCATGGATGTCCCCATGGATGTCCCCATTGATGTCCCCATGGATGTCCCCGTGGATGTCCTCATGGATGTCCCCATTGATGTCCCCATGGATGTCCCCATGGATGTCCCCATGGATGTCCCCATGGATGTCCCCATGGATGTCCCCATGGATCTCCCCATGGATGTCCCCATGGATGTCCCCATGGATGTCCCCACGGATGTCCCCATGGATGTCCCCATGGACCTCCCCATTAATGTCCCCATGGATGTCCCCATCGATGTCCCCATGCATGTCCCCGTGGATGTCCCCATGAATGCCCCCATGGATGTCCCCATGAATGTCCCCATGGATGTCCCCATGGATGTCCCCATTGATGTCCCCATGGATGTCCCCATGGATGTCCCCATGGATGTCCCCATGGATGTCCCCATGGACCTCCCCATTGATGTCCCCATGGATGTCCCCATTGATGTCCCCATGGATGTCCCCGTGGATGTCCCCATGGATGTCCTCATGGATGTCCCCATGGATGTCCCCATGGATGCCCCCATTGATGTCCCCATGGATGTCCCCATGGATGTCCTCGTTGATGTCCCCATCGAAGTCCCCAGTGATGTCCCCATGGATGTCCCCATTGATGTCCCGATTGATGTCCCCATTGATGTCCCCATTGATGTCCCCATGGATGTCCCCATGGATGTCCCAATTGACGGACCCATTGATGTCCCAATTGATGTCCCCATGGATGTCCCCACGGATGTCCCCATTGATGTCCCCATTGATGTCCCCATTGATGTCCCCATGAATGTCCCCACGCATCGCATTATATTTTGACATGATAAGCTCAAAAATGCAGCATTGATTGTTTGGTAGGAGTATTAGTGGCGAGAAAGTGGGTTCATCGCAGAAACTGAATCTGCGGCATGCAAATTTTTCAGAGAACCTTTTCTATAACTGGTCAAGTTCCCTCGTTGTACCGGGTTTGGCACACCATGTCTTTGATAGCACAGTAGCATTGGGCAAAATGAATGTCTCTTATGACCGAATTCTGCATTACAATTTGGTTCACATTTCCGCCCAAGAAGTTATGTTTGTCTTTCCGGATATGCATTTGGTTTTGTGGTAAGCATTTTTGTGCTTCGGTGTCAATTTTAGTGCTCCAATCTGAAATCCCATACCTAGCCTTTTCGGAATTGTTGGATGCCAGATGCAAAAAACACAAACTTGCGAAGCTTTCATCTATTTAAAATTGTTATCAATTGCACAAACAGAAAATGACCGTCTGCATCAATGTTCAGAATCGGAATACCAATTGCTCGGAAAACCGGTTATTGCCATTTATTGGTGGTTAGAACCAAATAATCGGAGTCGCCACAAGCCGATGTCATCTGAAATCATCACCAAAAGTCAATAGATTATGAAACACTACTTTGTAAACAACAACAGCAACAACAACAACAACTTTTAATTGTATGCACAAACTGAAGTGTGAGTGGGGATTAATGCCCACCCCCTTTTGGATCCTGGCACACCCTCACCAACAAACCCAGTGTACCAACTCTGATCTGCTGGGTTAAAACTTCAGTTTATTGCTAAACTTCCGATTCGTAACCAATTCAGTCTGAGACGGGGCTTAGGTACCACCCCGCCCTTGGGCTGAATCCTATGTACATTGTAATAACGCACACATATACATGCACCTCCCTCCAGCTAATGAACGTCCACTTGTGTTGAACATCAGCCTTACACCATCTCACAGCAATTGTCCATCCCACACATATCACACAATGCAGGCAGACAATGTACACAATGCTGGCACCCGAGCCTACTGCTATGGCAGGCCCAAATGAAAAGTGGTGGGGGGTAGGCACACAGCCAGGGATCAGCAAAGCACCACACGTCCACGCAGGTGTGCAGGGATAGCGATCCATAAAACGAATGGAAGTGAACAAGATGAGGCCAAGCACTGGGCAAACCCGGAGTGCAAGTGATGGCAGATGCCGTACCTAATGCCAAAATTATCAGCAATGCTGGAACTTTTCTCCTTGGTTTTCTGAGACTCACTGCAGACAAATTTTTGCCTCTGCATGGATCACAGCGGCCCCCCTCTGCTATGGCAGCAGGGACTGCGGAGTGCACGTTAGGGTCACAAAAGCAAAACCAGTTGGACATCAACTGTAGACGGAGTAAATACATAACCTGTGCAGAGAGCAAAAATACTTTTGTTGGTTGCCAGATGCTGCAGACCCGAAATCAACACTGATTGTTTCGTTGCCCTGGTGCAGTCCTGTCACCAAAACACACCGGAAAAGGCTGCAATCTGGACTTGCAACGTTCTGAATGTGTTGCAAGAGCCCAAAATAGAAACAGGCCGTGTAGGAACGCTGAATGGCGTCTGAACCAGGCAAAGATAAGAATGCTGATAAGAATTGTGCCGCACCACAATGCAGCTAATGTACAATGGGCAGCGGATTCCGAATGCAATAAACTCAGTATTACACCATGACACTGCAGGATGCCTTGTGTGTGTACTGCATGAGTAAAATGCAAACTTGGTGAGAATGTGCAATGCACATAAAAACATATGCCATGCCTGCACTATCCCCGACAATTGCCAATGCCCTCCACCTAATGAAGAGCATCAGCCTTACACCATCTCACAGCATAAATACATCTCTGGCATGCATAGCGACAGTGACAGTGACAGTGACAGTGACGGTGAATAGGGGCACAATGCACAAGGCACCGCGAGATGCAAGGGCATGCAAGAGATTGCAGGACACGGCTTGTAGGACATTGCATCTTGGCACCCAGCACATTGGGACAACAACAGTGTGAGAGTAGGAATTTCATGACCCTTGACTTGTTGTCCAGTGTTGCATGTTCCAAGCGGGGCGAAGTTTGGTGGTATGTGTCACTTGGCACTCGTCACTCTGGGGGGGGGGTCTAGGGATTGTCCATCCCACACATATCACACAATGCAGGCAGACAATGTACACAATGCTGGCACCCGAGCCTACTGCTATGGCAGGCCCAAATGAAACGTGGTGGGGGGTAGGCACACAGCCAGGGATCAGCAAAGCACCACACGTCCACGCAGGTGTGCAGGGATAGCGATCCATAAAACGAATGGAAGTGAACAAGATGAGGCCAAGCACTTGGCAAACCCGGAGTGCAAGTGATGGCAGATGCCGTACCTAATGCCAAAATTATCAGCAATGCTGGAACTTTTCTCCTTGGTTTTCTGAGACTCACTGCAGACAAATATTTGCCTCTGCATGGATCACAGCGGCCCCCCTGTGCTATGGCAGCAGGGACTGCGGAGTGCACGTTACGGTCACAAAAGCAAAACCAGTTGGACATCAACTGTAGACGGAGTAAATACATAACCTGTGCAGAGAGCAAAAATACTTTTGTTGGTTGCCAGATGCTGCAGACCCGAAATCAACACTGATTGTTTCGTTGCCCTGGTGCAGTCCTGTCACCAAATACACCGGAAAAGGCTGCAATCTGGACTTGCGACGTTCTAAATGTGTTGCAAGAGCCCAAAATAGAACCAGGCCGTGTAGGAACGCTGAATGGCGTCTGAACCAGGCAAAGATAAGAATGCTGATAAGAATTGTGCCGCACCACAATGCACCGAAAAAGGCCATATTCTGGACTTGCAACGTTCTGAATGTGTTGCAATCAGGGTGATCTAGCGCCATCTGACTAGTGGTTGGCTGTGGGACAAGGTGTGTGTGTGGGGGGGGGGGGGGGGGCGAGCTCATCCCAGTCTCACCTGGTTCCACACGAAGCTCCCCCCTTGAGTATGCAGCATGGGTTCAGTTTTCTGTGGTGGAATTCACACAGTGGACACCCTCCATTTACACCTGCCGTAAAGCACAGCATTCGCCCAGCTGTAGACTTCTTGGTTGGGCAATGCACAAATCTTATTCCTTAAGCTTCCGAAGCAGTCCATCCACAAGAATGCGCATCGCAGCTCTGTTGTCATTTTTTACATATTCCCTTGTTGGGGCCTTGGGTAACTGAAAATCAGACTTGAACGTCGGTGGATTGTGATGGAAGTAATCAAAACCAGGCCCCGGGGGGAGATTAATTCTGTTGTACGCTTGCAACGCTGAAATTCTGTCTCCTGGCTGCACCTTCATCATGTCTTGTATGATAGGTTGCAAACTGACCGGCACTTTTGCACTGCAAATTAGTTGTTGAAGCTCCCCATCAATGTGCCTTATTGCCTCATGCAAATTTTTCCTTGTGCAGTATCGCAGGACATGAACTTCTTCAGTGGACAAGCAGGGCCTCCCATGAGATACCTCCAAGATAATGGCTCCTGCAGACCAAACGTCAGATGGGTAGCCAAAGCCTTCCTCGGGTGGCAAATAATCAAACGTCTGCACCTGTGAAACAGCAAAAGTGAGGACCAAAAAAGAGGTCGGTGCAATGGTAAAGCAACAAAACCGTTTTTTGACCAACTACGTTCAAACCCCTTGTCATAGGCAGGGTGCCGAACCGTGTATTCCAGGAAAAGCAGACTGCAGTGTGCCACAATGGGACACTAGCGGACCGATGATGTAACATGAACATGACTGACCATGTGGAAGCAAACATCAAAGTTGTCAACAAGAGACGGCGGCAAAAACACGCACAGAGAAAGCTGATCACACGGCCGGAACATCAATGGGTATATCAATAGCAGTATCAGTGTGATCATGACTGGGGATGTCAGGGTGACCAAGGGGGCATTTGCACACAACACAGGCACAGCTCGTGCAGAGCGCCCATTATTTGAGTGACTTCACTGGGACCAGCCACAAACTGACCAACCACACAATGCACAGGCTTGCACATTGTCCATGCTGCCCATCCCTACAGCACCACCCATTGCATACCTGGTCAGAAGGTGTTACTTGTCCCACAAAAGGTGGAGCATGTGTTGATTTGTCGTTGTCTGCAATGACAAACAACTCAACAGGGTCATGCGGACCACCTGGAGGGCCAGTGGAAAATATGTTCCCTGGCTTCAGATCTCTGTGAATGACTCCTTGGGCATGGAGAGCAGCGGTGCCCGCAGTCACGCATTTGGCCAGCATGAGGATGTCAATTGGAGGGAGTATGCCCATTCTGTCATCCAAGTCACCCCGTTTGTAATACTTGAAGGCGAGGTAGGCATTATCTTGGTACTGCCATGAGTCTTGCATCTCAACCACGCCGATGCAAGCGCTGTCCTTATAATTATCTTTTAAAACCTTGTGAAAGGACAACTCACGGTACAATGCCTCCTGTTCAACCAAATTGCCAATCGGCATTTTCTTCAGGACCAATTCGGATCCATCAAGACGCTCTATCCGAGCAATTTTTCCAGCACTTGATTTTATACACAGCAGTGTGAGGTCCTTGGGCTCATATTCAAGGGTGTAAGAAACATCTTGCCCATCTTTTTGTGCCACCTCTCGGATCAGCAGGGGATGGTGATCCAAGCCTAGAGGATATCGATTCTCGTCACCAGGGGCAGCCTTCTTGTACTCATGTAACCCAGCAACCTGCCAATCATTACTGGGCTTGGCAAGGGCCTTGGTCTTTATCTTGGTCCTTTTCAGAAATCTGCTTGTGTTGGGCCAATACAAAATCTTCAATGGCGATGATGCCGATGCTTTGCATGAAGGACAAGGGTTGGCTCTTGAAGGACGACTGAGCACTGGGACACCCTGAGGAGGCATTGATCAAAGAAGGTGGCCTGCAACAGCAAATATGACAAATATGTACAGTTGTATAACGGTACAATTTGCTGAATCTTTTTTTTTTGGCACAGAGTGTTTTGTCGATTACGCAGTGTGCCCCACTGTTCTCCTAGAATGCAATGTCTGCTTCAGATGTATTTGTGTCACTGTCACAGCCAGAGCCACTGCTGGTATCAGACACAGTATCCAATGATGAGGATGAGGGGCCAGAACCAGACCCAAAATCACTAGCAGGATCACTGAATTCACCCAACTCATCCTCACCTACAACATTCAGCACCCTTGCCCTCTTCAACTTCTGTGACTTCCGCTTATGTGGCGCCCGCTTTTTGTGTTTCGTGCGGCGCCGCCCCTTTGCTGCCCATGCATTCGCAACCCAGTCATAGGGGTAGCCCTCTGCCTTCAAATCCTCCGCCCCTATTAAATGCATTCTGATATTGCCCCAGGACATGCAATTGCGCAAAGCTGTGACCACACACTTCTCACGTGAACTCTTTGAAGTGCAAACCGAAAGGGAGGGACATGGAGGGGTATGGTTGCAGTTCCGGGGCTTCTCACCCTTGCCAGGCATTGGGACAAACGCTGAGTGACAAATGGCGCAACTCCACAGCACACAACACAGTGCTTGACACAGTGTAGGGGGCAGGGGGTTTGGACAGTGTTGCAGCTTAGTGATACTGTCCTGTGGCCTATTTTTCTAGGTTTTTTCCTAACCAATGCCTTTAGAAAGCCGAAGCAGGAGGGGTTGCCGGTAGGGGAGGGACCGAGAGGCTCGTAGGGGCCGTTGATATTTCAGTAGGACTATTTAACCTCTCAGCCTTGCTCTCCTTGACTATCTGGTGCCTGGGCATCCTCTCGCTCCCCCCACACCCGGCTAAGAACCCCTGTGCCCCACCCAGGCACCAGCCTTGCAGACAGTGTCGTTTAACAATCTGAAAAAAAAATGCCGTGAGGAAATTAGCAGGTGCTAATTTCAAAAAAGTCTTTTCTGGCAGAAGAGACACGGCTGCGGGGCCCCGTTTCAAAAAGAGGGGAAGAGCCAAGAGCAAGGAGAGGGGGGTTAGACAGTTGACGGTAGACAATAGACAGACCGGGTCCCCCACACTGAAGGGAGGACCCCACTTAATGATGCACTTGCATGTACAGGGCAAAGCAAACGTGCAAAAGCAGACAAAACACTGTACAACCAGTACAATCAGCCGTCACTGTCACTGTACCTGTGTAACTACGAAGCCAAGAGACATTCGCCAACTTGCTTCGGAATGCAGCCAAATCATGGCGGGTGTCTAGTATGTTGTTACACTGGCTACCTAGGGATTTTTTCCTCCTTTTTGGTGTAAATGGAAACTTTTTACCCTGAAAAACCCCGGGTTTCATGCCCCTCTCGTGCTGAAAACACTCCTACACGGTACAACAGTCCCAAAGTTGGCTTCCCGGGCCTTGGCTCGCTCAAATTCACAAGTTGGCGCGCCAAGTCGCAAGTTGGCGCGCCAAGTCCGGACTTGGCGCGCGCCAACTGTCAAGTTGGCGCGCGCCAAGTGTCCCCCCACCGATCCAACCATCGACTTGCACACTATTGTTGTCACTGGAAATTCCGTCCCTCACCTGCCCTTGCACACTTGGCACGAAGAAAGCATTGTTCCATCTTTTTTTTTGGAATGTGCAAAAGAATGTGTAAAATGATGTGCAAGAGAAAGTAGTATACATTGTGGAGCCGTAGCTCAAAATTGCCTTGCTGGGGCCCACGGAGGCATAGCAATCATATATAGAGGTCAGATGCCTTGCTATGGTCCCAGGGTCATCTGGCGGGTGGGTTAAGACCCCTGTTCGGCCTGCACGAAGACCCCATTATTCTCTATGAACCCCCTTTGCTTCGTCCACGACGACTCCCAAACAGAAAATTTTTTATTATACAACCCGCAGTCCAGATTATCTGAGCGGATCACTTCCCCTCACCCCTTCCGCGTGCGATCCCCCTTGCCCCCCTTCACCCGCACTCTGGCCCCCCGCAGTCTGGACACCCGGCCGCCTTTACTTCCACCTCGAAAGCTGCGCTTGGAAATTTCACATTTCAGGGCTCTCCTTTGAAGGCGGCAAAAATGCCAATGTGCCCCCACCTTTGGGCCCATCCCAACAGGTGGTCAATCCACAGATGGGCCCACAGGGTGACGTTCATTTCACAGGCCTTATGGGCCTCCCCCATTTTTTTTCAATTCTGTTCGCAGAATTATCCTGTCCGGCAACTGCAATCGTCCGGATTTCCACACGACATCGCTTGTTGCCAACAGGGATTTTCCCCATTGCCGGAAGGCGTCCGTCCAGGACACCTGGACCCCCCCCATGTCAACGACATGCTGCAGGAGGCCCTCCCCCTCCAGATGGTCACACATGGTGTCCCATCCCTCACTCTTCACCCACTCTGCAGCCGCCGTCTGCTCGATTTTCACGGGCACCTTCTTCTTATCCTTCCTCTCCTCTTCCAACGCCACACCGGTGGCGGTCCGTGCCTGGATCCGAATGGGATCCAAGAACCATTGCACCCACCTCACGGCCTTTCCCTTCTTCCACCGATGCACCGTGTGGAGGCTGTTCACAAGGGCTAAAAGCCCATTGTGCACTTGCCGGTGGACGCCATGCAGCCCATAATCGGGGGGCCGCACGGGGGGGCGCCAGAGCCACTCCTCGACAATCACCCCCATCCCGCAGCCAAATTCGTGCAGGTTGGTCGCCCGATTTTTCCCACACAACCAACAAACAGTGGCTGCGGGGTTTTTGGCTGTGAACGAGGAGCAACCCCCCAAAATGACCTGCGCTTTGGTGTCTGCTATAAAAAAAGGAATCACCTTACGCAGGTAGCCCCCTTTATCGGGGATTTGCTGCTGCGCCACCTCGATGAGGTCCGCGTTCAGGTCATAGACCTCGGCCAATTGGGAAATGATGGCCTTCTTCTCCGATCCGCGCAGCAAGATCCAAGAGCCCAAGGGCATTTGACTCCCCAGGTCCCCAACGGCAAAATGCACGAAGGAGGCCTGCCAGAGCTTTGTCCCGTCAAGGAGATGCCCACCCACACGTTGTCCGTCAGGAACCTGGGGCCGTCACGGTGCCACATCACCTGTCCCAGAAAACAGGGCGTGTGTAACGGGTCACCGTGAACGGTCGCCGGGAAACGCTTTGGTGCAGGGTGAAAATACCTGCAGTTTCTGCCACAGATTGCATGCGGCCCCAAAAATGTCATTGTCCTCGTCCGTCTGAAAATGGACCTCCGTGACGCGGGGGGCGGACAATGCCTTTCGCACCTGCATCAGGGTTCCCCATAGGCATTTCCACTGGCTGTGGGCCCGGCTTTATTGCAGTTTGCGGAAGCTGTCGCCATTTTTGCGGCTCTCCCACAGAATGGCCGCGGCCAACAGCTCCAAATCGGGGGGGGGGGGGGGGGGCGCCCACCACCACAGCCAGCGGACCCCAGCCAGGAGTGGCGGGGAACCGTGCCCAAGGCCCACAGCCAGGAGTGGCGAGAGGCCACCACCACCGCAACCAACGGACCCGAACCAGGAGTGGCGGGGGACCGCGCCCAGGACCCACAGCCAGGAGTGGTGAGGGGCCACCACCACCACAGCCAGCGGACCCCAGCCAGGAGTGGAGGGGAACCGTTGTGGTTGTGCTGTCAAGTTCCATTTCAGCGAAAGTGAGCAAAATGTCCTGGAAGAAAGGCCCGGCACAACAGCCAGCACAGGCCCCCTTTGTAGAACACACATACCGCACAAAAGTGCCTTGACGGAAGATTTTCAGAGGTCTGGGGGGTGCAATGGGTCAGAACAAAGGGGGTGCACATGAGTTGTGACTACGAGGAGAGCACAGTTTCTTGCACCGAGAATGTAAGACAATGCGCATGTGTGTCTGTGGGGATGAAGAAGGGGTGCGAAAAATAGCGCGCATGCATGCTGATCCTGATGCCCATTGTCCCCATAAGTAAAACAATGATGCAGATAACAATGATGCAGATAACAATGATGCCCACAAGCATCCTGGTGCGGCGGGGTGTGGCATGTGGAGGAAAGGAAAGAAATACCTGTTGCTACATACATGGCCACGTTTGAATGCATCTCGAGGGTCTCCGTTGGACCAAAATTCAGTGACCACTATCCTGAAGTACAGCTGACATATGCAGCCAAGGGGGGACCCTGTTCCACAGTATGTGAGGCAGTATCCATCATAATACATCTCCAGGCTTGGAAGGAAATATTACAAGGAAAGAAACCAAACCTTTAAAGCAACCCAAAGAAAAATGCTCTCGTTTGCTGCCGGATACCGCAAACGCAAAACCTCGTTCGACCTGCAGTTTCTCTTGTCTCCTCAATATCTCCTAACACAAAGTACTCCGAAGCAGCGGACCACAGCAAGCCACCGAAGGATTGAATGGGATGGGAATTCAGATTCGAATAATTTGAATTGAGTGTCTTGAAAAATGAATTGGGTTGCATTGGACTGGATAGAAATGGATTGCAAAATTAACAATGCACTGCACCCATTCATCAGCTATCTGCCTGCCCCTGATGCTGAGCAGGGACACTGTAAAGCTTCCTTGTACCATCGCACATAGCCCTGAACTGCTGCACAGCTGCCCATCAGCGACAGGGATGGACGAGCTGGCTGCAGCCGGCTTAGGTTTGGGTGCACGTTTGGCAACTGTTGGTGTGCTGCTGTACTTTTCACCATGGGGAGAATCTGCCGGATGCCTGTGGTAAAGAAGCATTCTGCACAACGGCAGTCCCAGGCGATTCCACACTGCACCCGATTTGCCGCCGCTATATTAGCACAAAAAACCAGAGGGTACAGCCATGTGAGCGTGCGTGCATGTGTGCATGTGGTGTGTGTGTGTATGCCGCTGTGGGTGCTGCATAATATCAATGAAGCAGATCTCTGTGTTGCTGTGTTGCCAGAGGCTCTGGCATACACGCTGACATGCATAAATGCTAATGGTGTCATGCACCTGATGCAAATGAGGGAAATTAACAATGCACGGCACCCATTCATCAGCTATCTGCCTGCCCCTGATGCTGAACAGGGACACTGTAAAGCTTCCTTGTACGATCGCACATAGCCCTGAACTGCTGCACAGCTGCCCATCAGCGACAGGGATGGACGAGCTGGCTGCAGCCGGCTTAGGTTTGGGTGCACGTTTGGCAACTGTTGGTGTGCTGCTGTACTTTTCACCATGGGGAGAATCTGCCGGATGCCTGTGGTAAAGAAGCATTCTGCACAACGGCAGTCCCAGGCGATTCCACACTGCACCCACTTTGCCGCCGCTATATTAGCAACGAAAAACCAGAGGGTACAGCCATGTGAGCGTGCGTGCATGTGTGCATGTGGTGTGTGTGTGTATGCCGCTGTGGGTGCTGCATAATATCAATGAGGCAGATCTCTGTGTTGCTGTGTTGCCAGAGGCTCTGGCATACACGCTGACATGCATAAATGCTAATGGTGTCATGCACCTGATGCAAATGAGGGAAATTAACAATGCACTGCACCCATTCATCAGCTATCTGCCTGCCCCTGATGCTGAGCAGGGACACTGTAAAGCTTCCTTGTACCATCGCACATCGCCCTGAACTGCTGCACAGCTGCCCATCAGCGACAGGGATGGACGAGCTGGCTGCAGCCGGCTTAGGTTTGGGTGCACGTTTGGCAACTGTTGGTGTGCTGCTGTACTTTTCACCATGGGGAGAATCTGCCGGATGCCTGTGGTAAAGAAGCATTCTGCACAACGGCAGTCCCAGGCGATTCCACACTGCACCCGATTTGCCGCCGCTATATTAGCACAAAAAAACGAGAGGGTACAGCCATGTGAGCGTGCGTGCATGTGTGCATGTGGTGTGTGTGTGTATGCCGCTGTGGGTGTTGCATAATATCAATGAGGCAGATCTCTGTGTTGCTGTGGTGCCAGAGGCTCTGGCATACACGCTGACATGCATAAATGCTAATGGTGTCATGCACCTGATGCAAATGAGGGAAATTAACAATGCACGGCACCCATTCATCAGCTATCTGCCTGCCCCTGATGCTGAGCAGGGACACTGTAAAGCTTCCTTGTACCATCGCACATAGCCCTGAACTGCTGCACAGCTGCCCATCAGCGACAGGGATGGACGTGCTGGCTGCAGCCGGCTTAGGTTTGGGTGCACGTTTGGCAACTGTTGGTGTGCTGCTGTACTTTTCACCATGGGGAGAATCTGCCGGGATGCCTGTGGTAAAGAAGCATTCTGCACAACGGCAGTCCCAGGCGATTCCACACTGCACCCGATTTGCCACCGCTATATTAGCACAAAAAAACGAGAGGGTACAGCCATGTGAGCGTGCGTGCATGTGTGCATGTGGTGTGTGTGTGTATGCCGCTGTGGGTGTTGCATAATATCAATGAGGCAGATCTCTGTTTTGCTGTGGTGCCAGAGGCTCTGGCATACACGCTGACATGCATAAATGCTAATGGTGTCATGCACCTGATGCAAATGAGGGAAATTAACAATGCACGGCACCCATTCATCAGCTATCTGCCTGCCCCTGATGCTGAGCAGGGACACTGTAAAGCTTCCTTGTACCATCGCACATAGCCCTGAACTGCTGCACAGCTGCCCATCAGCGACAGGGATGGACGAGCTGGCTGCAGCCGGCTTAGGTTTGGGTGCACGTTTGGCAACTGTTGGTGTGCTGCTGTACTTTTCACCATGGGGAGAATCTGCCGGATGCCTGTGGTAAAGAAGCATTCTGCACAACGGCAGTCCCAGGCGATTCCACACTGCACCCGATTTGCCGCCGCTATATTAGCACAAAAAACCAGAGGGTACAGCCATGTGAGCGTGCGTGCATGTGTGCATGTGGTGTGTGTGTGTATGCCGCTGTGGGTGTTGCATAATATCAATGAGGCAGATCTCTGTGTTGCTGTGGTGCCAGAGACCTTGGCATACACGCTGACATGCATAAATGCTAATGGTGTCATGCACCTGATGCATATAAGCAAAATTCACAATGCATTGCACCCATTCATCAGCTATCTGCCTGCCCCTGATGCTGAGCAGGGACACTGTAAAGCTTCCTTGTACCATCGCACATAGCCCTGAACTGCTGCACAGCTGCCCATCAGCGACAGGGATGGACGTGCTGGCTGCAGCCGGCTTAGGTTTGGGTGCACGTTTGGCAACTGTTGGTGTGCTGCTGTACTTTTCACCATGGGGAGAATCTGCCGGATGCCTGTGGTAAAGAAGCATTCTGCACAACGGCAGTCCCAGGCGATTCCACACTGCACCCGATTTGCCGCCGCTATATTAGCACAAAAAACCAGAGGGTACAGCCATGTGAGCGTGCGTGCATGTGTGCATGTGGTGTGTGTGTGTATGCCGCTGTGGGTGTTGCATAATATCAATGAGGCAGATCTCTGTGTTGCTGTGGTGCCAGAGGCTCTGGCATACACGCTGAATTGCATAAATGCTAATGGTGTCATGCACCTGATGCAAATGAGGGAAATTAACAATGCACGGCACCCATTCATCAGCTATCTGCCTGCCCCTGATGCTGAACAGGGACACTGTAAAGCTTCCTTGTACCATCGCACATCGCCCTGAACTGCTGCACAGCTGCCCATCGGCGACAGGGATGGACGAGCTGGCTGCAGCCGGCTTAGGTTTGGGTGCACGTTTGGCAACTGTTGGTGTGCTGCTGTACTTTTCACCATGGGGAGAATCTGCCGGATGCCTGTGGTAAAGAAGCATTCTGCACAACGGCAGTCCCAGGCGATTCCACACTGGACCCGCTTTGCCGCGGCTGTATTAGCAACGAAAAACCAGAGGGTACAGCCATGTGAGCGTGCGTGCATGTGTGCATGTGGTGTGTGTGTGTATGCCGCTGTGGGTGCTGCATAATATCAATGAGGCAGATCTCTGTGTTGCTGTGGTGCCAGAGGCTCTGGCATACACGCTGAATTGCATAAATGCTAATGGTGTCATGCACCTGATGCATATAAGCAAAATTAACAATGCACTGCACCCATTCATCAGCTATCTGCCTGCCCCTGATGCTGAGCAGGGACACTGTAAAGCTTCCTTGTACCATCGCACATAGCCCTGAACTGCTGCACAGCTGCCCATCAGCGACAGGGATGGACGTGCTGGCTGCAGCCGGCTTAGGTTTGGGTGCACGTTTGGCAACTGTTGGTGTGCTGCTGTACTTTTCACCATGGGGAGAATCTGCCGGATGCCTGTGGTAAAGAAGCATTCTGCACAACGGCAGTCCCAGGCGATTCCACACTGCACCCACTTTGCCGCCGCTATATTAGCACAAAAAACCAGAGGGTACAGCCATGTGAGCGTGCGTGCATGTGTGCATGTGGTGTGTGTGTGTATGCCGCTGTGGGTGTTGCATAATATCAATGAGGCAGATCTCTGTGTTGCTGTGGTGCCAGAGGCTCTGGCATACACGCTGACATGCATAAATGCTAATGGTGTCATGCTTCTGATGCAAATGAGGGAAATTAACAATGCACGGCACCCATTCATCAGCTATCTGCCTGCCCCTGATGCTGAGCAGGGACACTGTAAAGCTTCCTTGTACCATCGCACATAGCCCTGAACTGCTGCACAGCTGCCCATCAGCGACAGGGATGGACGAGCTGGCTGCAGCCGGCTTAGGTTTGGGTGCACGTTTGGCAACTGTTGGTGTGCTGCTGTACTTTTCACCATGGGGAGAATCTGCCGGGATGCCTGTGGTAAAGAAGCATTCTGCACAACGGCAGTCCCAGGCGATTCCACACTGCACCCGATTTGCCGCCGCTATATTAGCACAAAAAAACCAGAGGGTACAGCCATGTGAGCGTGCGTGCATGTGTGCATGTGGTGTGTGTGTGTATGCCGCTGTGGGTGCTGCATAATATCAATGAGGCAGATCTCTGTGTTGCTGTGGTGCCAGAGGCTCTGGCATACACGCTGACATGCATAAATGCTAATGGTGTCATGCACCTGATGCATATAAGCAAAATTAACAATGCACTGCACCCATTCATCAGCTATCTGCCTGCCCCTGATGCTGAGCAGGGACACTGTAAAGCTTCCTTGTACCATCGCACATAGCCCTGAACTGCTGCACAGCTGCCCATCAGCGACAGGGATGGACGTGCTGGCTGCAGCCGGCTTAGGTTTGGGTGCACGTTTGGCAACTGTTGGTGTGCTGCTGTACTTTTCACCATGGGGAGAATCTGCCGGATGCCTGTGGTAAAGAAGCATTCTGCACAACGGCAGTCCCAGGCGATTCCACACTGCACCCACTTTGCCGCGGCTGTATTAGCACCAAAAAACGACAGGGTACAGCCATGTGAGCGTGCGTGCATGTGTGCATGTGGTGTGTGTGTGTATGCCGCTGTGGGTGTTGCATAATATCAATGAGGCAGATCTCTGTGTTGCTGTGTTGCCAAAGGCTCTGGCATACACGCTGACATGCATAAATGCTAATGGTGTCATGCACCTGATGCAAATGAGGGAAATTAACAATGCACGGCACCCATTCATCAGCTATCTGCCTGCCCCTGATGCTGAACAGGGACACTGTAAAGCTTCCTTGTACCATCGCACATAGCCCTGAACTGCTGCACAGCTGCCCATCAGCGACAGGGATGGACGTGCTGGCTGCAGCCGGCTTAGGTTTGGGTGCACGTTTGGCAACTGTTGGTGTGCTGCTGTACTTTTCACCATGGGGAGAATCTGCCGGGATGCCTGTGGTAAAGAAGCATTCTGCACAACGGCAGTCCCAGGCGATTCCACACTGCACCCACTTTGCCGCGGCTATATTAGCACAAAAAACCAGAGGGTACAGCCATGTGAGCGTGCGTGCATGTGTGCATGTGGTGTGTGTGTGTATGCCGCTGTGGGTGCTGCATAATATCAATGAGGCAGATCTCTGTGTTGCTGTGGTGCCAGAGGCTCTGGCATACACGCTGACATGCATAAATGCTAATGGTGTCAGGGGGTAACTCGCAGATTCGGGGGCTCTAGGGTCTCCGTTGGACCAAAGTTTGACCACCATCCTGAAGTGACCGGTGAAAAACAAACCCAAGGGGGGGGCCCTGTTCCACAGAGGCCGTATCCGATATCCAGGGGGAGCAAGTGGTTCTCGCAGTCGACAGCCTTGGTCTCAAATCCCCCAAGGTTGTGGCTGTACAGCAGGGTGGGCGCGGAGGGGGGAGGGGGGGGGGGGCAGAGTTCCATCTTTCTGCTGCCGTGGGGGGGGGGGGGGTAGGCACAAGGCCTTGGTGGTTGGCTCTGTTAGCCTGTGGCGGCGCCTATTGGCCTCTCGCCCTTGAACCTTCTGCTATGACACGCAGGCATCCGCACTACTGCGGGCATCCGCACTGCTGCGGGCATCCACCTTCCTGGGTGCGAATCCAGAATGCAACTTCTGCCCATGGCGTCCTCCCCTGACGGCCTGATCAGGCCTCCGAGCGCAAGACAGCTCCGGCATCGGTCCGCTTGCGGGGGCAGGAAGGGGGGAAGGGCGGGGCGTAGCGTGCCACACGGCCAACATGCGACCCAGGGTCCTGGAGACCCTGGCGTGCCTGTCTGATCTACGGGGAGGGTGGGGAGGAAGTGGTGCAGCGGAGTGGGCAGCCTGGTTCGCTGCGTCGCGCAAGGAGAGCGCATCAGCGACGGATAGGCAGAGGCCAGTGAGAGGTTCGAAAGGGATCACGGTCCAGGGGAGGATCAACGGGAGGTGCAGCCAAAGGCGCAGAACTCCCTGGAACGGGAGGGTGCCCATGATGAGCAGCCGTTGCACTGAGCTGCAACATCACGCAGACAACTCCGATGAAGGAGGACAAAAAATATAATATGTGCTGCTCAGCGGCCGGTGCCAGTCTTCAAAAATGACGGCACCCGAAGGCCCTGCGACACCTGTAGGGCCCACGAAGCTGCTGCATATCTCTAGAGGTATAGGTACGGCAGCTGCGTGTGTGCCATGTGTCGGGCAGCTTGTGAGTTGTAGCAAAACATGGCGTGCCAGGGGGAGGGGACAGGGCACATGGGGCCACCGCATCTGCCCGCACAAGGGAACACGTGTGCTGCGGGAGTGCTCTCGGGGAGTCCGGTCCGGCATGGGCCGCGACCTCTGAGAAAACCATCAGGTGTGGCGCGGTTCGCAATACGTGGGCCAACGCACTGGTGGCACGGTGATTGGGCGAAATGGTCAAAGATCTCGAGCGGCAGATTATGTTTGTTCATGCTCCAGTAGGACTGCCCTCATTACGCACAACGGTGCCGAGTGTTTGGGGATTGGAGATCGTACTGGTCCTGGTAGGCAATGCGCATCTGAGTCTCCAAATGTACATTGGCATCCAGAAAAAAAACGACCGCGAAACAGAGAGCACCAGCGCTTCTCAAAGCTGGTTTGGTCAGTTTTCTTTGGGCACCACTGGCATGATCCACTGGTGGGCATGCACTTGGTTGCTGTTTTGGCTGCCGATGGAAAAGCATCGGAAAAGCATCCTCAGCCGGTTGGGTTTGGGCTCGAATGGCCGAACCACCGTGGCCCCCCAGGAAACACTTTTCTTGGGCGTGCGAGGGGAAGTGTCGCTTTGTAGGCTGCTGCGCGACCGCCTCTTGGGTTCTGGTAGGGACCAGCTGCGGCCTGACTGGCATGACTGACGGCCAACTTCCGGTATCCCCCAACTCCCTCCCGAGGTGCGCGGCGAGGGCTGACTAGTGGCAGTTTTCGAGGACTCTTCGGACATCCGCAAGGCACCAGTCTTATGGGGATGGAAGTCGAGCTTCAGTTCTTGGAAGGACACCGAGGACGAAGAGGCACTGAGAATGTCGCAGAGTGACCCACAACAGACCATTGTACTTGATAAAGAAGGAGGGGCTAAAAGCGCACCAGGCACATCAGCGCAAAGAACACACACACACACACACACACACACACACACACACACACACACACACAATATACGTGACAGATACGCAGGGGTCAAGTCGATCGGTGTGTACAGAAACTCTCATCAGCTATGCCAAACCAGAGACAGGGCCAACACGCACACATCAGGGATTCTGTCTTATCCGTGGCACCGAAAATCACGGATATCATGGAAATTGGCCAAGGTTGAATATCACAGAAATCATGAGAAATCAAGGAAATCACAGAAATATAGATCACAACTGCCCTTGCTTTTTGTTGTTTGTTTGGTGTATATACAGCTGTAATCGTTGTTATTTTCCTCCCCCTTTCAGTTTTCCCATGTCTTCTGACGATGAATCCACAGCCCCCACGCAAAAGAAGTGAAAGGTAGGGCATTGGGGCTCCAAGATGACTGCATACAGCCAAGCAGTACAGTTTCTAGGTGTCATGAAATGTTGGGGCAAGCAGATGTGGTGTATCCCTTGTGGGCAGTGACTTGACTATAAAGAGTAGTCTAAGGCTACCAAACAATTTCGCGGGAGGCTGTGGCTCCACATTTATGGTACCGTGTGATGGCTGCTGCAATGGAGCTTGACCAGACTTTGCAGCACATGGGTAGGGAGATGTGCGAAGCCAGTTTTTTTTTTGTTATTTTTGATGAAATAGGCCGAACTGAAAGTGCCAAAGCCAAGGCCGAGTTCAGAGTAAATACAGGTTTTGGTAGTGCCAGGGTCTGCATACGGGATCCAGCCTAGGTCTGGTCCCCCATGGTTCCCGGAGTACAAAGGGAGTAGCTGGGGGGTGGTCTGTGGTGATGCTATGCAATTGGGAGGTCCGGCCGGTGTCGGGTGTAGTTCGTCAGGAGGATTTCCCATTCAATGGGGTCCCAATGTGCTTTGTGGCGTTTTGGTAGGGGTTGTAGTGGGACTTCCCAGGCAGACGGATGTGTGAAGCCATGTTCTGCAACGGTGATGTGTAGGAATGCTTCGCGAAGTGGCAATAGGCGCATGGACTTGTTTTGTGTTTCCGTTTTGCCCGCTTACACCTACCCACCTCTCGTTCTTTCCCTTCTTAAACAAAATGTCATGACTGTTGGCATGTGGAGATAAGCCAGCAAATTGCTTGCTCCTAAAGTCTTGACTTGTACTCTATAAAGAAAATTCTTTTGCCTTCAGCAAGGCACCTCAAAGTGAGAAAAGAGAAGAGCCCCAGGCTACATCGGCCTAGCAGCCACTATCTAGGTCCTCATGAGTGCTGAAGTGTCTGTATTGTCACTAAATGACCACCCAAACACATCCTAGGGGCAACAGAAGGGTTTCGCAAAAAGTCAAATAGTGGGAATTTTTCAAGTGCCACTAGACAACCTGAACAATAGCAATTTCAGGTATGACTCCTTTTATTGTCCATAGGCCTATGCACAAACGCCTCAACATAGGGCCCTAGCATAGTGCGATACGCTACTCGTGACTTCTAAGCCATCTTCCTTCACTGTGAGGGTCTTGGGTTTCTACATTATCCGTGATTTTGGTCCGAAAACCTTTCCGTGATTTTCCATGGTATTTCCGTGGCAATAAAATCACCTCAAAGAGAGGTTGTGAAATCAAGTGCGAGCGCGGGCGCCATATATCACCCCCCCCCTTGTTTTGAGGGGGGGGTCCATTTTGAAGAAAAAGGTGGAGCAGGGTCTGTGTTTGAATCCACGAACAGCAGCGGCTACATGCCAACCAAGTTTTGCCCACCGCGTTGCTAACGGGCTCAACACAGTGCTTTTTGGGGCCAATGAGCACCACTAGGAGGTTTGGGCTAGTGCCACACGGCTCCCCATTGCTTTCTATGTACTCCCATTGTCACCAAATGATCACCTCACAACAACCCAAGGGTCTGCAAGGGTCGTTGGAGGTCCCCCCAAAATCACAATTTTTCCGCCAACCCGTGGTAGCTTGAAAACGGCTAAGTCCTCACCGGTAGGGCCCCATAGAGGGGCCAACCTTACTGAGACCCCAGCCATTGGATAGGGGGTCCATATAGAAGAAAAAAGTGGAGTGGGTCCGAGGTCCAAACCAACACACACTGGCCACTCCAAGCCAAACAAGCACCAAACCAAAAACATCAATTTTGGAGCTTTTTTTTTTGCCATGAGGCAACGGATACTGGGCTCGCATACGCCCCCGTGTCACAGGCGCATGGTCATCACCACATAGTTCAGTGTTTTTTCCTCGCTGCACTGCAAAGCAGACCAGTTCTGAACCACTCCAGGTGGTTGCTGACTGTGTTTTGGCCTTGGCCATCTGTACATTGAGGTTAGCTCGCACCCACCACCCTCCCACGGGGCCAGTTAGTCTCTAACCCTTGCTCTGCGAGTCTTGCTCTTGTTGCCCCTGTCTTACTCTTGCTCTCTGGCACGTGAAGACATGTCATATCCGAGCTCCGGGGGCGCAAAGGCGTCCCAATGTTTCACCATGTTTCACTTTTTTTTGGGGGGGCGGGGGGCATGGCCCGGGCTACATGGGCTTAGCGGCCACTACATGGGTCCCCATTGATGCTAGGGGGGGATACTCATACTGCGTGCGCACTGCATGCGACTCTATCTAAATCTACTCTATCTAACCCCCCCCCCCGCACACACAACGTCACATGTGCTAGCATGTGTTCCCATTTACCTTATGGAGGGTACCGTACTTGTTTTTGAATCAAAAATCCCTGCAAGTGCAAGAGTACATGCACATACTCATGCCAAAAAAAATTCAAAATCATCATAATGTGCCGTCAACCTAGAAAGGAGATTATGCGGCGAAAATGAGCAAAAATTCTGTGAAACAATGAACACAAGTGAAATGGGGGAAACAGGCTGAAAATACAAATATGCCATAACCCCAATGCAGAAGAAGCATCAAAAACTTTTTGTCAAACAAAAGTGATGCCCTTGGTATCACACAATATGGGTTTCTGGTACAGCCAACCACCCAAATAGTCGCACTGCGCACAACTGGGCGCGCACTACACTAAAGGTCACCCCGAGAGTACCGAGAGTATTGTCGCCACCAACCGACCACCAAAACCTAGCCCGGATTTGCTAGCACGGACGAAATCATTCTTCGTGTGTACGTGTTTGGTAGTTTTTGTCTTTGGTTTGCTTTTTCCGTGCAACATAACACGACCTTTGTTTGTTTCTTTGAGAGCACTGTTGGACATGTGTTCATGCCCGGACGGCTGCGGATGAATGCTATTTTGTCTGGGGGAGGGGGCACAGAGGGGTTTCCCCAGCCCCGTCACAGAGCCATTGTCCACCTAATGCTAACACCCCCTGAGCGGCAGCGTGTTTGTGCCTGCTAACACACCCACAGACCCGCAGACTGTGTGCCGTTTCAGGCTACTCCATGGGGCGGCTCGGTGGAGCTAAGAGCCTCTGGGCCATGCCAACTGCTAGGCCAACGGGTGCCCTCCTCATTCAGTTGCAAGGGCCCACTGGGGTGCAGCCCTTGCAGTCTTCAGTCTTCGTTGTGGCACATTGTTTGTCCTCATCATACTGCCAATTTCGCTACTGTGAGCCCACCAGTCTCAAGGTAATGGATGACCTTTGGGGGCAATTCTGCACAACGCCCAATAGTAAATTAGTGACCACCCTGGAAACCACCCACCATCAGGGAAGCATACGTCGTCCACAGGGCAAAAGCAGCAAATATAGATAGGAAACTCACAGCATTATGTCATTTTCAGTGTGAAACATACTTTGTGTTAGCTCAGTATCTGAGTTTTTTGACTGAGTAGGAATCTGATGAAGCAGTTCTGTGTCTGGGAGCACAGTGGTTATCACAATCACCTTGGCCATCGCGGATATTGGGTTCCAAAATAGCCACCTTTTTGCACAGCGCACGGTGCAGCCCCTATGGGTGCTTGCGGCGCATCCGTTTTGCAACCTCCGGATCTTGCCCCCCAACCACTGCACAGTGGTTTCACTTCCCGGGTCTCGGGGTAAGGAGTGTGGTTGTGGGTGTGATGTGGGTACAATGTTTTGGAATCTCAAGTTGCTGTTGCCTGCTTAGGGTGGCCTGAATGAGTGACCTGAGTGAGGAGAAAGGAAATGAAGCAAGGCAAGGGGCAGGGAGCAACCCCAACACAGAGCGTCGTTGGGGCTGAATGGCAGCGGTTGTTGTGCAACTGATTGTCACCACTCAGGGGGGAGGGGGGGGGGGGGGGTTCCCCCCTTTCCAAGCCTTGTGCTGTCTCGGGGGTACGTCCCCCCGCTCTCTGCCCTCCCTTTTCTCTACATGAATTTGCCATGTGGGGGGACAAGGCAAAGCAGGTTTCCCCTATTGCCATTGGTGGTAATTTCCTAGAACCCTTGGCATGCCTCACACAATCCTGCCCCCGCTACCCCTGTGCACAATGCTAGGAGCAGCCTGCCTTTGGCCCATCTGCAATGCGTTTTCGATTCCCGTTGATATGGGTGTCGCACGTGGCTCCTTTCGCAGTTGGCAAGACACACCTGCCGCAAAAGGCTCCCGCCCCCCGAAGCACCGCATGAGCAACGGATACTGAGCTCAAATATACCCCCGTGACACCATTTTTAATGTGCAAAAAAAGTTTTGGCGCCTTTGGCGCTAGAGTTCATAATAACTGATTAATGGTCTTGTCAATTGAGCGCTGTACCCAAACCCCCCCCAGTTTTGGGAGGCTCTATCCCCCCCCCCCCCCCCCCCCCCCGTTGAAAGCCCTACTGCCCAATCGCATCTCCAAACTTTAAAGCCCAACCTCAAAGCAATGACGGTCCCAAACCCCGGCATCCCACTTCCGAACGGTGATGCCGGGCGCCCTCGCTTGACCCAAACCACAAATCGGCGGACATTGCCTTTGCCAATGGCCAACCTTTGCACTTCAGTAGCGCCCCCGGCGACAGTGTTTTGGGCCCAAACTGGCCCTACAACACCCAGAATGATGTGTTCCCCGGAATTCAGCTGGCCGCAACACGGCCGAGCGGCGCGGCTTGTGTCCTCGCAGCGATGCAGAGCAATGGCGTACGTTGGGGAAATCATTTTGGACTGCAGTTTCTTATTTCGCTTGCCACAAAGACAAAGCCCTTTGCGAATCCATGTGCCACGGCATTGTGCTAGAGGGACGCGGGTTGCTCAACAATCCTTCTCACCATGGATAGGGTAAGAAAAGGTACTTGGGCGTGCTCCAGGGTGCAGCGTAAAGGTAACCTCCCCATCCCTCACAACATCCCTTCGGGGGCGTGGGGCCACACACACCCCAAGGTCTAGGACACTGTGTTCTTGTTTATGGCTCCAGCAGGGTTCAAACCATGGTGGAGGGTTGTCTCTTGCGATGGTCTTCGAAGAAGGCCACATAGCCCCCGCCGTCTCAGGGTCCTGCGGTGGGGGCAGAGGTGGCCTGAAGGCCTCAGCCAAGGGGGACAACGGGGGGGCCCTCTGGTGGAGGAGCAGGAAGAGGAGCCATGGTTCTCACACCCAACTAGGCTTAAGAAGCAGACACATGGTCGAGCTGGCTCTCAGCCACTCCTCTCGTCTCCACCATGACGAGTTGTGCTAAGGGCCAGGGTACTAGCATCAATGGGTTGTAAGGCAATGGCCAATTACGAAAGAATTGTCGTAGTATCTGCCCCCTCTTGGTGCCGGCGCTATCCCCGGACCGATTGCGGGACTTGGAGCGGGGACGTTTCCGAGCTGTGTTGTTGTTTCATGGGGTTGCTCTGCAGTAGTGACCCGGCTTCCCGAAGCACACCGTGCGCACGTCGCTACCGTGTGACCGAATCCTAGATCGGTAGACGCGTGCACAAACTTCGCATGTCATTTTTTCGTTCCCAACACAATGTGTGTGCCAGAGTACAACTTAGATTTGATAAGTCCACTACCGGCTAGCAACAGCTCAAACCAGCGCCGCCCATTTTGGGCAACCGAGGTATGGGTATGCTTTGGAGACAAGGAGACCATGGTGAGAAACCACTCCGCATCCTGTGAATAGCATATGACCCACCTCACGGTACCTGGTATCCGAGACCGCTAGCACTGTACGGAAGTGTCCACAATGAGGAGTTGTGGAAGTCTTTGCATATCTCCCGCATGTGGTCACTCAAAACTAGTAACCGTTCAGATGTGTGCAAACAATACAATAGACTGTCCACGGGCCACAGGGAATGTGAGGCCGCCTGGAACTGCCACTTCTAGGGTGAGAGTGTGTAAGCATCTTGCAAGATGGCGTGTTCCAAAGAGTAGCGCTCTGGCCATGGTGTGTTAAAGGACGCAAGTGTAGAAAACAGTGGCACATGGGGCAAGTCAATGCGGCGTTGAACAATCACAAAGCACCGCCGTATTAAAGAGAACAAGCGCTCCTTGGTAACGCCGTGTCGTTCCTAGTGTGATACAGAAGGCTTTAGACAACCATCCGCCGTAAGAAGGAACTAGTGGACGTCTCGAACCGGGCACATTTCGGGCTGTTGAACAGCCGGACCAAGCCAAGCTCCACCCCAACGTACCAATACACCCCGTGTGGTGGGCATGTGTTCGGCTCATTGGGGGACATGTTTGGACATGGCACCTGCCCATCTAGTGTAAATGTAGTGCCAAAAAAGACCACGGAAAAGACACGACTGCAAGATGTGACTCATGGACCACATGGGTTGACAAAGAGAGCAATGTGGGGCCGTGGGGGAGGACCGTGGTGTCAAAGGGTGATGCATCGGAGATGCTCACACCCAGTCAGCTTACCTCGCATGCCGAGGGAGGCGTACACGTGGAGGGATGGATCACGAGGATGGTGGTCCACTGAAAAGGCGTGACAATAGGAAGGAAATCATATTAAGGAGCAATAGTCCATGGGGCTTCTACCCATTCCAGCACCCAGACTCATTCAAGGGGCAAGTCGCGCGGGTATCTGGAGAGCCGCCGCCCTGTATGACAAGAGGCTCCTCCCTCCGTCCTTTAAGTTGCCTCACGTGAGGCCCGTCCATGCTTCATGAGCCCATCCGCGCGGTTAGGAGACAGAGTATCTGCCTGCATGCTGTACAGCATTGTGGAGTGTCGTGCATGGAGCTCACGAACCCACCCTTGGCCCTGTCGGGCCATGCCTGGCAATTCCGTGCAGAGCCGCTGTGCTCCGTGAAGAGAAGGAGGGGTAGAGGGGTTAGGGGGCCACTCCCCCATGGAGGGTGGGGCAGAGTACTCGACTTTGTACTGTCCCATGTCCTCATCAGACTCACGATGAGTGCTGCCCCCTCGCGGGGCAGACATTACGCTCTCAAAAAGGGGCGCCAGCAGGGTGGGGGGTAGGCCGGGTGGAGCAGAGCACTGGACTGCATACTGTTCCACGTCCTCATAAGACGCACTATGAGTGCTGCCCCCTCGCGGGGCAGACATGACGCTCTCAAAAAGGGACGCCAGCAGGGTGGGGGGCAGGTCGGGTGGATCCTACTCTTGGTCAGACCACCCCAAGGCGTGCACGCGGGCGACCAATGGTCTGGGGACATGTGCCGCACTGAGTGCCAGCTGGAAGTCACCGCCGGCGACCACGCCGGGGATGGCGAGTATTGCCCCGGCTGACTTAGCACCTGCGGAGACGGGGTGCTAACTATATTGAATTCCACCGGGGGGCCGGTGGGCAGGATGGCGGCGCGTGAGGTCCGCGAGCTGGGTCGTGCTTTCCTTTGGGGCGGCGGCGGTTGTGGCCTGGCGTGAGGCGCTCTCATCTGCTGCAGCATCCGTACTATCCCCGGGGGGATGTCGCGTCCCCCTTCGTTTGGAGGCTGCACATGGCTCCAGGTCGGTAGTGGGGTGCGCTGCCCCTCTGGGGTGCTGACCACCACAATGCGGGACGCCCGCTCTAGGGTGATGGCTCCTGTGAGCTGTAGGTAAGAGAGCGCGTGCCTGGACATGGGGAGGGGAGCTCCGGCTGGGCCTCGGTGACGACCTGGGATCTCCGGGGCTGTATGTGACTGCTCATTCCCGTGCTGCAGTTGGGGCCGCTTGCGGCGTGGGCTCCCCCGTCCTTCCGTGGTGGACTGCCGCCGTTTGACGCCCCGGGGTGCCCGCGCGGCAGGCGCCCTACGCCGTGACTTCTTCAGCGCCGGGTTCCCTGACCTGTGAACGGATCGGGCTCTGGGAGCGCGTGCGCGAGGCACTGCGCGTGGTGGGGGGGATCTTGTGGGGCCGCATCTTGGCCCATTGCCGCCCTTCGATAGTGTCTCCCGCTGTTGATGGGCTCAGACTCCCATGAGGATGACGAGGAGAAAACCTCCTGGGTAGAGGGCCCTTCCTCCGAGAGGTACTCCACCTGCAGTGGGTGTGACGGCGATGGCAGGGTCCACCCCGAGGGCACATCCGGGGGGGTTAGCGCACTTATGCGCTGAGATGAGTCGCTAGGCACTGTGCCTCGCCCCGCCAGCGGGGCCACTTGTTGACTCAAGCCCACCGCACCTGTCTCAAGCTGAGGCGGGACTGCCTGCTTGGCACGCCTGAGCAACCGGTAGGGCCGCGTGGGGGGGGCTCCAGGGTTTCGGGGTGTGCTTGAAAGTAGTCAGCCGCAAACAAAGTGGTGCTCTTCTAACCCCCCCCTCTGCCAGTGAGACTCTTGGGGGTGTGTATAGCAGGTAGCAGCGACGACGTGTATTTGAGCTTGGGGGTGCGCTCCCTGATGCTGGGGCTGGACTCTGTCGCCTCCCGCCGTTCCTTGGCCCGCTGGGCATTCCTCCGCCTGGTGTCCGGCGAGGGGGGTGGCGCCTGTAGCACGGCCGTCCAGCGCAGCTCACAATACTCTTGTAGGTTTTGTAGGAGTTTCAGCATGCTTGTGCGCCGTGTGAAATACGGCCGTGCGGACACGCCCACCACTGTGGCGGCCCCCAGCGGGACCAGGGAGGAGCACTTGGTTAGCACAGCACCTGGGAGCACGGCCCCAGCCGTGCTTAGCCTTTGCAAGGTCGCTAGGGCAAGCTTCAATACCCTCGCCCTTTCTAGCAACGGGAGGGCGGTCGCCCTGTACACGGCCTGGGGCGAGGCCGGCAAGGTGCGCGCCGCGAAGCACTCAAAATCAATCGCTAGTTCCATGAAGGAGACCTGCCCTTTCCATTGTATCCAGACCAGCGCGTTGACCCATCGGATAAGATCGTCACGAAAGTCCGAGTCCCATCGCCACTCTTGAGCCGTGGGCTGGCGGATCCGCAGCTCCTCGGGTGCTCCGGCCGCGGTAGCGGCCCAATAAGCTGCCAGAATGGGTACCCTCTGCCTTGTTTCGGCTTGGGCTGATCAAAGAGCTGCACATCTTCACGTTGTGCCCCTGTCCGCAGAATTTGCAGCACCATGCTATGGAAATCGTACATGAAGTCAGGTACCTGACCTTTGGGGATGCGGTGTGAAAGCTGGTCCGGCATCAAGCCACACACTCGTAGACACGTGGGCCAGCCAGTGACCTAGTCCGATAGCCCCAGCGCCCTCGCTTTTCTCATAAGCGAGCGCCACGCACCGGATGGATGTGTGCCCCAGGCTGCGCAGGTCCACAAGATGTGCTCATCAACCTCTTGTTGCTGCGAGCAGTAGGGGCATAGCGGTGTCGCCCTGAGGCCTCTCGTGTGTGCCCTGGCAGCCGTCCATAGTGCCCCTGTGGGCCAGCCCCGTAGCAGCGCCTTATCAAATTCTGTGCCTTTGGATAGAAGAACTTGACATGCCTCCCTGTCGAGGGCTCCCAAAATGCCCTGAAATTGCCGCGGTCGACGATCCTCTAGCGAGAGCAGGGCCCGCCTTCTGATGGAGTCGCGCGGGATATGCTTGAACTTGTCTTCATTGATGAGCGGCGTGTCTATCGTTTGAGGTACCCCGGGCACATTCCACACCCACCAATGATCCGCCTGCCTCGAGCCGAGGCTCTCCAGCTCCAGGAAGGCCCGTTGAACCGGTGCTGATGTGGTGTGGTCGTACTTGCGCTTGTGTGGTCTCAATGCATGACTGCACCACGACCTGAAGAGTGCCTGGGGTGCGCGCCACCCTTAGGAGCCAGCACACCCTGTCATACGTGATTTTCATGTGTGGGGACACTCGGTGTCCTGGTACTAGCAACACAAAGATGATCTCCTTCTCTCTGCCAAGTCTTGAGGTGCCCCACAAACTGTGGAGCAGTGCCGTCTCCAGGCTCTGTAGATCCTTCCGGGACACCTCTGCCCCCGGGGTACCCCATAGGGCTGCGGCTTGTACTAGCGTGGCAATGATGTGCGTTCGCCGGCTGAAGCCCCCTTGTGCACCCCGCACTCTGGATAGCAGGTGTTTCCCCTTGGACGTCCGCTTCTTCAGGAGCGGGCCCGTCCCTCTGGTCAGGCTGGTGCGAATACCTACCCCCAGAAGGCGAAATTCAGCTTGGAGGGGGAGTGAGACCCCCTGGAGAACCGTGTGTTTGCGCGCAACTTCCCTGGATTGTCGTACTTGTATCGACAGTGACTTCTTGGGGTTCACTTTTTGCAAGGTGAGAGCCAGCCACTAATCGGTGAGCTGCATCACCGGCGCCATGTACTGGCCCTCGGATCGCAGCGGGTACGTGTCATCTGTATAGCCCATGGATCCGACATGGATCGTGCCCGCCTCTTGTGGCTGGGGCTGAGCACCCCGGAGCTTCGCTGGGCTGGAGGGTGGGGACTCCGCTGATGCTGCCGTCTCCTCTCCCGCACGTCCGTCACATGCGAGCATGGGTGGGGAAGGGGGGCAGGGCGGCTGCGATTGCTGAGGTGGAGGTCCGTGGCCACACGTGCAAGGGTTGGAGTGTTCCCAATATTCAAACTGGTCGATCCCCGGGCCGAAGGTCTTCATGACACATTTGTTCGGGACCGGTGGCGGCCGATAGCGTGACGTCATGGTGGGCTGGGGGGTGCAGGTTTACGTCTGTACCTCAACTCCTTGGGCTCTTCCAGCTTTGGTGGTATGGGCGGCAGGCTGCGCACTTTCACTGCGACGGCTCCTTCAAGCTCGTCTACGGCGCGCATCTAGACTGTGGTGAGCATGTTGATCATGAGTACGCTCATGGCGCACCCCTGCAGCACGCCGTTCGTGGCGTGAAAGAAGGAGCCCGGCGCTCCGTTTATTTTGAACGCTCTGTGTAATTGTTGATACATGGCCTCCAATGCTGCCTGCGGTTTGGGGTCCAGGCCGAACTCTCGTGCCATCCGGAAGGAGATTCGTTGGGGTATCAAATCAAAACACTTTACGTAGTCAGTGCCAGCACCGGACAATGCCTGCTTCAGTAAGTGTGCTCGCTCGATGAGGGCGGCTAGTAAGGTGGCTGCGTCGAGGGCACTTTTCTGCGGCCTGAAGGCATATGCATTTCGGTGCACCCACTTCTCCTGCCAGAGAAGTTGTGACAATACACCTGTGCCGTTTCTCGCTCAATGTGGGCACACACATCATGGTGCTGCACCCCGTTTACCACGAAGCAAGGCGTGGGTTCTTGCACATCAACAAGACACCCCATCGGCACAAGCCTGCATTGTAAGAGTGCAGTGTCCTTAGCTACCGAGTCTGCCGAATGCAAAATATCGGCCAAAAAAGTGCCGGATCGGTGGGAGTAGATGTGTGCCGGATTTTGGAGCTGCAACACGAGTTGTTGAAACGCACGTAATAGGCTGCCCACTAGGCCTTTCCTCGAGGAAGACGGACTGTCCAAGACAAGGGCTCTAATGTAGGGTTTGCAATATGTAAAGGTGGGGGCAGCATCTGTATCTTGGCCACTCTTTCTACCCCACAGCCCGACACACTGTGGTGCATCCAGCGCCACACCGTTAACACGACCCATGCCGTGCATGCCTGGGCCGCAAAGGAGTGATCAAGAGCAAAAGGAATAAAGACGGGGTAAATCCTGTACTAACCGGTAGTAAGACACCCTGCTGCAAAAGCCCCTCCACAACGGCGATCCACAAACCACGATCCGTCAGCCACAAAGGAGGCATCATCAGGGGTCGTGTCTAAGATTGGGAAGACAACCCGCACACCAACAGCAACGCGCCAAGCACTACAAAGGGGGGAGAGACTCCAAACCCAAGAGTGAAGAGGCCACCCCGCACGTTGCGCCTGGTCCAACATGTGGTAGCCTCAATCCCACCAGGAATGAAGTTGTGCTGCTTGCCAAGGATGGCGGGCACAGGCCATGGCGTGAGGATGCACCGGGGGGGGGGGGGGGGGATCCAGGAGGTAAACCGAGACACCCAAGAAGTGTAGATACGCCAACGCCCTGTTGTGGTCCATGTTGCACGACCCGCAATAAAATCTTAACCCCTGCTGGTAGCAGGGCATGTCTAGATGCATATGCTAGTGTGCCGTGAACAGACCATGGAGAGGAAAGGAACGGACCAACTCGTTAGTATGTTGCGGTTGGCGAAGATACGTCAACTGAAAAGTGCTGATACTGGATACCGATGCGGGTTGTAGACGAGTCCGCCCGGCTTCGACCGGCTAGAAAAAGAGGGCAGATGGCAGAGAATTCCATTTGGTGATCCCTCGGACTGCCGCGTGATCCCTGACCCGCATGGCCGCGAAGGTGGGGTGGCATATAGCAGCCTGCCAACACTGCTGGCCTCCAGGGGCCCCCTTGTACATGGTAAACGGAAACTCGCAGGCAACTCTTGCATGCATAAGGCTGCCAAGGTTTTCCTCGATGAAAGAAAAAGTTTGATCTTGTCCATGCGGTGGTAAACATGTGGCATCAAGTGCAGCCCTACGACACAAGCATACCCTGGTCCGCAATGCATTTTGACAAGGCTGTTGCTTTTTTTTTTTTGAATGACTCGAGAAGTTCAAAAAGTACTCGAGACTGTGCTTCGAAAAGTGGGCGTCTCCAGCATATGATACAGTGGATCCCCGCAAAGCGGGCACATGGCAAAGACCCACAGTTCGCATGCGTATACCAGAGGGCTCTCTGATGCGGTAGGCAAAACCAGGATGCCAGATGGCAAGCCTATAATGCGTAAGATTTGAGGGGGTTTAGACATGTTGGATCACGTGTGTGCCATTCCCCACGGGTCCTCAAGAGTGGCAAGCTTTCGTTGCTTTGTAGGGGCCACGTCCGGCGGTGGGCGTTGGCCCAGGATGCCGGGCCTTGTGCGGCAATGGCGTTTAGGCAGAGGGGACTCTACCCGGTGGGCAGGGCGCTCAGATGCCCACAACTAGCTCATCACCGAAAAGAGTTGAATCCTTCGGTTTTGCCGCTGGTAGTGCTGGTCTGCGGAGGTGGTCCACACTCTGGCACTGCCTTGGTTAACTTTTTTTCCCTTGTTGATAGACTTCAAGTGAGCTGTTCTCAAGACAGTTTGTTGCCCTTTGTTGCTCTGCCTTTGTTTGTCTTTCTTTTTCAGCATGGACAGGGTTTTGCAGAAAGTTCACTGCCTTTTGTGTGGCGTCGCTGTGTTTTTGGCAAGCCTGTTATTTAGTGCTCATTGGCCGCGCACGCCATGTAACCAGTTTTTACTGTAAAATGGGTTGGAGTCCCGTGTGTGCAGTGGTGCGTTGCGTGCCTTGGTACAGTCTGTGCTATGGTGGTTGATGTGACTATTTTCTGTGGTCATTTTGAAACATGGTCAATGGTTGTGGGTTAGCGCTTGTGGTCACCACTGTGACTCTTGGATTGTGTGTACCCTTGATGTGGCATATATATTCATGTATTTCAGTGGGCTGCCACTGCAGCCTGGGTGCATACATGTTCTTTTTCTTGATATGCATGATTGGTTATGCTTGTAGGTGCGGGAGTGTCGGGCTCACCGCCACCTTCTGATTTGTGTTTCATGAGATCTCACTTTTATTTATTGATGCGCATGCACACCTATGGTGGCATGTCAGCCACTTTTCGGTGGTTGTGGACCCCTCAAGTGTCTTGGGAGGGGGATGTAAGGTGTACATGCGCCCATAACCCACAGAAGCAGGTTGCGAGGTATAATGCCGCAGAATATAGGTCGCGCGTGAGTGCGTAAATGATAATGGGAGATTCAAGAATTTGTGTGTTATTTGGAAACACAGTTTATGTTTACATGTTTGTAGATATGACATGAACCCGTGTGGAATATCTTGAACGTTTGTCTCGACAAGGTCTGTGCTTGGACTTCTTGGTGTTCGCCGTGCCAGGGATAGCAAAAGGCCTTACACGAAGTCGCGGTTCGAAGCCCTGCGGCATGACACCCACTCCGTGATGGCAAGTTATCCTTCGATGATGGTAAATTCCTCCATTCGTCGACGATGGGCAAGCGTGTGCTTGTCCCTCGAACACTCGTGACCTCGATTGTGGCTATGTATCACGAGTCGGAGTTCTTTGGCCATTCGGGAGTACTTCGAACCATGGCACTGATCAAGCGCGACTACGTTTGTTCACATCTCCAACATTACATCGAGCGGTACATCTTAAGTTGCGATGTGTGTCAAGCAGCTAAGTCACGGCGTGTCGACACCGCCAGACTACCCAGACCCTTGCCGGTGCCCGACACCAAATGGCATAGTGTGTCCATCGATTGGGTTTCAGGATTGCCGCCGACCACTAGGGGCCATGACGCCATCATGACTGTGGTCGGCCGATTCTCCAAGCGTGGAATGTTCATCCCCTGCCGCAAAGATATGACAGCCGACGACCTTATCTATGTGTTCCTGCGTGAAGTAATTCGACTCAAAGGATGCCCTTGATAAATTGTTTCTGATCGAGACAAGCTGTTCAAGTCCCACGCATGGAAGGAGTTGGCTCAGCGTTTCAAGATCGAGATGCACCAAACAGTAGCCAACCGCCCCCGAGGCAATGGCCTAGCGGAGCGCAGCAACCAATCGATCCTCCAGCACTTGCGTACACATGACATCTTTGGTAACAACGAGTGGGATGTCGACCTTCTATTCGCCGAGATTCAGTTTAACAACCTCACGTCCAATGGCCTTCAGCTATCCCCGTTCCAGATTGATGAGGGACGTACACCCCATTTTCCATTTGATTTTCGCTGAATGACTTCTCATACACATGAGCCTTCGACCGTGAATGATTACATGCAGCGAGCTGAGCGTACCTTCGATTCTGTGCGTGCAATGCTTGCCGAGGAAAGTCGACGCCAAACGCATGTGGTCCTGCAAAAGGACCGACACGTTCGAGTGCCTGAAGTGGGGGAACCATGGTGGGTGTTGGTGCCGGACTATCGACATAAAGGGAAAATCGATGGTGTTTGGGGCGGCCCTTTCAAAGTTCTCGAGGTACTGAACAGGGGCGAGAATGTTAAACTGGACATCCCTGCGCCCTTCGATGGGTGGCGAGTTTTTAATCGAGACAGCATAAAGCCCTACATCCATCGAGAGGGACAGCCAGTGTGGGAATTGCCAATGCGGCCTGTCAAAACCGAGGACTCCCCTCGACTTGTCAAGAATGTGGCTAGACGTCGAGTGGGATCTAAAAAGTGCCGCACGGTCCTGTACTGTTGCGAATGGGATGACGACACATGGTCTTGGGAGTCGAGTAAAGCTCTAGAGGAGGATCCCGTGTACCTTGACTTCCTTCGACTCCACCCTGAGTAACCTCACTTCTCTGCAGCGTGGTTTTTCGAAAAACTCATGCACGGTTCCGGAGCCTCCGCCTGCGGTACTACTCCCATCCCGAACTTCCTCTCGTCCTCCGCCCTCTCGAGCATCACCATCGAATGTCATCGATGTTCACGAGATCAACGACACTGCCGGCGGAAATGGCGATGGTGCCGAAGCCCCAGCGACATCGACCTCAGCTCGCCGCTGTCGATCAGTAGCGTCAGCGCCAACTCGACCGAGTCGACCGCTGGATCCGTTCTCCGCGCCGAAATACAGCCAATCGGCATACGCTGGAAGCTCGAAAGGAAAAGGAGGCCCCTCGTCGAAAAGGAGGCAAGGGAGCGTCCGGATGGGTCAACAGTTCTTGGACATCGAGCCAAACACCTGGATATCGAGGCCATCAAGGAACGAACCGTCGTGGGGAGGAGAGCCGAATACCTCCAACAAAAACAACGACGACAATGTCTGACACTGGACCGACGACGAGACCTATGCGTACGCCACACAGAGTTGGTCGACGCCACCGCCCAGTTACGATACTGTGCCGAAACCAGAATCGCTGTGGCAGCCATATAACCTGCAGCAATACAACCATGAAGTCGAGACCATCGAAGAACTCCGACACCTGGGCACATTTGGAATGAAGCCACCCTACCGATTTGGGACGCACCAAGACGATCCACTTGCGATAGAGTACATCAAGCTCGACCCGCAGGTGCTCACTATCGCGTCGAGTGCCATGGCTGGTCAACGAGGAGGCCACGTATTCCTGAGCCACCGCCATGCAGCAGTTGTGACGAGTACGAACGCCGCTATCACCGAATTGCGCAAAACCATCAACATCGACAGCTGGGGTCGAACAGCGCCGTTCCCCTACGATACGATGCGAAGCGCACCTGACACATCCTTCGATGAACATGGGAATGCTGGTGGCACGCCGAGCTACCAGTGGTACACAAAGATCGAAGTGGCTTGTCAGAATTTTCGAAAGACCCTCGTCGACTGGCGGCAATGCAACGAAGAGCTCGACTGGGGATTCAGGAACAATCTCTCCGAGCACGACCTGCCCAATCAAATTGCGCGCCTGAACCGCATGCATCGAGAGATCTCAGGAATCGATGACCTGATGCACGTCGCCGATGGAATCGACCTAGTCTTCAGGTACCGACGTCTCTGGACAGTGGACAAGATGCGTCGAGTAGCACCCGTTGCCGTTTCAATCCTTGGGCTCATTCGAGACCTCCAGAAGGTTTGGCAGACAAACGACCGACTGTTCGAAGACCGAGCCCCCTTTCTCGCGTACAAGGTCGACTTGCTTCTTCGACGACACCAATTGCGAGGCCTACGAGGTACCACTCGACTTGGATACAAACGATATGGGTGCGCTCCACATCGAACACAGGACCTTATGCTCCAACTCGGGGAGTACTATCGACTAGGAGAATCGACCGGACCTTATGCGTACAACGCCGTCGCACCAGGTGCCCCCATCGACCTTGTCCGGCTGGCGACAGTTTACCAGACTGGACCTGGACAAATCGGATACCACGACTTCGATAAGGAAATTCGACGAGTTGCCCGCCTTCACTCGACCAGTGAGGAGTACATCCACCTCTTTCCTTTCGTGGACGCCGCCGATTTGGTTCGACTCCTGGGTACCTCGAAATACCCCATGTCCACCTTCGAAAGCGGATACGAGGAGGGAAGGTGTTGACGTCAAGCAGTCAAATTCCGAAGGGATGTTTACGCCGATGAACGGGAGGAGCTCGAGTCCAGCGATTCGCCCGCGAGTGACCCGTTCCACCCAGACCCTGTCCACCACCGGTTTTTGCTGGCGGACTCGGACTTCTATCGGCACCACTTCGACATTGAGTTCTTCAAGTACCTCACGCCGATCCATGACGACTTGAAAGCTGCCCATCGACGCAAGGTCAGCTGCCGAGACCAGGTCCTCGAAGCGGTCATTGTTGACACGGCTTCAAGCCTTGTGACTGCAGAAGCGGTTCAATTCGCTTTGCAGAGCGCTCTCGCTGATGGCCAGTATGTGCATCAACACCTCGGTGGACTCAAAGAAAACTCTCGAACCACCAGCCTTGAGATCATTGACCGATATGCCCTCGGTCCTGGAGTCGACGACGTCAGTGTCATCATCGTTGTTCGGAGAGTTTCGATTGCTGACACGGCGTGGTGGCGAGTTGATACGCGAGCCGGTCAGTTCTATCACAGCATGGCCGCTGGCACTGGTTCGAAGCAAACCTACCCATGGACCACCGGTCGACATGACGCGTTCTTCTTCGAGGTCACAAATCGAACGGATTTGTGGAACGAAGACGTTTGGAAACCGTCAAACCTTTGGGATTTTTATTCGACCAAGGCACAAATATTGGGACCGGGACAATTTCGAGCACTTGCCCGTGAACATGTCTTCGTATTCCAATACAAGTGCCCCGTCGACGGCCGGCCTGGTGATCCCAACCTTCGATTGCTCAACCATCGATCTGGTATCCTGTTCCAGAAGCATGCCCTCGAAAGCGAAATTCGTCGACACTACACGGGTCATGACACCTTCAAGTTCATGGCTGGCGTCGAGACGCTGAAGGAAGTGCACAAAGTATGTCGAGTCCAGGTGGATCCCTCGTCCACATTCGAGTGAGGCACAGACTGCTGAAGCGTCAGTCGGAATGCCAGGTAATGGCTGATTCGACAGTCTGGATGCCACGTAATGGCGGATTCGACAGTCGGGGCGCCTCTAATGGTGTCGACTGCCTTAATATGCCCTGTCGAATTGACAGATGTATAGGCCTGTTGGTTGTTTGTCTGCTGGGCACTCAGCTTCGATGGCTGTGCCCAATGTTATGGTATTTCGACGGGCCAAGAGCTTTGCTGTGGGTAGCGCCCGTGCAGTGTGCCAGGCGAAGTTGTCTTCTGCAGCTTCCACCAAGACACAGCCGTGGTAGAGTCGAAAACGGCGTACGAATGAGGCGCTAACGACGGGTATAACATATATTGTACCTCAGTGTGTGGGTTTCCACCACTATTATGCTTCAGTAGCCAGCACATGTCGGGGTCCAAATTTTTTTATTTTTTTTTGGGCCTGCCTTTCGGGTTCGACCATGTGGCGCTGACCCAGAGGAATGAGACCTCTTCGAGGTCTCGGGGGGGGTAGTGTTATGGCTTCAAACAGCAACAGCAGCGCAGCGAGCGCGCAAGTCGCAATCGCAGTTGCAATCGCACTGCAGCCTGTGAATACATAAGAAGCATCGAATGCCAGTTGCGTGAATGAAGTGCTGTATGACACTTCGATCTCTGGACAGGGTTTTTGTCTTCGAATTTGTGAAGTGTCTATGTATTGGTGCTCCGTCTAAAGATCCTGCGAAGAGGTTTGTCGATTTGGGATTTGGGATTTTCGAGAAACAAGAGAAACAAGAGGACAAGAGAGTTCCCAAGTCGTAAACCACAACAGTCCACTACGAGGCGCCATTTTCCGTTCTCCTTCTTGGGCACAACGAAACCGTTAGACGCCCACTCGGAGGCAGGACACGGCTCGATCCAACCAGGAACCAAAAAATCTTCCACTATCTCTTGCTCCGCCGCGGCATGCTCCCCCACCAACCGTATAGGCTTCACGGACTTGGGTTTAGCGTTCGGGTATAGGTCAAGCTTAGCAAACCCCAACCGCTCCGTACCACGGACCTTAGGGTGTTCCTGGCCCGGACCGAGACGAACCTCCCCACTAAAAACATCCCGCTCATAGTCCGCGAGGATGCGTTTCCTCATGAGCTCCACCTCCGGAGACACAATAGGTTCTTGGGTGGTGACAACGCCACCCACACAAGAAGCTGCCAACAATCGTTTGGCGCCGTTAGTTTTTCGGTAGCGCTTAACGGTAGTGGCCCTCCCACCCAATAACTCTTTCTCAATTTTTGCAATGTGTGAACGCACGCATTCTTGCGCCTCCAAATCTTCGGGGGTAGGTTCAAGAGTAACGGGAGCGAGGAGGTTTTTATGGGTCGCTTGATATGTGAGGGTGCGCACCGAAGCCATATGGTTAGGCACCCTTTCATCCTCCGACTCTTCCTCCGAGGTCATCCCCGGCTCGTCATCCGTATCGGGGTTGGCGACGGCCGGTTCCAAGACGGAGGCCACATGACATTTAGTGGCCGCCAAATTTTCGTCCGCAATACCACCGTCTACGCAAAGCGCCACCGTGGACCAACCCCGTTGAGGAAGGGGTGTGAGGTGGTCATTTTGGTAGAGACGGGCCTTAGTCTCCGGCCCAGGAAGGTGGTACACCTGCAAAATAATTTCCGGGGCTTCCACCACTCCCTATGTGTCCACTTCGTCCCTACGCCGATGGCTCGTAGTTTTTCTTGCCAAATTTTCGGGACACACTCGGAAAACCGATGATAGGGAGGGCACATCCAATACAATTTGGATGGGTCCGCGGGGGTGGAAAAGAAATCATTGAGTGGCGAAACCCAACGGGTAGCCTGAGCCATACCCGGAACCCTATTGAAGGCGTCCACGTCGGGGTTTTTGCCAATTTGTTTTTTGACGTGTGCGGCCAAATATGGCGTGAGGCCATAGTCAGACTGCTTCCACACGGACCCATCACGCCGTGCAGGTAGAACATCACGGACAAGGGCTTCGGGAGCAAATTCAACGAGCTCCAACGCACAGGCCCGATCCTGTATGGGGGCCACGGAGGAAGCGGTCAAGGCATACGATATGCGTTAGACTTACCCGCAACGCTCCAATGAGTGTCATTGCATGGAGAATTAAGCTTACACGTCCAAAGGGTGCTATTGGTGACACCCCAATCAATATGGTAGTCCATCTGCGTTTGTTTACGTGTTTTCCAATGTTTGGAACACGGAACCCAAAAGGAAGGTGGCAGTTTAGGCCCGGGGTCGACGGTTTTCTTCGCCGGAGGTTTAGGGTGACCCACGGCGTTGACGGAGGTGTCAGTAGGTGCGGCGGTGTTAGGGTCCGCCGTAGCATTCGTATTAACCGCATTCACCGCGGTTTTATTGTGAGAAGGGCGATGAGTGTAGGTCACCGTCGTCTTGTCTCCTTTACTGACGCGTTCGAGAGCTTCCCTCTCCGAGGCGTTTTTATGGGCAAGGGCGTAGATATCCTCAGGCTTCAAACGAGGCGTACGTTGCTCCACTTTCATAGTGTAGCCGCGTGTGTGAGGTGTGTTGTTGAGTTGCAAGATCCACTCCTGTAGATACGGGTCTTTGCAAACAACTATCACTCCCGGCTCCGAATAGGAAACAATCTCAGGAACCGTAGTGCAACGTTGAGCGCTATATTTCCTGAGTTCCTTTTCGAATGGGGCGCGACTTGGCGAACGGTCAAGGCCACTAAAATCCACCACATAACTGTCCGGGCTATTTTTGGCCTCTTGTTTGATCACCTTCTCTTTGATCCACGGGAGCTTGCTTAGGAGCTGCTCCCAGATAACGTGGGGGCGAGTCTCCTTGCTCAAAGGCAACAAACGTTGCCAACGAGCATAGAAATCCTCCAAGTCGATGAGGGTCACTTGCCCTTTAACCACCCTGGGGGTGAGGGCTCGCCACCTTTCATTGGCCCGTGAGGGGTCATACTCGTAGAAACGTGTTTTCAAAAAGCCCCACAATTCTTTGAGGGTGGGGGCCGTTCGTGTGTGATTAGTGGCCTCGACGACTCGTGCGTTGAGGATCCCTTTTAGCCATGGGGGCAAGGTAATCAAAATCATTTTTGCCTCGTTGGCCTTTCGGTATATGGGATCACACACCCCCAACCATTGTGGAAGCTTCTCCACCCACTCGTCGTAGCTCTCTAACTGCCCATTAAATTGCGGTTTAGGCATGTCACTCTCCTCCACCGCTTTGGTGTAACTATTTTGCACCATAGGCATTTGGTACGGGTGGTAAGCGGGGGGAGCCATGGTTGGGGGTGCACCTCCACTTGCACTTGGTGCAACCTTCACTGAAGAAACTGTACAGGTGTCCGTAGGATGAGAGGGCGTGTACGAAGGTTTCCCGTGGGAAGTGAAAACATTTTTCGTGAGGGGATTGATGTTCCCCAACAAAGAGGTGTTCTCCTCCGCACTGGTCGACGGGGCCGTAGGGTCCGTGGGGTGTTCTTCGCCCTTAGGCGCCGCCCTCCACTCGGGGATAGCAGGTTCTTTCTGCTTTTCGGCGGTTCCCCTCCACGAAGTAGGTTCTTGGTGATGGGGGTGTTCGTGGTGTTCCTCCCCCCCCCTCGGCCACCCCGAATCCGGACAAGCGTTCGGATGGTAGATGCAATCGTGGGATGGGTGGACGGAGAAAGGAAGGCCACAACCAACCCCGGATGGACCGGATGGCGCCCCCATGGGCGCCGTAGGCGCCGCCGGCTCAGGATCACGGATGGGTGGAGGCGCCAATGGCGGGGACGGGAACACCGTATCGGGTTCTGCAGGCGTGGAGTACCAGTGGTCCCACGCATCGATCCTAGATGCAACGGCGGCGTAACGCGTAGCGAGCGTTTCCACTGCGCTAAAGCATTTAGCCGTGTTGCTGTTGGACATTTTAAGATGATACGACACACTAGCCTCCACCGTCTTAGAATCCCGTTGGGAGCCCTGAACCACCGCGTCAAACTTAGCGAACGTAGACAAGATTTGGGTCATCCGGTCCCCGTAGGACTGACTGATGCCAGCGGTTGAGGCTACTGCCTGAGAGAGCTCCTGCTGAGATTGCTGCAACTCTAGATTTTGAGCCCAAAGGTCCTGCACCTGAGCCATCAGTGATTGGATGCACGTCTCATAGTGCACCACACACCGGGGACACCCGCAGGTGTGCTTGAGTTCAGCCTCCCCCCGTGTTTGAGAGGGCCCCCCAAAATGTCGAAACGAGGGACCCCCCCCCCCCACGAGGAGGAGATGACCCACCACCACCTCCGCCAGCAGCCCCCCCTGCCACGGAGGGACCAGAGGGCCCCCCCGCGGGGTGAGACGGGGGTGTGGGGCGCGCAGCAACAGGCACAGGCGCCCCCCCAATAGAGGCATGTCCCCCCCCCGAACCCCCACCACGGGATGGCCGAATCAGGTGCGATATTCCGTGCACTCGCTCGATGTAAGCCGCCTGGCGGGGGCGGGGTGACGGCGGAGGGGAAACAAGAACAGCAGTATTAGGCTGCGGCGGTGGCGGTGGGGATTCGTCCACCACAATATATTGTGGTGACTCATTAACCACCATAGGTGATTGGATTTGCGGATGGGAAGCGAAAAACAGGCTCCAAGCCCGTTGCAACCTGTGGACCCCCCCCCCCTTAATTGGGCAGTACCCGCGGTTGGGGGTCCTCCGTAGGAGATGTAGTTGAGGGGGGAGAGACCAAGTTTATTGGGAGGGTTGCTGAACCTCCCTCCACCGGATTCCCTCCCCCCCAGCACAGATTGTTAACCTTCGGCACCGCCGGAGAATCATCCACTAGGGATGGACGATCTTTCGTGCCACTCATAGGCACTGGAGATTTCGTACCGGCCCGGTCCTCCGTAGGCTCCGGAGATTCCACGACAAGACACGGGCGGTTTTTGACGCCGCTCATAGGCACCGGGGATTCCTCCACCACAATGCACTGAGAGGCCGGAGAGTCCTCCACCATGATGTAGTGGGGCGTCGGGGATTCTTCCACAAGCATGGGGCGATCCCTGGTCCCTGACATAGGTTCGGGCGGTGCAGGCGACGAGGCAACGGAAATAGGGGAATGATGGAGTTCATGACGTTCCAGCCTTCCAATCTCCTCCTCCCCGTCGTCGTTCCCCTGTCCCAACGCCAGGCGGAACCACTGGTCACACTCATCCTCCTCGATCTGCGTGGGGAATTCCTCGATGATCGTAGGATTTAGCCTGGATTCGCTTGGGGGATTGGGATACGCTCCCAAGGAAGGAGATTCCTCCACTACGGAGGGAAAGCGCCGCGATCCACTCATTGGAGCGGGCGACAATTCCACCATAGTGGGGTTCTGCCTAGTCCCCGACAGGGCCTGCTGGATCAGGGCCACGGCCTCACGAGCCGGACCCAGGTGGCCATGGGGATCAGGTGTGAGCGAGTTGACTCGACGGTTTTCGGCGTCGAGTTGGTCAACAATAGGGGTGATGGGCCCTGCCGCAAACAGGTTCTTTCTGACCTGAGGCTCTGGCAACCCCCCTAGCGACGGAGGAGTGCCAGGGTCGACCACGATGAGGCACATTGGCGAAGCCATCGTACCCCAGTCGGCAGTGCGCGAGGGTGCAGCGTTCGTACGCTCTATCACCTTAGTAGATGATTCGGATATTTCCCGATTCGGCGCTGTAATAGGCAATTGTACCCACACGAGGCGGAGCACGATCCCCGATACCCACAGGACTCTAGCCAACGACCGAAGGACCTTTTGGTGGTGGGTCGGGTGGCTAGTCGCGCGCAGCCTGAGGACCTGAGCAATGGCCGCCTCACTGTCGCTACAGACCGTAACCGATCGGTGTCCCGTCCTGACTGCAAACCTGACAGCCCACGCCACTCCCCTTAGCTCCGTGGTTTGCTGGCTGGCGAAGCGGGCAGGAGGTGTCACATGCGTACGCACACCCACTCCCGGTACGAGCGCCCCCACCCTCCACCACCCCGCATCGCGCGCTCCATCGACACAGATGACGACGCCCCCGCACCACAGAGAGGATCGCGAAAGCCTATCTTCGGTCCCAAACTGGAGGGTCCTCAATTGCCGCCAGGCCTCCCCTCCCGGGGCCTGCCAGGGCTCGGCCGCCACCGCCACCAATGTTGCGAGGCTGCCCAGCATTTTCAGGGGGAAGCCCTGGGCCGGCTGTTTGACCCCCCCCACCGTCCTACCCCAGCGCAACCAGCAGTAGGCGCCCGCCGCGAAAGGGCAACCCAATCCCCTCGGACGCACATGCCAATTCAGCAAACCCAGGAAGCTTTGGAGGTGCCGGTCGTTGCCTGCGCCAACCGCCAGCCTCAGCCATCCCGCCCACAACTGGAGCAGTGCTTGTTCATGGCTCCTGATCTGCCTAGCCCGCAAGTCGAGCTCCTTCCCCAGGAATGACGCCACAGGCACCGGGTCCAGGACACTCTTAGGACTTATGAGGAACCCAGCCTCGATCAGGGCACGCACTGCCACTCGCCCCGCCTCCCTGAGCACCTCCTTATCAATGAAGACGAGCAAAAAGTCATCGAGGTAGTGCACAAGGAATATCTCGGGGGGCAGTACCCCCTGGAGAATGCGAGCCAAACTCGCTTGGCACAGATAGGGGCTGTATTTCCAGCCAAACGGCAGGCGCGATAGCGCCACAGGCGGAGCCCCGGGGGCGGGCCGGAAGCGAAAAACCTGGCGCGCACCCTGGGGCAAGCAAAAGCTCCAGAACGCATTTTTGAGGTCAATGTGGAGGCCGTAGAGGTCCAGATCAGGCGGTAATGTCGACAAGGACCTAGCCAAATCCTCCCAAGAATCCAATCTAAAAGTGGGGGGCTTGCCCCCGTCACTCTTGTTGATCTTGACGCAACTCAAGATCAAGGATACCTTTTCGGACGATTTGGGGATGACGAAGGGGTAACACGTGGGGGGGGGGGGGGGGGGGTCAGCCGTCTCCGCGTAGACCCCCGCACCCCTCAACGCCTGCACTATCCTCTGGACCTGCTGCGACACCCATCTGGTTGCCCCTCGGACCACCCTATCTCCGTCCTGCCATTCCCGCTCGACGTCAAAATCCTGGAGCCCTCCGTGGTAGAAGGGCGGTACGGCAGCGTCCCACAGATCGTCAGGCAGTTGGTGGGAGCCTACCGGTCCCAATCCCCGGTCCAAAATGGCATCCTCGACCCCCCCCCATGAACCGCGGAATGGGGGGGGTGTTGATGTGGAGGCATGCCTCCCAGGCGTCCGGGTGGAGCTTGCGCAAGGCGCCCAGGAGAGCGGGTAAAGCCCCTTGCAAGCGGAAATCCTCGGCTGTATCGAAGATTCTATTCAACCACAAATCCACCCTCTTCGCAACCATCCACAAGCCACAACGTTCCCGCTCGGCTATCCAGTGAAAATGGGGGGTGAGTGCTTGCATGAACTCCAGGAAGAGGGGGGGTTGTTCCTGCACCCTCCCACCCCTGCCGGGACCCTTACAGAGGGGGGGGGGGGGGGGCGACGCCACTGGGCCCGCCCGCCCCCAAGCCTTGGCCTTGAGACGCTCAGCTGCAGCCACGAAGGCACCCTCCACCGGGCCTTGCGCCTCCGGCGTCCGGACATGCCCGCCCTGCCCGAGCTTGATGCGCTTGGACTGCGGCGTTCCGATCTGCTGGGCCAAACGAGGTCTCCCAGCTTGGCGGCGTGCGGGGGCTCGGGATCGCACGGCCTGCGTACCACCCAGGACCACCTTAGCGCGACGCGGCCCCGTGTATGTGCGGTGGACACGGCCCACCACTCCAGCTTTCGAGCCCGCTGCGGGTCCTCCTCTGACAGGGCCAACGGCTGCCCTGGAGGACCACGGTTTACGCTCCCGTCCAACGAACCTGGCAACTCCGGCCTGCCGACGCCCGGGGGAGCCCCTGGCGCTGCCGACTGCGAATTCGCCGGAGGGCTCGCTTCCGGAATCCTCGCTGTTGTCTTCGGTGTCCACGTCGGAATGGACATTGATGGGCCCGGCTGCCGTCCCCGGCCCGCACGCCCCCCCCCCCACGGCAACCAAAGGCCCCGCCACCGTGCACAGCTGACCCGCATCTTCCCGAGACACGGCGCCGCGCTCAATGGCAGAGGCCAAAGGAGGAAGTGGAGGGAGGGTAGGAGCTGTGTCAGGCCCCAGGCGCATCTCAGCAGAGCCGTCCCTTGGGGATTCCTCCAGCTCGGCCGCGGTTTGGTCTCCGTCGCGCCCTCCCCCAAGCGTGCCGCTCGCAGTGGATTCCAGCTCCTGACCTCGAGGAAGTCTCGGCTTGCGCTTGGTCGGGGTGTGGGGGGCGCTCGCGATACTGGGGAACATCGGAGATCCCCACAGGGCCAGGACGCCCACGCGCTCCGGAGTCGGCAAAGGCCCCTGGTCACGGGACCATGCGGGCAGCACCGTAGGGGCATCGACTCCCGGGTCTGACCATTTGGTGCCGTATTGCATCGCCACGGCCGTGCTCTGCCATCTGCCCCACCATTTGTAGTAGGCGAGGTCTGGTTTACGGGCCCAAGTCGCTGCGGCGCCTCCCCTGCGCAGGGCGTGCCACCTGGCTCGGAAGTGGGCGGTGCTCGCCAGGGTGTCGGCCATGCCTGCCTCCAACCCCGCTTCCCCTGACTGCCAGACGAGCATGTCTGAGGACCTGCCCAGCGAAACCATGTGGCCATGAAGCCACGCCCGGACGCCGTCCGCATACCTGTACAGGGGGCGGGTGGTGTACCCCTCCTCCCCTGTCTTGGAGTTCCAAAACTGGACAAAGCCTGGCATAGCCAGGTCAGTAACCCTGATGCCAGCTGCTTCGCCCACCCGCAGGTAGCATACCCAGCTGATGATGGCCAATGCGCTGAACACCGCTCCGTGTCTGGAGTCTCTGGCCTTTTCGACCAGCTGGACCAAGCCTGCTGGGGACAGATAGGGCTGAGAGCCCGAGGATGCGGCTCCCGCCGCAATCCGTTTGTGCAAGGTGGTGACTGTTGGGGGCAGCCACTGGAGGTCCTCCACGGCCCTGACCGCGGAGGTAATACCCCGCAGGGCCGATGCTGTAGCGCCGGCTTGCGCCCGCTCTGCCAGGAGGCCTGCCAGTGCTGCGGCTGTATCAGGCGGGCCCGCGCGGTCCGCGTAAGCCGCCAAGGCCCGGAGTCGGGACGCGTACTGGGAGCGGGTTCTCGGTCTCCAGGACTGCATGGCACTTTCCTCTGGTGAGCAGGGGTTGTCTGACCGGGCTGCTGTCTCCCAGCGGCGGGCGAGCGCTCGCAGCTCTGCTGCCGTGTCCGCAACGCCGGAGCCCGGGGCGGCCGGTCCGGGCTCCAGCCGGTCCTGTCAGGACCAGTGTGGGCATCTAAAGTGCCAGTGGCGTTCGTCGGGGGAGCTCCGCTGCGCGCACCTCTGGCACCCTCCACTCGGCGGCGAGTCCACAGGGATCCACTCGCCCTGCCTCGACTGCCATTGCAGTACCCCTCCCACCTCCCTGAATTTCACGCTCCGCCACGTGAACGCCGATCCTTGTTCCTTCCATGCCTCCTCCAGCGTGGTGTACTGGTTGGACTCGGAGCTGGATTTTCCGTGCGTCCCTGCATACCTGCGGGCATACGCCGCCTGGGACTGGGACACGCAGTCCCAGACCCTCCACGCGAGCTGCTCTCCTGGGTCGACTGCGGCCTCCGTCGCCTGGCCGCCAAACTCACTTGGTCGGGGGATCTCCCCCACCTCACCAGCTCTAAGGCGTACGTACGCCTTGATGTTGGACAGCATAAGTCTCATCCACTGTGTCAACTGGGGCTTCTGGAGGGCTCGGTTTACTTCTGGCACGCTCAGTGGGGGCAGGCGGGGCCCCTCCTTCACCGCCACTCGGGCGAGTTGCTCTCTGAGTTCTTGAATTTCCTTGGCTTGTGCCGCCAGCCGCTCCTCGGCTGACTCTTGTTGGTTCTGGCTAGGCTGCTCAACCCCGTCCATGGGTTAACAAAAACAAAGACAGGAAAACTGCCTAAACATTGGAGACGCAAACAAAAGTTGAGACGAGGCACAACTAGTGATTCGGCGCTGTAATAGGCAATTGTGGTCCTCTTAGCTCTCTCTGAGGGTGGCCGTCCATTTCCCCCCCAACCATCCCAGGTACACCAGCTGGTACTCGAGGATGGGGGGCCCCGATGGGAACATTCGGGGATTTCGGAGACTTAGAATTTGTAGCCACTTGGGGCTTGGCCCATTTTTGCGGCCCCTGCCCGGTCGATGGGGTCAGGGCCGAGGAGGTCCTGAGAGTGGGGACTTGGACACCCTCAGCTAACCCTCCCAGGGAAGAGATTTTAACTTGGATTTGGTCCACGATGTCGCGGACCGATCGCTTTCCGCGATGCCAAACGCCCAACAGAGACGAAAAATTTTCGCCTCTGCTACCATGAAACCAGACCGGGTGGTTAGGAGCAGAGGTCGCAGTGGCATGGGCAGCAACATTGCTTGGCACAGAAGACATAACGATAGTGTTCACTTGAATAGTATCCTGCAAACAGATGTGATACACATAGCCAATGAAATACCTGATATGCACATAAGAGAAATCCACCCTATCATCCACTAATTGATAAAACTACCAAACATCCAAGATTGCCTTATCTATCCCACATCCTATGTTCCTAACAAGAAAATGGAATATAATATACACTATCCCATATATATCCCATATATAGGGCCATATAATGATCCCTTAAGGGTAATATGCTAAGGTAGGGTTGTGACGTGCTTCAGGGGATGCGTTTATTGGACAAAATAATGATTTTACAAGGGGTTAAACTAACAATTCAACCCCTTGGGGTAGGGTACGCGAACAGGCCCAAAAAGGCCCAAAATGGGGGGGTATGTGGCGTTTTCCCCTGCCTGGCTTTGATCCAACAACCTCTGCGAGGTGATTTTGACATTGGGGGGTTGCAACACCCCTGACCCCGCCATTTTGGGGATGCCGGATATAAATATGACATTCGCTTTGCATTGTCTTACAACATTCTCCGCCTCAAGGCCACTCAATGGGTCCAGATTGACAGATTTGACTTCCTAAGACCCTCCCAAAAAGCCTTGCCCAGACCCATGACGCACTCCCCCCCCCCCTCATTTTGAAGTTGCTGAATTTTAAATGTGTGATCCGTTCATTGCCATATTGCCCACCATGCTCTTTATGAGATCTGAACCATATCCAGATTGGCTGGTTGGCCTGCCCACCAATTTTTATCGTTTTCTGCTAAATTGGCCTGAATTTGTGCCCACCGCCTTACCTACCTCTATTTTGAGGCTGCTGAACGCGGTTCTTTGGTCCATATGCTGCCAACTCACCCCTTGCCCCCTCTCTGGGCTGCAGAAGTGCACACATTGATGGAACTTCCTGGTGCCCCCCTCCCCTCTTCCATACCTAAAAATAACCTTTCTGAGAAAGTTCCAGACCAGGGGGTTGCCACCCCTCGACCCCCTATTTTGGCGGTGCTGAATGAGAATCTGACATTAGTTTTGCGTCATCCCTCAACATTTCCCTTTCATTTGACTTCCTAGGCAAGTTCACCCCCCAAAAAGAGCATTTCTCCGCAAAAAAAAACTTGCCAGACCTGTGACGCACTTATCCCCTCTTCCTATTTTGAAATTGCTGAATTCAAATATGTGGTCCATTCCATGTGGCCCCCCATGCTGTCTGTGAGACCTGAACCATGTCCAGATTGGCTGGTTGAGGCCTGCATGCCAATTTTCATGGCCAAAACTGGCTTTTTTCACAAAATTGGCCTGAACTGGCGCCCCCCCCCCCATACCCCTATTGTGAGGTTGTTGGATGCCCCGAATAAGAGTATGACATAAGTTTTCCGTCATCTCACTATGTTTCCTCCTACGGGCCATTCAATGGGTCGAGATTGACAGATTTGGATTCTCAAGGCAATTTCACCCCTCAAAAAGTGGATTCTTCCCAAAAAAAAAATGTCTCCCTGACCCCCAACACACTTTACCCCCCCCCACCCCCCATTTTGAATTTGCTGAATTCAAATATGCGGTCCGTCCAAGCAGGCATATTGAGCAAAATGGGAACCGTGGCATGATGGGCAACTCACAACTGAAACAGATTTTTTTTTTGGGACTCCGATTTGAATTGCCGCACAGGTACCCCCCTCCCTTGTCCTGTCCCACCCCAAGGAAGACGGCCCCCTGGGGAACGGTTGCCAAATGACCCACCCACCCCACCCCCGGGGAACCGTACTACCACGGTGCGCGCACATTTTCAGGCACAGGAGTTGCAGCATAAAACGAAAGAATTCAGCACAAGATGCGTTCAAAGGGCTGCCAATGTACGGAAACATACTCCTTGACCAGCTCGGTGTAAAAATTCTTGGTCCTGCTCCACGTGACCTTGAACTCTTGCACACGCTCTCCCCTTTCCACTGGAATGCTTTGAACAGCACTCTTGCGTGGTGGTTTTGGCCTTTTAGTAGGAGGCGTGACAGATATGTTACAACACAGGTATCCTGGGTGGTTGTGCCACCAGCCACAACAGGTAGGACGTCTATTCTACATGAAACTCTGGCACCAGCGTATGCAGCGCCGTGGGCCGTATGTCTGGCCGCACTAGAGTGTGAGTGCTGAGTCGTCCCCATTGCCTGCTGTCCCCTGTACCTGCACTGTACTGCACAAAACAAACTGCAAGACCAAGTTGGAACCGTCAATTTCACGATTCCAAAAAAGCGGCGGTTTCAACGGGTAGTGGTGCTTGCACAAAGCAGTGGTTGGACAAAGGGTGGGGGTGCGGAAGGCCGAGAAACAGAACAGATGGGGTTCGGGCAGCAAAGCCGCAAATGCGTTGTTGCCAATCCAATACTGGCAGAAGGAGAGGGTGCGTTACGTGCGCAGGCAAATAGTTTCTCCGGATTGCCCAGGAGCACCATGTCAGTGGTGGTGGCACATGGCCAGGATGTTCCTGAACAAGCAAAAAAAGAGGAAATTCTGGACGTCCAGAGTTTTCGGGCGCAAACAACTGCCGGCAGTTGGCCTGCAACCGCCCGACCGGGGGTGTAAACGTTCCCGGAAGCCCTGTGGGTGTCCACCAGGAGCCTCCTGATCCACTGCGGACGCTATTCCTACAGCGATGCAGCGATCAGACCTACATGCCAACCCAACGCAACGCTCAGGAACCGTTCGCAGGTGTTGAGGGCAAGCTCTCCTTGCCAAGCACACCCATTGCTGCGTGCTCTAAACTTGGGGCTGCAGGGTTACTCCAGAGCCGGTCGAGTAGCTGCTCCGAACGGTGGGGTTCGAACCTGGAACCATGGGTGCAAGTGGCGTGTGCTCTAACCACTCAACAAACCTCGGCCTCCACCGGAGCAGAGGGTAGCCGGGGGTGTTCGCGGTTTGCCCAGTGATAATATAATGGTATGCAACTGTCACCATATCTTTCGATTGCCATTGTTAAAAGGCACGAATGGACCGAAACGATCCGCGGAAACCTTTGCCTGGTGCAGTGCGCACTTGATTTCCTTGTGACAGAAAACTGCAAACGGGAGCAAAGAAGCCAGATAGCCGGAACAATGTTGACCCATTCTTGATTGTATTGCCCACTGGGCAAAACAGCAATGATGCCAGCAATGAAGTATGGGTGTCTAGTACGACCAGATAGCCAAACAGTTGCACTGCGTGTGCACAGCGCTCAATGCGCCCCCCGAGAGGGGCCACCAAGGCACAAGACAAAGCACAAGATACCTTCCTTCTTTCCAGCCTGCATGGTGGTGAGCTTTGGTGAAGAATGCACCACAACTTGGCAGATAATACCGATGAGGGGGACCTTCTTCCTTGGCAACACCCCTACAACCATAAATAGCTTTTACACGGTCCTTGGATGCTCAAACACCCAAGACATCATGTTCAGTTGCAAACCTCGGTTCAACAATGGAAAAAAGCCAGAAAAGGTCCAAGGGTTCCAGCCCCTGCGAGGGCATGCTACTTTCCATCAGTGAACAAGCGCCTTTATTGCTTGGCACCGCGTTGCCCCCAACCCGGTGCCATGGGTGGTGAACACATGGTTTGGTTCCCCACGGAGCTCTGGGTCACGGAATTGCCAATAAGGGAACATGTCATGTGGGGCGTCCCAGATTGATCGCATAGTGTTGACCAGCATGGGGAGGGCAGCTCAGCCCCTTGTTTCCGGGTGACCCTAAATGCTTTGACAAATGACACGAGGTCACCAAAAGGTTGTACAACTGTTGGAACTTCTGTATCCCTCACAGATTCATGACATGCAATGAGGTGTAGCATGTTGAAATCCTAGCCACGAAAGCCCTCTAATTTTGGCATGTGTGCACACATGAAAACAGAGGTGTGAACTTGCATAACAATTTGGAACTCATTGGCAGTGTTTGTGCACTGTGTGCAGTGAACCTCACCGGGAAGACAACCTACCCAAAACCATTCACCTCCTCTGTACAACAGAACAAGCAGCAACAACAAAAGGGAATATACTCAGCTAACTAAAACACCTTTGTAGAACCCTTTTGAAATGAATTCCAATGAAACACATGTCATGAGAAGAATTAAACTGCTTTCCCGCCCAAAACACCCACCTGATTTGTGGAAACCGGCCAACAGTAGGGTTTTGGTGGGTGCTGGCATCCAAAACTTTGCACTGTGTGCGCACTGCATGAACAGCATTCCAATGGTGGCGATGGGGCGCGTGAAGTTGGCACATGGGATAACAACACTTCGGTGCAAAAAACTTTGCAATGCGATGGGCGCTCGGACAATCCTGTGTCTGGACAGGAAACAATTACCACAACGTGGGGCAATGATGCCCGGTGGCCATGTTTCAGTGCAACAACTCTGCATGCTATTTGGGTACCTCGTGGCTTCAGTTACCACAACATCCGAGGGCTACATGCAACCGCAAAAGGCATTTATTGATGGGCTGGGTTCAAGAAGGACAATACAATTGGAGTTGAAAGGAAATGCACCCACATCCAATAAATTGACGAAGGAATCTTCGTTGGTGTTTGCATGGTCAGCCCTTTGTCCAACCCACGGGCTCAAACCTGAGCCTGTGGGTCTGGGAGGTCTGACCCCTGACCACCGAACCGACGAGACTCTCGTGTATGCACTCTGTGAACTGAAAGCCCTGCTGCCCTTCTTGCATTCAGTCTGAATGGCATGGGTCCCCGGGCCCACAAACGGGACGCCTGGCGCCCATCACGGATAGGAGAAGCCGATGGGCACGTCTGGTCTCCCAGACGAGGTCGCCCACAATATGCGCGCGGAGATCAGCCCCCCACCCCTGAGCTGCCAGGGCCGCCTCCAAGGCTAAGGTACCGACCGCCAAGCCCCTCATTAATTCGGCCCCATGCTCCCTGTGGTCCTACCCCAGGCGGTTCCTCACCGCAGCAGAGAAATAAAACCGCTTCCGACTGCCAACCACTGAGAACAGGCCTTTGCTTGGTGGGGCCGGGGATAGGGGTAAACCATGGATCTCACTAGGATCCGGTAGAAGCCACCCCCCCACCCAAATCGGCGAAGAAATCCCAACAAATCGGCGGAACAAATCGGCGGACCAATTTTTCAGCAAAACAGCTTCCCAGTGCCCTGGATCTCAGTCTCAGGCCCCAAACACACCTTCCGTTCGGTTGCTCTGTAGTTGGAGTCATGTGGAACCCAAAATATCTCTCAAGTTTCAAAAAAATTTTCATCTCCCGATCCGTACCTGGTCCCTGAGGCCATGTATGTCAGTGTCAACCAGTGGTACAGTGGTATATGCCCTGGTCTAAACACAATTGGCGGTGGCTCAGAAGCCAGAAGCCCCAACAAGTCGGCAGAACGAAATGGCCAAATTACAGACACCCCAGAAATCGGTTCGATTTCAGGACCCATTTTTTTGGCACTTTTTGTCACTTGTTCTGTGGAGAAAAATGGTTCTGAACGGTGGGGACGAAGGGGGGGTACTGGAACAGAATGGCCAGATCATAGTGACAGATATGCTACAACACAGGTATCCTGGGTGGTTGTGCCACCAGCCACAACAGGTAGGACGTCTATTCTACATGAAACTCTGGCACCAGCGTATGCAGCGCCGTGGGCCGTATGTCTGGCCGCACTAGAGTGTGAGTGCTGAGTCGTCCCCATTGCCTGCTGTCCCCTGTACCTGCACTGTACTGCACAAAACAAACTGCAAGACCAAGTTGGAACCGTCAATTTCACGATTCCAAAAAAGCGGCGGTTTCACCGGGTAGTGGTGCTTGCACAAAGCGGTGGTTGGACAAAGGGTGGGGGTGCTGAAGGCCGAGAAACAGAACAGAGGGGGTTCGGGCAGCAAAGCCGCAAATGCGTTGTTGCCAATCCAATACTGGCAGAAGGAGAGGGTGCGTTACGTGCGCAGGGCCAGGTCTTGCCCTCCGGCCCCATGGTTGTAAGGGATCAACGTTTCCTTCCTTTGGCAGTGCATTGTATTCATGGACCTGCCTTCTGCAGGTCTGCCAATCCACCACTATGCGATGGCAAATAGTTTCTCCGGATTGCCCAGGAGCACCATGTCAGTGGTGGTGGCGCATGGCCAGGATGTTCCTGAACAAGCAAAAAAAGAGGAAATTCTGGACGTCCAGAGTTTTCGGGCGCAAACAACTGCCGGCAGTTGGCCTGCAACCGCCCGACCGGGGGTGTAAACGTTCCCGGAAGCCCTGTGGGTGTCCACCAGGAGCCTCCTGATCCACTGCGGACGCTATTCCTACAGCGATGCAGCGATCAGACCTACATGCCAACCCAACGCAACGCTCAGGAACCGGCAGAGATCCTTCGCAGGTGTTGAGGGCAAGCCCATTGCTGCGTGCTCTAAACTTGGGGCTGCAGGGTTACTCCAGAGCCGGTCGAGTAGCTGCTCCGAACGGTGGGGTTCGAACCTGGAACCATGGGTGCAAGTGGCGTGTGCTCTAACCACTCAACAAACCTCGGCCTCCACCGGAGCAGAGGGTAGCCGGGGGTGTTCGCGGTTTGCCCAGTGATAATATAATGGTATGCAACTGTCACCATATCTTTCGATTGCCATTGTTAAAAGGCACGAATGGACCGAAACGATCCGCGGAAACCTTTGCCTGGTGCAGTGCGCACTTGATTTCCTTGTGACAGAAAACTGCAAACGGGAGCAAAGAAGCCAGATAGCCGGAACAATGTTGACCCATTCTTGATTGTATTGCCCACTGGGCAAAACAGCAATGATGCCAGCAATAAAGTATGGGTGTCTAGTACGACCAGATACCAAACAGTTGCACTGCGTGTGCACGGCGCTCAATGCGCCCCCCGAGAGGGGCCACCAAGGCACAAGACAAAGCACAAGATACCTTCCTTCTTTCCAGCCTGCATGGTGGTGAGCTTTGGTGAAGAATGCACCACAACTTGGCAGATGAGGGGGTCCTTCTTCCTTGGCAACACCCCTACAACCATAAATAGCTTTTACACGGTCCTTGGATGCTCAAACACCCAAGACATCATGTTCAGTTGCAAACCTCGGTTCAACAATGGAAAAAAGCCAGAAAAGGTCCAAGGGTTCCAGCCCCTGCGAGGGCATGCTACTTTCCATCAGTGAACAAGCGCCTTTATTGCTTGGCACCGCGTTGCCCCCAACCCGGTGCCATGGGTGGTGAACACATGGTTTGGTTCCCCACGGAGCTCTGGGTCACGGAATTGCCAATAAGGGAACATGTCATGTGGGGCGTCCCAGATTGATCGCATAGTGTTGACCAGCATGGGGAGGGCAGCTCAGCCCCTTGTTTCCGGGTGACCCTAAATGCTTTGACAAATGACACGAGGTCACCAAAAGGTTGTACAACTGTTGGAACTTCTGTATCCCTCACAGATTCATGACATGCAATGAGGTGTAGCATGTTGAAATCCTAGCCACGAAAGCCCTCTAATTTTGGCATGTGTGCACACATGAAAACAGAGGTGTGAACTTGCATAACAATTTGGAACTCATTGGCAGTGTTTGTGCACTGTGTGCAGTGAACCTCACCGGGAAGACAACCTACCCAAAACCATTCACCTCCTCTGTACAACAGAACAAGCAGCAACAACAAAAGGGAATATACTCAGCTAACTAAAACACCTTTGTAGAACCCTTTTGAAATGAATTCCAATGAAACACATGTCATGAGAAGAATTAAACTGCTTTCCCGCCCAAAACCCCCACCTGATTTGTGGAAACCGGCCAACAGTAGGGTTTTGGTGGGTGCTGGCATCCAAAACTTTGCACTGTGTACGCACTGCATGAACAGCATTCCAATGGTGGCGATGGGGCGCGTGAAGTTGGCACATGGGATAACAACACTTCGGTGCAAAAAACTTTGCAATGCGATGGGCACTCGGACAATCCTGTGTCTGGACAGGAAACAATTACCACAACGTGGGGCAATGATGCCCGGTGGCCATGTTTCAGTGCAACAACTCTGCATGCTATTTGGGTACCTCGTGGCTTCAGTTACCACAACATCCGAGGGCTACATGCAACCGCAAAAGGCATTTATTGATGGGCTGGGTTCAAGAAGGACAATACAATTGGAGTTGGAAGGAAATGCACCCACATCCAATAAATTGACGAAGGAATCTTCGTTGGTGTTTGCATGGTCAGCCCTTTGTCCAACCCACGGGCTCAAACCTGAGCCTGTGGGTCTGGGAGGTCTGACCCCTGACCACCGAACCGACGAGACTCTCGTGTATGCACTCTGTGAACTGAAAGCCCTGCTGCCCTTCTTGCATTCAGTCTGAATGGCATGGGTCCCCGGGCCCACAAACGGGACGCCTGGCGCCCATCACGGATAGGAGAAGCCGATGGGCACGTCTGGTCTCCCAGACGAGGTCGCCCACAATATGCGCGCGGAGATCAGCCCCCCACCCCTGAGCTGCCAGGGCCGCCTCCAAGGCTAAGGTACCGACCGCCAAGCCCCTCATTAATTCGGCCCCATGCTCCCTGTGGTCCTACCCCAGGCGGTTCCTCACCGCAGCAGAGAAATAAAACCGCTTCCGACTGCCAACCACTGAGAACAGGCCTTTGCTTGGTGGGGCCGGGGATAGGGGTAAACCATGGATCTCACTAGGATCCGGTAGAAGCCACCCCCCCACCCAAATCGGCGAAGAAATCCCAACAAATCGGCGGAACAAATCGGCGGACCAATTTTTCAGCAAAACAGCTTCCCAGTGCCCTGGATCTCAGTCTCAGGCCCCAAACACACCTTCCGTTCGGTTGCTCTGTAGTTGGAGTCATGTGGAACCCAAAATATCTCTCAAGTTTCAAAAAAATTATATTGCCTTCGGCAGTGCACCTCGAAGAGAGGTTGACAGTCAGCCAATCAGTCCCTGAGCCAGCAAGCAGGCAGTCAGACAGATACACACAGTTTGGGTTTTTTGTCAGTGGCAGATGCGGCCCCAAGCAGCAGGGAGGCCCTTTGCCGCAATCCAGGTGGTAACGCAGCCGACGGGCATTCGTGTGGTCGGCAGTGTGGTCGGCTGCCCACTTTGGCGGCGGAGCTAAAAGCCAGCAGATCAGAATTCGAACCGACGCCTGCACATCTGGTATCGGCTGCGTTACCATTGGACCGCTGCCCTTGTTACCAGTACCGTGCGTCCCCACTGCTTGTAGCCTATTAAGCAAAAACTTTTGACCCCCCCCCGCACCCCCCCCCAACCCCCCCCCCCCCCCACCCCCCCCCACCCCCCCCCCTCAAAAAAGTGATATCCAGTTTTAGGGGGTAGAGGCCTCAAAATCAAAAAATCCATTGGGGGATGGTCTTATTGGGCAAAATAATGATTTTACAAGGGGTTGGACATCCAATATCATGCCTTGGGGTATGCTACGCGAATGACCCCAAAAAAGGGGGGTATATGACGCCCGCGCCTGCGCTTGATCTAACAACCTCTCTTCGAGGTGATTTTCTTCGGCGCCTTCGGCGCCTGTGGTTTCCTATTGATTTCTTATTGTTCATGGGCCAAGTGACGGTTCCCCCCCCGGGGGGGGGGGGGGATGGACAAGGGGGGGGGCTGGACATGGGGGGGTCGGGGTAGTCCTACCCGCTCAAATCCCCCGTCCTTCGTTCCCTTGCGGCTCTTCCCCAGACATGATGAAGCAATTATCTTTGAAATCGCCCTTACAGCTCCCACCGCAAAGGCTGATGACTCCTCTTCCATCTCAGGCTCCCCAGCCTCAGCTGCACAGAAAAGACGAATATCCAAGGGGCAGCCAGCATATGCGGAAAACGAAGCGTAAACATGCATTCCAGGAATCATGGAAGCTGGGGAGACCGTGGGGATCGGTCGACTACGGCCCACCCTACCACATTGAGAGTGGGTGGTGACAGCCTGTTCCTTTGGGGCGGCTGTAGGGTGCCTTTATATAAGCCCTTGAAGACCAGCTGCACCAGGAGGACAAGGTGCGACTGGAAAAGCTGGACAACCGCTGCGGGTGGTCCGTGCTGTACAACAACACATCGGATGGGGAGGAGACGCAAAACTTTTTTTCGACGTGGCCTAGCATCGCCAGGATTGTGGGGGTGCCCTCTAACTCACCAAAATACAGTGCCGTGGTGCAAATGGGTCTTTTGCTCCAGAACCTGTACAGCAGCTACCAGCCGCAGGATCCACGGCCCCAATGTGCAAAATTTGCGGAAAACTATCGCAAGCACCGTGTGAAACCATAGTCCATCATGTCCAATTACCTGGTGTTCTTGGCCATAGAACAGTGGAAAGTTCAGCGATAGGTCCCCACCGACAGACCTACGCCCTCAGTCCTCACGTATCACGTGGCGGAGCCGCGACACACATTGTTCGTGCCATCCAGCAAGGCGCCGTCAGGCGCCGCCACAGATTGCCCCATCGTTCCAGAAAGGCGCCTCTGGCGCCGCCTCCGGTTAGTCCATGGTCAGGCACGTGCCTTTAAGCCACGCATCAAGAAGGCATTGTGGGTGGCGGGGCTGGAGGGTTGGCGCAGTGAGCGCAACATGTCCTGCAATAGATCGGACCTGCAGCACCTCATCGCACAGCTGCAGGCATGGGGGGAGTCCCGAGCGATGTTTTGGAAGGCGCCCAAGGCACCCACGACAGCCCACACGCCATCAACGCAACTCGATCCACTTCAAAAGAAGGAGGCAAAGTGGGGGGAGTATAAGGCGAAACTGCTGCAGGAGCTGGGGAAATTGCAGGCACAAGGGTGGGAGGTGGTGTATACCAACAGGTCAGCAAAGCGGGTAAGGGGATGGATGCAGGCAGGGTATGGGGTGTGGTTCGGGGAGGGATCACCCCGCAACTGTCATGCCTGTGTCCCGGCGCACGAGCGCCAGAGCATCAGTCGGGGGGAGTTGAGAGGAGTCCTACGAGCGCTACAGGACCGGCGCCCAGGGGAACGCATGGTAGTGGTTTTGGACTCCGAGTACGTGTATAAAGGGGCTGTGGAATGGTCTCCCAAGTGGCGCCGACATGCCTGGCGTTGTTCAACAGGGGAGGTGGGGCACCGGGACCTGTGGGAGGCCATACTGTGGTTGCGGGAGTCCGCGGGTGGGGACGTACAGCTGCGGTGGGTGCCCTCACATCTGACAGTGCCGGGTAACGAGGCGGCAGATGCGCTCGCAGAACGGGGGAGAGGACTGCATCCAAACAACCTGCTGCCCCTATCCAAGCGACGCAGGGTTACGGAATGGGAAGAGTTGGGACTGGAGCCTATGGTAGAAACAGAACCACTGTCCGATCCGGACACAGGGGAAGATTCGGGGGCGGGGACGTCGGAAGACGAGGATGTGACTTCCGTGTCATCAGCAGAGTTGTCCGGGGGCGGATTCTCAACGGATGTCAGTGACCGGGCGCGGGAGAGGGCGCAAGAGCTCTGCAACATGGGGGTGTGGGACACTGATTACAGTACGGATGTCAGTGGCAGCCGAAAGCGAAAGGGCAGGAGGGTTACCTGGTGTTCTTGGACAAGGATTGTGCACCGGTTCTGGCTGCAATCCATCCTTTTGGGTTGGCAATGTTTCGCGGCACGTCCAAGAGACGATGAACCGGTTTCAAAAAGTTGCCTACAATGGACACTCATCACGGGGGGGGTGGGGCTCAGAAGGAGACTCAGACGGCATCATGCCTGAGTGCCTGCGGCCCAAGGCAATTGTGAGCCGTGAGGAACTGGTTTTGATGCAGTGCATCACATGGGTCTTTTTGCCCCCCCCCCCCCCGTGCCCAAGAACCAGCAATGTTGGACCGCGGAACCAGGGGGCGGTTCTTGTGCACGCTTTTCGCCAAAAATTCGACCGCGGAACCAGGGGTTGGTTCTTGTGCATGACCATGGGCAGCCCCGTACCGCGGAAAAAAAATTTTCCGCAATGCGCCGGCGTATGCGCGGCCTCTCCTTTCCCACAATTAATTACATTGACAAATGAACACCAAAGGAGTGAATCTCAGCTGACTGGGCTGTAGTGTGCCTTCCAAAGTGCATGGAGTGATCTAATGTTCAACTGGTTTGGACATGAAACCCTTCTTCCTGCGATACACCATCCTGGATTCCTGAATTCCTGGTCTCTCGGACCCCTTGAGTGCCTGGGCGTCCTCTCCTCCCCCCCAGTAGGGCAAGAAGGTGAAACCGGCCTGCCCAGGCACCCAGCCATCAGACAGCACCTGTTTGACTAAGAAAGGATGGTTCGCCAAAAAATGAAAAAACAAATTTGCAAAGTGGTGCTATCAGTGGCCCCTGTGTTTAACTGACTTTTGTTTGTTTCCTTGTCAGGGGCTGGTTGCTTCGGGGAAGGGGTCGAGAGCAGGGGGGAGGGGATTCAGGGGTATGTGCGCCTGTGACTGACTGATAGGGTCCCCCCTAATGGGGGGACCCGTAGCAACACACATGAAATGTTGTCCTGCACACCTGAATAGCTGTCCTGCATCCACAAGAACCATGAAAAACCCAACACGGTTGTAAAAAAAAAGTGGTGCAACAATTCGACCGCGGAACCAGGGGGCGGTTCTTGCGCAAGGCGGTTCTTGGACACGGTGGGGGGGTACATTCACGTGCACGTTGTCAGTGGCTCTGTTACCACCCAGATAGGGGCATGTGGTGCTTCACATGCCAGCAAACCGAAATAATTTCTGTTGGTTTGCATGTATCATAGGTGTATCCCAAGGTTCCAGAATGTGTATGTATCCTGTGTCTCACCGAAAACAAAAAGCGTGTGGATAGAAATTACAGTTTTCCAAAGCCTACAAGAGGAAAGCTTTTAAGCACACCAGACCGCCGGTCAAGGAGCATGTCCAGACTGACATTCCCTGGCCGGGAATGTCGTCTCAACGCCCAATGTGCTTGAAAACATGCTGCATGTGGCTGAATAATTTTGAAGAAAGTGCGGAACACAACAGAGTAGGGTTTCACAAAATTTTGGGGGGGGGGGCTCAGACAAAGATGAGCTGGCGTAGCCTGCTCACTTCACAGTACTCGAGGTGACCCCTCGGGATCAAGGTTCAGTAGGGTTTCACAAACTGCATTGGGACTGTCAACAGAGAGAAGCTCTTTTTTTTTTTTGCTGAGACCAAGATGAGCTGGCGTAGCCTGCTCGCGTCACAGTACTCGAGGTAACCCCTTGGGATCAAGGTCAACAGAATGCAGCTCTGAAGACTAACGGAGTGGAGTTTGACAAATTGGGGCTGTCAACTGACCTGGTCAGTACAGTTTTCCTTGCATTGTCTGTGCCTGTAAGGATTGCATCTGCAATTGTCTCCATTCACTGAAGACCCCCTAACAACAGCAATCATGGACTCCAATGGACACAATGCTGCAGTGGCGACCTCCGAAGCTGAGGCGCCGGAAATTGACGAAGATGAGGGTCCATGTGTCCTGAAGACATGAGGGATGTTTTTTTTTTTTGGTGCTGACCAAGATGAGCTGGCGTGGCCCGCTCACTTCACAGTACTCGAGATGACCTCAAGGTTAGGAATCAAGGTTCAGAGCTGTCCAGTGCTACGATGATCCCACATTGGCTGTAGTAACACGCAGTGAGGATTGGCTGAGTCTGAAACCAGAGAATGCAGTGGGAGACTGCCACGCCCGTAGGCTTCCCAGTTTGCATGAGGCACAAAAATGACTGTAGGCTGCAAAGGACAGCGGTCCGTGGGTCCGTGTCCTGAACACATGAGGGATGTTGTCGTGGACAAGGCTGGCAATGAACTGACAGCTGACGAGATTGCTGAGGCTGCTGAGAGCTCAGCTGAGAACTCGAGGTGTGCCCCTTTCGTTACACGTTCGCGGGTACTGAGCCGTCCTGACTGTCCCAAATGTGCACTGAAGATTTGGAGAGCAGCTGGCGGAGATGCCTGAACGTGACGCCCGCGGCGGTGTCTCGGAGTGTTCTGCGGCGTTCTGCTCGTCGGGGCATGTGCGAACAGTGCAATGCAGGCAGCCTGTAGGACCCAAATATAACGACCCCGCACCCCCAACTATATGCCCATCACCAACCATCCCACAGAAAACAGCAACGCAAAAATAAACCAAATGGTTCAGTGTAAATAAAGGGAGTTTACCAGTTACCAGCTATTGTTGCGCTCACAAGAAAACATCAAGAGGGTCAGGTTGCAAAGTCTGCATTAGACTCCAACCGTGGCTGCTGCGCACAGCCTCCATCGTCTGGCAGAGTGAGGTCTCACAAACTGCATTGGGGCTGTCAACTGACCTGATCGGTACAGTTTTCCTCGCTTCCTGTAAGGATTGCATCTGCAATTGTCTCCATAAGCTGAAAAGCCCCTGACAGCAGCAATCATGGGCTCCAATGTAAATAAGGGGCAAAATGCTGCATTGGTACACAGGTACCGGTTACCAGTTATTATTTTTTCCCGAAACCATCGACAATTGTTCGAGATTGTTCGGCACTTCAGACACATGGTCTGAGACAGTACAGGGAAGGGGAAAATTTCGCCCGGGGACAATTTCGCAGGGGATAATTTCGCCATACATAAGTCAGAAAACCTACGGTCAGACGGGCTCATGGGCTTAGCCATAATCCAACGATGGCCATCACCCCCGGGATCCCACCGGCAGGAAATGACTATTCTTTGACTCAGCAAACGCGGCAGAGCCGCAGCCATGATTTGTCCAAAAGAGGCGGAGCCGCACCCACAGGTCCGGCAAGGCGGCAGAGCTGCCGACATGTGTGGGTGCGTGGCTCATGTGCTTAGACAAGCCCGTGCATGCACGCGACGCGCGGTACCAAAAGAACGTATGTCGTTGAAAACCTGCCCGTACCTCACCCTAACCACAATTGTTGCAACAGGGCACTACAACACTATGTGCAGGCAAATTTCAGCGAGTTCAAGAGGTCCTCACTGCCTGTCAGAGGCATCAGCAGCTGTGGAATAGAAACCCTTTCCAAGTTTGCGCCTCATCTTGAACAATTGCACATGCTTGCCCTTTGGGGCAGGCTTTGGGGCAGGCTGGGCTTCAGGTTTTGAAATGGGTTTAGGCATCCTATTCCTTGGGACAAAACTGTCATCAACAACATCTTTGGTGAAGACATGGCCAAGGCCCCAAATGCCACGGCCCTCTTTGGCCCACACAATCTGCACTTAATCATCCTCCCATGATTTCCCGATGATCCTTTTTTTTTGGGTCCTCCGCCAGTCCTCAGTACGGCCCCTCACGGGGAGCAGACTCATGGCAACGCCACGGTCCATAACGGTTATACATGTTGGTCTGTCTGGGGCGTTTGACGAAATGTTCCCTCAGATCCCCAGTAGTGGTACTTGTAACCATCAGGGTATGCCTTATAGGCCACGCATCTCAACGAGACGCAAGTAACTCAGACTTTCAACTCATCTCTCATCTCCCTCAGAAACTGCTCTTTGACCCCTTGGCTGAAGTAGCGTTCTCCCTCTCTCCATGACTTGGGCAGCTCTCTCGGCCTCTCCGGTGCATCCCTCTGCTCTTGTCCACCTGACTCACTTGCTTTCACATTTTCTAACCATAAAGGCTGTCGTAAGAAAAATCCAGAAAAACGACGGTCAGACGGGCTTATGTGCTTGGACAAGGCAGTGCTTGGCCATAAATCGACGATGGTCATCACCCTCCCGAATCACTCTGGCATTCCAACCGTGCTTCATGTATCACGCGGCGGAGCCGCAACACACATTGTCCGTGCATATCAGCAAGGCGCCGCCAGGCGCCCACATGGCTTGACAGCAGGACAATCTGTGTGGGTGCCATGCTAGGCAGCTCGAACAAGGCAGTGCTTGGACAGGAGGGGGGGCGGATGACCGCTCCACACTCACGAGGGTCATATTTTTCGTTCACAGGTCCCAGTTACCAATTGTTGTTGCGCTCACAAAAAAACATCAATATGGTCAGGTTGCAATGGGCCTTCATCATCTACTGTCCATTCACATGCTGCACGTCCGGCAACCATCAGTGGCATTACTGTCTCGCAAGAGGGGTGCTATGTGGGTTTGGCTGGTTCTCTTGATCCTCCCTGCCCTCAAGACACGGGCACAGTATAGTTCGAACAACCATCTGACGGGCGGGAGCGCGCGGCCCCGGTGTGCGAGTGCACTGTAAGTAGACACGATTGAGAGGGTGCTGGTTCGGGGGTGGGTGGGTGGGTAGAAATATACTGCACACTGTGGATAAGAGAGGCAGTGGTGCCAAACTGGGGTTTCTGGGGAAACCTGGGTTTGGCTGGTTCTCTTGATCCTCCCTGCCCTCAAGACACGGGCACAGTATAGTTCGAACAACCATCTGACGGGCGGGAGCGCGCGGCCCCGCCCTGTCACACCCTGTCACCACCGGCCGCACACAACTGGCGGCAGGGCCGCTAAGGGAATCAGGACACGTTTGGAGCAAACAGGGAGGAAATAAAATACACCGCATGCAGGGTTTAGGCGCGCTAGGGCGGCATTCCACACCTGCGGCAAAAAGTGGGGGTAGGTGAGCCGCTGGTGGGCCAACCTGCCAACGGTTGGAGAAATATAGAGACAGGCGCGCAACCTTCACCGCCGCCATGCGAGAGGTTATTTTCATCATCTACTGTCCATTCACATGCTGCACGTCCGGCAACCATCAGTGGCATTACTGTCTCGCAAGAGGGGTGCTATGTGGGTTCAAGTGGCCAAACACACACAACAAATGTGCCGATGAGTGTAACCCCCCTCCCCCTTGCATAGTGATCGCTTGAGCACGACGGTATCCTCGCATCCCCAAGGGAACACACCCCAAGTGACGGTTCCCTCGCCCCCCCCCCCCCCCCCGCCCCCGAATACTATGCGAAGGACCCGCAAAACAAGACATGCAGACACAAGGGCATATGAACCACAAAATCAGCCAGAAACCGCCGATCGGGATGCATTAAACCTTCTGTGTAAATTTGCAAAACGGAAAGTGATGGTACCCCCCGCGATTACTATGCAAGGGGCCACACGCAGGTCAGCAAAGCGCTCCACACATGCACGTCCCGGTATGCATATGCAGCACCTATGCAAAGGGGGGCCGCAATTGGTCAGGTGTAGACCTGCCACTGTGTGGGGACTGTTTGGTGGAACGCCCCAGACAGACCAGCAAGTTGGACAATTTCGAACCGTGGGGTGTATTAGTATTGTCACAAAATGTGCTGGTTGACCAGGGGTTGGTCATTGCGCAAGGCCATCAAGGCCATCGTTTGAAAGGGGGGGGGGGGGGGCTGTGAAGCAACGGATACATGGCTACCATATGACCCCTGTGACACAGGCCATACGGTCATCGCTCATCATTGTCCAAACCAGTACTTTTTTTTTTGGGTGCTGACCAAGATGAGCTGGCGTGACCCGCTCACTTCAGAGTACTCGAGATGACCTCTCGGACCTCTCAGAAACCAATACTGAATATTGCCTTGAGTTCGCCCACATCGAAAGGAGGAGGGGGGGGGGGGGGCACACACCACACTAACCCGCCACGGGGGACGTGGTGGCAATCGCACGCACAGCGGTCACAGTGGCGCATAATACAGATGCAGTACAGCTGACCATAAATGGAATGCAGACACCATCAACCTTGAAAACTAGTTTGGCACAAGGCCTTGGTGTTTTGTTTCGACACCCTGCCTGGCACGCACAGCACTGCTACAGTCACAGTCAATTCTTCGGACAGTCCTGCACTGCTCACCATGCTTGGAATATCCAATAACCTGCGGCAAAACAGGTTCCCCTCTGAAGCGGATGAACATTACATTCGTCCCAGGGGTAAACATGGCTATGCTGTCAAGTTCCATTTCAGCAAAAGTGAGCAAAATTCCCTGCCAAGAGTACAAGGGATACAAGTGGCAGTGCCTCACAACACAGTCACCCACATAACAACACAGTGAGTCATAACAAAAATTCTATTGCCTTCGGCAAGGCACCTCGAAGAGGGGAGAGGAACAACCTTTTTTGAGCTGCTGAGGCGGGAAAACTGCATAAGCAGGTTGTGCCCTAGACCCCTTGGGAGCCCCCCCCCCCCCCCCCCCAACACCCAAATAGGGTGAAAAACACATAACGAGGGGCTAAAACATGCTTTACATAGGATATTTGATCTTTTTGGATGGTCAAAGTATCAAAAAAATCAGTTTCGGAAATTTCCATTTTTGAGCTGCCGAGGCGGGAAAACTGCATAAGCAGGTTGTGCCCCATACCCCTTGGGAGACCCCCCCCAACACCCAAATAGGGTGAAAAACACATAAAAGGGGGCTAAAACATGCTTAACATAGCATATTTCATCATTGTAAGTGGTCACAATATAGAAAAAAAGTTTTGCAAAAATTTCCATTTTTGACCTGTAGAGGGTGGAAAACTGCTCAAGCAGTTTGTGCACACACCAAAGGCCATTGAACCACCAACAAACAGCAATTTTGAAGCTTTTGGGGGGCCCATGGCGCGGGCTATATGGGCTTGGCGTGGGTCCCCATGGGTGCTCAAGTACCCGTATTATCACTAAATCATCACCCAAACCCATCCCAGGGGCGACAGAAGGGTTTCGGAAAAAGGCGAATTTCGGAAATCTTGCAGGTGTCACTAAACACCTTACACAACGGCAATTTCGGGGCTTTTGGGGGGCCCATGGCTCGGGCTATATGGGCTTGGCGGCCACTATTTAGGTTCCCATGGGTGCTCAAGTACTCGTATTGTCACTAAATCATCACCCAAACCCATCCCAGGGGCGACAGAAGGGTTTCCGAAAAAGTCGAATTTTGGAAATCTTGCAGGTGTCACTAAACAGCCTATCCGGCGTGAAAACGGCTAAGTCCTCACCGGCAAGGGGCCATATGGGGGGGGCCGACTGGGGGTACCTGGAGTTGGGACCTGGGACCCCCGCCATGGGTTAGGGGGTCCATATACAAGAAGAAAGTTCTTCGGGACCCAGGTCCAAATACACACACAGCGGCCATAATACGCAAAGAAGTTTTGCCCCCCCCCCCCCCCCACCCCCACCCCCACCCCCACCCCCCCCTCAAAAAAGGGTACCCCGGTGCGGGGGGGTACGGGGGTCAAAATCCAAAAAATGATTGGGGGATCATTTTTGGTCCTAAAATGATGATTTTACAGGGGGTTAAACGTTAGAAACCATACATTGGGGTATGCTACGCGAACGACCCCAAAAAAGGGGGGTATACGACGCTCGCGCCTGCGCTTGATCTAACAACCTCTCTTCGAGGTGATTTTCATCTCCCGATCCGTACCTGGTCCCTGAGGCCATGTATGTCAGTGTCAACCAGTGGTACAGTGGTATATGCCCTAGTCTAAACACAATTGGCGGTGGCTCAGAAGCCAGAAGCCCCAACAAGTCGGCAGAACGAAATGGCCAAATTTACAGACACCCCAGAAATCGGTTCGATTTCAGGACCCATTTTTTTGGCACTTTTTGTCACTTGTTCTGTGGAGAAAAATGGTTCTGAACGGTGGGGACAAAGGGGGGGTACTGGAACAGAATGGCCAGATCATAGTGACAGATATGTTACAACACAGGTATCCTGGGTGGTTGTGCCACCAGCCACAACAGGTAGGACGTCTATTCTACATGAAACTCTGGCACCAGCGTATGCAGCGCCGTGGGCCGTATGTCTGGCCGCACTAGAGTGTGAGTGCTGAGTCGTCCCCATTGCCTGCTGTCCCCTGTACCTGCACTGTACTGCACAAAACAAACTGCAAGACCAAGTTGGAACCGTCAATTTCACGATTCCAAAAAAGCGGCGGTTTCACCGGGTAGTGGTGCTTGCACAAAGCGGTGGTTGGACAAAGGGTGGGGGTGCTGAAGGCCGAGAAACAGAACAGAGGGGGTTCGGGCAGCAAAGCCGCAAATGCGTTGTTGCCAATCCAATACTGGCAGAAGGAGAGGGTGCGTTACGTGCGCAGGGCCAGGTCTTGCCCTCCGGCCCCATGGTTGTAAGGGATCAACGTTTCCTTCCTTTGGCAGTGCATTGTATTCATGGACCTGCCTTCTGCAGGTCTGCCAATCCACCACTATGCGATGGCAAATAGTTTCTCCGGATTGCCCAGGAGCACCATGTCAGTGGTGGTGGCGCATGGCCAGGATGTTCCTGAACAAGCAAAAAAAGAGGAAATTCTGGACGTCCAGAGTTTTCGGGCGCAAACAACTGCCGGCAGTTGGCCTGCAACCGCCCGACCGGGGGCGTAAACGTTCCCGGAAGCCCTGTGGGTGTCCACCAGGAGCCTCCTGATCCACTGCGGACGCTATTCCTACAGCGATGCAGCGATCAGACCTACATGCCAACCCAACGCAACGCTCAGGAACCGGCAGAGATCCTTCGCAGGTGTTGAGGGCAAGCTCTCCTTGCCAAGCACACCCATTGCTGCGTGCTCTAAACTTGGGGCTGCAGGGTTACTCCAGAGCCGGTCGAGTAGCTGCTCCGAACGGTGGGGTTCGAACCTGGAACCATGGGTGCAAGTGGCGTGTGCTCTAACCACTCAACAAACCTCGGCCTCCACCGGAGCAGAGGGTAGCCGGGGGTGTTCGCGGTTTGCCCAGTGATAATATAATGGTATGCAACTGTCACCATATCTTTCGATTGCCATTGTTAAAAGGCACGAATGGACCGAAACGATCCGCGGAAACCTTTGCCTGGTGCAGTGCGCACTTGATTTCCTTGTGACAGAAAACTGCAAACGGGAGCAAAGAAGCCAGATAGCCGGAACAATGTTGACCCATTCTTGATTGTATTGCCCACTGGGCAAAACAGCAATGATGCCAGCAATAAAGTATGGGTGTCTAGTACGACCAGATAGCCAAACAGTTGCACTGCGTGTGCACGGTGCTCAATGCGCCCCCCGAGAGGGGCCACCAAGGCACAAGACAAAGCACAAGATACCTTCCTTCTTTCCAGCCTGCATGGTGGTGAGCTTTGGTGAAGAATGCACCACAACTTGGCAGATAATACCGATGAGGGGGACCTTCTTCCTTGGCAACACCCCTACAACCATAAATAGCTTTTACACGGTCCTTGGATGCTCAAACACCCAAGACATCATGTTCAGTTGCAAACCTCGGTTCAACAATGGAAAAAAGCCAGAAAAGGTCCAAGGGTTCCAGCCCCTGCGAGGGCATGCTACTTTCCATCAGTGAACAAGCGCCTTTATTGCTTGGCACCGCGTTGCCCCCAACCCGGTGCCATGGGTGGTGAACACATGGTTTGGTTCCCCACGGAGCTCTGGGTCACGGAATTGCCAATAAGGGAACATGTCATGTGGGGCGTCCCAGATTGATCGCATAGTGTTGACCAGCATGGGGAGGGCAGCTCAGCCCCTTGTTTCCGGGTGACCCTAAATGCTTTGACAAATGACACGAGGTCACCAAAAGGTTGTACAACTGTTGGAACTTCTGTATCCCTCACAGATTCATGACATGCAATGAGGTGTAGCATGTTGAAATCCTAGCCACGAAAGCCCTCTAATTTTGGCGTGTGTGCACACATGAAAACAGAGGTGTGAACTTGCATAACAATTTGGAACTCATTGGCAGTGTTTGTGCACTGTGTGCAGTGAACCTCACCGGGAAGACAACCTACCCAAAACCATTCACCTCCTCTGTACAACAGAACAAGCAGCAACAACAAAAGGGAATATACTCAGCTAACTAAAACACCTTTGTAGAACCCTTTTGAAATGAATTCCAATGAAACACATGTCATGAGAAGAATTAAACTGCTTTCCCGCCCAAAACCCCCACCTGATTTGTGGAAACCGGCCAACAGTAGGGTTTTGGTGGGTGCTGGCATCCAAAACTTTGCACTGTGTACGCACTGCATGAACAGCATTCCAATGGTGGCGATGGGGCGCGTGAAGTTGGCACATGGGATAACAACACTTCGGTGCAAAAAACTTTGCAATGCGATGGGCGCTCGGACAATCCTGTGTCTGGACAGGAAACAATTACCACAACGTGGGGCAATGATGCCCGGTGGCCATGTTTCAGTGCAACAACTCTGCATGCTATTTGGGTACCTCGTGGCTTCAGTTACCACAACATCCGAGGGCTACATGCAACCGCAAAAGGCATTTATTGATGGGCTGGGTTCAAGAAGGACAATACAATTGGAGTTGAAAGGAAATGCACCCACATCCAATAAATTGACGAAGGAATCTTCGTTGGTGTTTGCATGGTCAGCCCTTTGTCCAACCCACGGGCTCAAACCTGAGCCTGTGGGTCTGGGAGGTCTGACCCCTGACCACCGAACCGACGAGACTCTCGTGTATGCACTCTGTGAACTGAAAGCCCTGCTACCCTTCTTGCATTCAGTCTGAATGGCATGGGTCCCCGGGCCCACAAACGGGACGCCTGGCGCCCATCACGGATAGGAGAAGCCGATGGGCACGTCTGGTCTCCCAGACGAGGTCGCCCACAATATGCGCGCGGAGATCAGCCCCCCACCCCTGAGCTGCCAGGGCCGCCTCCAAGGCTAAGGTACCGACCGCCAAGCCCCTCATTAATTCGGCCCCATGCTCCCTGTGGTCCTACCCCAGGCGGTTCCTCACCGCAGCAGAGAAATAAAACCGCTTCCGACTGCCAACCACTGAGAACAGGCCTTTGCTGGGTGGGGCCGGGGATAGGGGTAAACCATGGATCTCACTAGGATCCGGTAGAAGCCTCCCCCCCACCCAAATCGGCGAAGAAATCCCAACAAATCGGCGGAACAAATCGGCGGACCAATTTTTCAGCAAAACAGCTTCCCAGTGCCCTGGATCTCAGTCTCAGGCCCCAAACACACCTTCCGTTCGGTTGCTCTGTAGTTGGAGTCATGTGGAACCCAAAATACCTCTCAAGTTTCAAAAAAATTTTCATCTCCCGATCCGTACCTGGTCCCTGAGGCCATGTATGTCAGTGTCAACCAGTGGTACAGTGGTATATGCCCTGGTCTAAACACAATTGGCGGTGGCTCAGAAGCCAGAAGCCCCAACAAGTCGGCAGAACGAAATGGCCAAATTTACAGACACCCCAGAAATCGGTTCGATTTCAGGACCCATTTTTTTGGCACTTTTTGTCACTTGTTCTGTGGAGAAAAATGGTTCTGAACGGTGGGGACAAAGGGGGGGTACTGGAACAGAATGGCCAGATCATAGTGACAGATATGTTACAACACAGGTATCCTGGGTGGTTGTGCCACCAGCCACAACAGGTAGGACGTCTATTCTACATGAAACTCTGGCACCAGCGTATGCAGCGCCGTGGGCCGTATGTCTGGCCGCACTAGAGTGTGAGTGCTGAGTCGTCCCCATTGCCTGCTGTCCCCTGTACCTGCACTGTACTGCACAAAACAAACTGCAAGACCAAGTTGGAACCGTCAATTTCACGATTCCAAAAAAGCGGCGGTTTCACCGGGTAGTGGTGCTTGCACAAAGCGGTGGTTGGACAAAGGGTGGGGGTGCTGAAGGCCGAGAAACAGAACAGAGGGGGTTCGGGCAGCAAAGCCGCAAATGCGTTGTTGCCAATCCAATACTGGCAGAAGGAGAGGGTGCGTTACGTGCGCAGGGCCAGGTCTTGCCCTCCGGCCCCATGGTTGTAAGGGATCAACGTTTCCTTCCTTTGGCAGTGCATTGTATTCATGGACCTGCCTTCTGCAGGTCTGCCAATCCACCACTATGCGATGGCAAATAGTTTCTCCGGATTGCCCAGGAGCACCATGTCAGTGGTGGTGGCGCATGGCCAGGATGTTCCTGAACAAGCAAAAAAAGAGGAAATTCTGGACGTCCAGAGTTTTCGGGCGCAAACAACTGCCGGCAGTTGGCCTGCAACCGCCCGACCGGGGGCGTAAACGTTCCCGGAAGCCCTGTGGGTGTCCACCAGGAGCCTCCTAATCCACTGCGGACGCTATTCCTACAGCGATGCAGCGATCAGACCTACATGCCAACCCAACGCAACGCTCAGGAACCGGCAGAGATCCTTCGCAGGTGTTGAGGGCAAGCTCTCCTTGCCAAGCACACCCATTGCTGCGTGCTCTAAACTTGGGGCTGCAGGGTTACTCCAGAGCCGGTCGAGTAGCTGCTCCGAACGGTGGGGTTCGAACCTGGAACCATGGGTGCAAGTGGCGTGTGCTCTAACCACTCAACAAACCTCGGCCTCCACCGGAGCAGAGGGTAGCCGGGGGTGTTCGCGGTTTGCCCAGTGATAATATAATGGTATGCAACTGTCACCATATCTTTCGATTGCCATTGTTAAAAGGCACGAATGGACCGAAACGATCCGCGGAAACCTTTGCCTGGTGCAGTGCGCACTTGATTTCCTTGTGACAGAAAACTGCAAACGGGAGCAAAGAAGCCAGATAGCCGGAACAATGTTGACCCATTCTTGATTGTATTGCCCACTGGGCAAAACAGCAATGATGCCAGCAATAAAGTATGGGTGTCTAGTACGACCAGATAGCCAAACAGTTGCGCTGCGTGTGCACGGTGCTCAATGCGCCCCCCGAGAGGGGCCACCAAGGCACAAGACAAAGCACAAGATACCTTCCTTCTTTCCAGCCTGCATGGTGGTGAGCTTTGGTGAAGAATGCACCACAACTTGGCAGATAATACCGATGAGGGGGACCTTCTTCCTTGGCAACACCCCTACAACCATAAATAGCTTTTACACGGTCCTTGGATGCTCAAACACCCAAGACATCATGTTCAGTTGCAAACCTCGGTTCAACAATGGAAAAAAGCCAGAAAAGGTCCAAGGGTTCCAGCCCCTGCGAGGGCATGCTACTTTCCATCAGTGAACAAGCGCCTTTATTGCTTGGCACCGCGTTGCCCCCAACCCGGTGCCATGGGTGGTGAACACATGGTTTGGTTCCCCACGGAGCTCTGGGTCACGGAATTGCCAATAAGGGAACATGTCATGTGGGGCGTCCCAGATTGATCGCATAGTGTTGACCAGCATGGGGAGGGCAGCTCAGCCCCTTGTTTCCGGGTGACCCTAAATGCTTTGACAAATGACACGAGGTCACCAAAAGGTTGTACAACTGTTGGAACTTCTGTATCCCTCACAGATTCATGACATGCAATGAGGTGTAGCATGTTGAAATCCTAGCCACGAAAGCCCTCTAATTTTGGCGTGTGTGCACACATGAAAACAGAGGTGTGAACTTGCATAACAATTTGGAACTCATTGGCAGTGTTTGTGCACTGTGTGCAGTGAACCTCACCGGGAAGACAACCTACCCAAAACCATTCACCTCCTCTGTACAACAGAACAAGCAGCAACAACAAAAGGGAATATACTCAGCTAACTAAAACACCTTTGTAGAACCCTTTTGAAATGAATTCCAATGAAACACATGTCATGAGAAGAATTAAACTGCTTTCCCGCCCAAAACCCCCACCTGATTTGTGGAAACCGGCCAACAGTAGGGTTTTGGTGGGTGCTGGCATCCAAAACTTTGCACTGTGTACGCACTGCATGAACAGCATTCCAATGGTGGCGATGGGGCGCGTGAAGTTGGCACATGGGATAACAACACTTCGGTGCAAAAAACTTTGCAATGCGATGGGCGCTCGGACAATCCTGTGTCTGGACAGGAAACAATTACCACAACGTGGGGCAATGATGCCCGGTGGCCATGTTTCAGTGCAACAACTCTGCATGCTATTTGGGTACCTCGTGGCTTCAGTTACCACAACATCCGAGGGCTACATGCAACCGCAAAAGGCATTTATTGATGGGCTGGGTTCAAGAAGGACAATACAATTGGAGTTGAAAGGAAATGCACCCACATCCAATAAATTGACGAAGGAATCTTCGTTGGTGTTTGCATGGTCAGCCCTTTGTCCAACCAACGGGCTCAAACCTGAGCCTGTGGGTCTGGGAGGTCTGACCCCTGACCACCGAACCGACGAGACTCTCGTGTATGCACTCTGTGAACTGAAAGCCCTGCTGTACAGTTGGCAGGCTGACGAGGGCCTGAACTCAGGCCGAAACCATGGTACCATACCAATGATTTGAGAACAGATTTCAACAAAAACAGAGTCCGTGTTCATCCTGCTTGAGGTGCCTGTAGTGCTTCGCAGTTTTAAACACGAGGGCAAGTGCAGAAGGTCAAAAAATTTTGGACATTGGTATCCAGAAAAAAAACGACCGCGAAACAGAGAGCACCAGCGCTTCTCAAAGCTGGTTTGGTCAGTTTTCTTTGGGCACCACTGGCATGATCCACTGGTGGGCATGCACTTGGTTGCTGTTTCCGCTGCCGATGGAAAAGCGTCGGAAAAGCATCCTCAGCCGGTTGGGTTTGGGCTCGAATGGCCGAACCACCGTGGCCCCCCAGGAAACACTTTTCTTGGGCGTGCGAGGGGAAGTGTCGCTTTGTAGGCTGCTGCGCGACCGCCTCTTGGGTTCTGGTAGGGACCAGCTGCGGCCTGACTGGCATGACTGAGGGCTGACTTCCGGTATCCCCCAACTCCCTCCCGAGGTGCGCGGCGAGGGCTGACTAGTGGCAGTTTTCGAGGACTCTTTGGACATCCGCAAGGCACCAGTCTTATGGGGATGGAAGTCGAGCTTCAGTTCTTGGGAGGACACCGAGGACGAAGAGGCACTGAGAATGTCGCAGAGTGACCCACAACAGACCATTGTACTTGATAAAGAAGGAGGGGCTAAAAGCGCACCAGGCACATCAGCACAAAGAACACACACACACACACACACACACACACACACACACACACAATATACGTGACAGATAGGCAGGGGTCAAGTCAATCTGAGTGTACAGAAACTCTCGTCAGCTATGCCAAACCAGAGACAGGGCCAACACGCACACATCAGGGATTCTGTCTCTCGTGGCACCGAAAATCACGGAAATCATGGAAATTGGCCAAGGTTGAATATCACAGAAATCATGAGAAATCAAGGAAATCACAGAAATATAGATCACAACTGCCCTTGCTTTTTGTTGTTTGTTTGGTGTATATACAGCTGTAATCGTTGTTATTTCCTCCCCCTTTCAGTTTTCCCATGTCTTCTGACGATGAATCCACAGCCCCCGCGCAAAAGAAGTGAAAGGTACGGCACTGGGGCTCCAAGATGACTGCATACAGCCAAGCAGTACAGTTTCTAGGTGTCATGAAATGTTGGGGCAAGCAGATGTGGTGTACCCCTTGAGAGCAGTGACTTGACTGTAAAGAGTAGTCCAAGGCTACCAAACAATTTGGCAGGAGGCATGGGGGTTCCCAGAGTACAAAGGGAGTAGCTCGGGGGTGGTCTGTGCTGATGCTATACAATTGGGAGGTCCGGCCGGTGTCAGTTGTAGTTCGTCAGGAGGATTTCCCATTCAATGTGCTTTGTGGCGTTTTGGTAGGGGTTGTAGTGGGACTTCCCAGGCAAACGGATGTGTGAATGTGAAAAATGTAAGTCGTGTACAAAAAAACCGTATAGTCGTGTAATTTTTTTTTGCTGTAAATGCGTGTAATTTTTTTTTTTGCTGTAAGTCGTGTGAATTTCAAAAAAAAATTGAATTTTTTAATTTTTGCGGTAAGTCGTGTAATTTTTTTTTTTGCGGTAAGTCGTGTAAATTATAAAAAAAATTGAAAAATTGAAAGAAATCCAACCTTTGCAATACATGCGCAATATGTACAGCTGCCGGTTCCGTACGGCACCCCATAGCGACCTTAACGATGGGGCGCCGAGTCCACAAAGCACATAGTACCCTGCGTGGCCACCAATTAGTTGGGACTCGGCCAATATAACATAGTTTCACATGTTGTCATTGGCACTAGACTCAAAATCAGGCCCAAGAGAAGAGTCCTGACAGGGCCATGGCCAACATCCAGTGTGCCTGCACTGGGAACAAAATCAGGCTCAAGAAAAAGAGTCCCGACGGGGCCATGGCCAACGCTACTGCCACCATTATAGGCCACCAAGGCACTGGCATGGGGCCAATATTATAGCAATCTTATACGCTCCACCATTGGTACACCAAACGGCGGAGGAAAATACAGCCCACAAAACATGCACCCACTACAAGTAGTTGCAGAATGCACGCTTGTAGATCAAGTCCGTTTTTGTGTCACCGGACTTGGGCTTTGCACCACGATTGGCGTTAAGCTGACAAGCGGCGCGCAACTCTGGAACTACCTGCTTGCACACGTCATCAATGAAAAGCTGGTCACGCTCCAGCTAGCCAGATGCATCTGCTGGGTAGCCATCCGGCACTTTGCGCCACTCTCCACGGATGAGGACCTTGGGACGGGTGTCCTCCTCCTCGGTGGGAGTGTCCACGGAAGGTTGCGGCCTGGCCTCCGGGCTTTCCACGCTCTGCTCGGCGGAGGCCTCCTTGCCTTCGAGTGGGGTGGGGGTGGCCTGAACACTGTCCTCCTTAGCCGAAAGTGCACCTTCAACTTGGGTGCTTGGGTGCTGGGGGGGACTCAGGAGGGCCAGAAAGCTCGGTCACGCCCTCCACATCATCACCGGGCGCTTGAGCGACCCGCACAGCACGATCAGCATTAACAATGCTGAGCACATAGTCCACAAAACCGGCACCCATTGGGACAAGGGGCACATTGGAAAAAGTACCCCGGTGCTCCACCACCTGCTTTGCGATGTTCAAGCTTTGGAAACAACAAGACCAACCGTCCGTTTGGAATCCCAAGGCGCGGTGCTTGGTGGTTCGCGAAAGCTTCTTCAAGGCCGACAAGAAAGGACGGATCAAATGAGTGGAGCTTAGGGGTTCCCAAACCCAAATAGTGAAAAGCTCCAACCGGACATGACAATCGAAGGCACACACAAACCAGTGCAACCCTTCCTTGTCATTGGAATTAACCACAAAAATGTGGCGGCGGCACCAACTCATGTTGGTCATTCTTTCGCCGGATTCAACTCTCTGCATGTACTTGGAGAGTCTCTTGATATATAGAACCGCGAGAGTCCACGCACGTGGTTCATCGATTTCATTGTGGCAGACCTCTTGGTTCAACCAACACACGATATCCTTGTCGGTCAACCAATCTCCCACCCCCAAAGGGGTTGTTTCGCTCGGAATGGTGCTCCGAGTACGCCTTTGGGGATTGGGAGGGTCGATAGGGGGTGCCTTGGGCAAGACCTTCTTTCCCTTTGCCTTCTTCTTTGGCACAGGGGCCGTAGGGGGAGGCGCAAAGAGGTCCACCTCTGAATCAGATGACTGGACCTCTTTTTTCTTCACCTCCTTACCTGGGGGAGAAGCCAATAGAGGATTAGAAAGGACGTCCAACTCCTCGTCACCGGACACGGGCTCGTTGGGGAGGGTGGCGGTCAAAACCTCCTCAACGTCTACCTCCTGACACCACTTTTGAAAGAGCCACTTGTCCGTGTTGGGGTGGGCCCTTCCACGAACTGGACACTCCAAAGTGTGTAGGCAAAAGCCACACCCCTCACAATGCATGCACCACAGGTACACGGTCTTGTGACATTGGCCACACACATAAGGTGGCCGAAAGAGATTAAGGCAATGCCAAGTTCTCCGATGCACCTCCATGGGTGCAGCAACGGTAGTAGACGTAGACTCATCAGCACTGGGTGCGTTCAGAGCAAGCGTGGAGACATTAGCGTCGCTATCGGTATCGCTACCGGCCACCACCTTCCTGCGGCGTTTTGCAAGTGCCTTTTTCTTTTGGAATGCAAGTTTTTCGGACTGGCGGGTGCGAACCTTTGTTGATGGCTCCACACGTGCAGTCACCTTGCGCTCAATGCGGCCCAACTTAAAAGGGCGTTGGGCAACAATCTCCCAAGAGTATTGAGAGGGTACCTTAAAATTTGGTTCTTTTACGAGGAGCCACAGCAACACACCCTCACACATCGCGAACGTGCAATAGTTTGCACAAGTACAACCATCTGCTGTCACGCGGTGGATGCGGAGAAAGGCTACAAACACCTCCCACGTAATTGAGGTCCCTTCCTCTATCTTACGCAACGTGGCTTTCCATTCGGCCACGGCAGCACCATCAATGGGTCGATACTCCTTAATGGGTTGCCCGTTCAAGCCTCGTTTTTTTGAGGAATCTCCTTGGTAAAAAAAAAGGGTGTCGCCATCGTTGAAAAATGAACCTGCCATCTGCAGTGCTTGGCTCTCTTGCCACATCCACGGCTCGGGTTGTGGGGCACGTCCAGAAAAGGCAAAGGGGCGGCTAGTCCATTGCTTGGCAATCTTTGGCAATGTGACTTGCAAGAATTCCACCAACGTGGACCTTCGATGGTCGGTGACCACCTTCAGCATATGTGCATGCGGCTCAGAAGGGGTGGCCGCAGGAATGCCGGCAGGAGAGTCACCAACTGCCCAGTTCGACCGCTGGTCCACATATTGCTCCTTGATATGTGCCAAGTGTTCTGGACGGGTAGAAGGACGGTTGGTCAAGGCATTCCACCCGGCATTCTTAACCTTGGGAGACCAACTACACCGTATTGTCTGGAGGCATTGATACAGTGCAAGACGCTCCTTCTTGAAAGCAGCCCCGGGTAGGCTCTGGGACAGAGCTCTTTTGAAGTTTCGGAAGACGTGGTACACACATTGCAACCATGCTACCAGGGTACGCCACACTTTGTGAGCAGAATCCCCCATTGCAGGTGCACCGTCACTTGTAACATATTGGACAAGCCATTTCCAGCCAGGGAACAATGCCTCCACTTTTCAGAGCGAGGGGCAAAATCAGAAGTGGCCCACAAGTGGGCAAATTGGCTACCTCACCCCTGCCGTATCGGGGAGCCCCACCGCTGCAGAGCGGGGGGCAAAATCAGAAGTGGCCCACAAGTGGGCAAATTGGCTACCTCACCCCTGCCGTATCGGGGATCCCCACCGCTGCAGACCGAGAGGCAAAATCAGAAGTGGCCCACAAGTGGGCAAATTGGCTACCTCACCCCTGCCGTATCGGGGGTCCCCACCGCTTCAGAGCGAGAGGCAAAATCAGAAGTGGCCCACAAGTGAGCAAATTAGCTACCTCACCCCTGCCGTATCGGGGAGCCCCACCGCTTCAGAGCGGGGGGCAAAATCAGAAGTGGCCCACAAGTGGGCAAGGTGGCTACCTCACCCCTGCCGTATCGGGGATCCCCACCGCTGCAGACCGGGGGGCAAAATCAGAAGTGGCCCACAAGTGGGCAAATTGGCTACCTCACCCCTGCCGTATCGGGGAGCCCCACCGCTGCAGACCGGGGGGCAAAATCAGAAGTGGCCCACAAGTGGGCAAATTGGCTACCTCACCCCTGCCGTATCGGGGATCCCCACCGCTGCAGACCGAGAGGCAAAATCAGAAGTGGCCCACAAGTGGGCAAGGTGGCTACATTACCCCTGCCGCCTAGGGGGTCCCCACCGCTTCAGAGCGGGGGGCAGAATCAGAAGTGGCCCACAAGTGGGCAAGGTGGCTACATAACCCCTGCCGCCTTTTTTTTTCTGCTGTAAATGCGTGTAACAAAAAACCGTCAGGTCGTGTAATTTTTTTTTTTGCTGCAAGTCGTGTAATTTTTTTTTTCGCTGTAAGTGCGTGTAACAAAAAAACCGTCAGGTCGTGTAATTTTTTTTTTTGCTGTAAGTCATGTAATTTTTTTTTTCCGCTGTAAATGCGCGTAACAAAAAAAACCGTCAGGTCGTGTAATTTTTTTTTTTGCTGTAAGTCGTGTAAGCCGGCTTACACGACTTACAGCGAAAAAAAAAATTACACGACCATACGGTTTTTTTGTTACGCGCATTTACAGCGGAAAAAAAAAAATTACACGAATTACAACATACACTGTGTGAATCCATGTTCTGCAACGGTGATGTGTAGGAATGCTTCGCAAAGTGGCAATAGGCGCATGGACTTGTTTTGTGTTCCGTTTTGCCTGCTTACACCTACCCACCTCTTGTTCTTTCCCTTCTTCTAAAATGTCATGACTGTTGGCATGTGGAGATAAGCCAGCAAATTGCTTGCTCCTAAACTCCTAAAGAAGTGTTTGTATTGTCACCAAATGACCACCCAAACCCATCCTAGGGGCAACAGAAGGGTTTCGCAAAAAGTCAAATTGTGGAAATTTTTCAAGTGCCACTAGACAACCTGAACAATAGCAATTTCAGGCATGACTCCTTTTATTGTCCATAGGCCTATGCACAAAGGTGGAGGGCCTCCCAACACTCAGTCAGCCCATCAGAGTCCCCTCCCTCCCTCTCACTCTCTTGTTTAATGTGTTGTGCCGGCAGTCCAAGCGCCTCAGCATAGGGCCCCAGCAGAGTGCAATACGCTACTCGTGACTTCTAAGCCATCTTCCTTCACTGTGAGGGTCTTGGGTTTCGACCTTATCCGTGATATGGGGCCCAACCGGTGAGGACTTACCCAACAAACGGTGTCAGGTTCATCACCACAGTTTTTTGTTGGATCATCGTGGCACCAGACAGCTCTGAACCTAGATTCCGAGACGTTGTCTTCGAGTACCATATGATGAACAAGGTACGCCAGCTGTCCAGTGTTCTGCGACAGAAAGGTACCTATGGTCTTTTACGCCACTGACGAGCCCATTTTCTTTCTGCACTTTTGTGCTGACTGCCGCCTCTGCGCATGTGCAAGGGCCCAGAATTCCTTCTGGGGGCAGCATCGTGACCTCAGCGGGAGGTGAGGAGGCCGGTGAGTGCCAGGGCCGAGCATCCAGGGGGCACACTTGAGGCGTTGCACTGAGGGAGCCTCTCTGTCGGCAAAGGGGCATCCTCTCCCCCATCTCCTGATCAGGGCGACATGGGGGGCGGGGGGGATTGCGTGCCTGGCTTCCCAAGGTTTGGACCAGGAGCTTGCACCGCATGTGGCCTGTGTTGATTGGCGGTACAGATGACAGGTCAGGATACAAGGGATTGAGTCGAAATGTAAAGGAAGTCCGGTTCGATTACCATAGAAAGTGCCGTTATGGACATCCACTGACTGATGATCCGTATGATGCATAACCGGTACCGGAGGAGTACTCGGTTCGAATCTTCGAACCCCCTTTCATTTTGCATTTTGGGGCGCAGGTTTTTTTTTCAGATTTTTTCAGTAGCAAGAGATATTCTTCCGAATACACCTCAAACACCCCCGAATTAGAACCGGGTACCCCTCCTTTACGTGGTGTACGAGGTTTGCACCCCGACGCCCCCGTTCTAGGCCTGTACCACGACCCTCCCATGCTCATGTCCAGGAGGTATGGTTACACTCTGTGGCCACATTCCCAGCGTCATCGTGTCCTGGTAGGATCCGTTTCTACTCAGCAGATAGTGCGGCCCTCGGGCATATTGTTATGGCCTTGTGTTGAGTTGCGTTGGGGTGTATTCTGTTCTGATGTCTTGCGCTGCGTTGCGCTGTTCTTTTTGGACACTGCAGTTGCGCAGGAGGATGAAGGCTTTGGATATGGGGGGAGGCGGAACCACACACACTAATGTCCCTTGGACTGGACGTGTATCACAATTGCATCACACGCAACGGTGCAGTCGCGTCTCGCCCCCCCTCCCGCAGGGCTCCGTTGCAGAAAGCACGACCTCAGTGTGCAAGGGACGCAGCGAATGTCAAAAGAGCCCCTTCCTCGTCCTCCATGGTGAGTATTCTGTATAGGCCCGCTGTCGCTGCAGACGGAGGCTCATTGTCCAAAAGCATGCCCTCCTAGTGCAGCAAGCCCGTGAGCAGCACCATCTCCAACTTCATTGTCCCAAAGAAGAAGATCCAATGCCATCAGGGATTGATCGGAAAATTCAGTATCCACTGGCCAACCACGTTGGCCACAGTGCAAGCGATTGGGAAACGGAAATAGGATATTGTGGTGTGAACTGGTGGACGCCGGCGGCATGCTGCAGACCGAGACTGCAAGGGCTGCACCCTAGTGGGCCCTTGCAACTGAATGAGGAGGGCACCCGTTGGCCTAGCAGTTGGCATGGCCCAGAGGCTCGTAGCTCCACTGAGCCGCCCCATGGAGTAGCCTGAAACTGCACACAGTCTGCGGGTCTGCGGGTGTGTCAACAGGCACAAACACGCTGCCGCTCGGGGGGGGGGGGGGGGGCAATGGCTCTGCGACGGGGCTGGGGAAACCCCTCTGTGCCCCCTCCCCCCAGACAAAATAGCATTCATCCGGAGCCGTCCGGGAATGAACACATGTCCAACAGTGTTCTCAAAGAAACAAATAAAAGTCATGTTATGTTGCACGGAAAAAGCAAATCAAAGACAAAAACTACCAAACACGTACACATGAAGAATGATTTCGTCCGTGCTAGCAAATCCGGGCTGGGTTTGGGTGGTCAGTTGGTGGCGACAATATAGGTACTCTCGGGGTCACCCTTAGTGTACTACGCGCCCAATTGTGCGCGGTGCGACTATTTGGGTGGTTGGCTGTACTAGAAACCCATATTGTGTGATACCAAGGGCATCATTTTTGTTTGACAAAAAGTTTTTGATGCTTCTTCTGCATTGGGGTTATGGCATATTTGAATTTTCCACGGGACGTCCACAGGGCAAAAACAGCAGATATAGATGGGAAACTCACAGCATTATGTCATTTTCAGTGTGAAACATAGTTTGTGTTAACTAAAGATCTGAGTTTTTTGATTGAGTAGGAATCTGATGAAGCAGTTATGTGTCTCGGAGCACAATGGTTATCACAATCACCTTGGCCATCGCGGATAATGGGTTTCAAAATAGCCACCTTCTTGCACAGCGCACGGTGCAGCCCCTATGGGTGCTTGCGGCGCATCCGTTTTGCAACCTCCAGATCTTGCCCCCCAACCACTGCACAGTGGTTTCACTTCCCAGTTCTCGGGGTAAGGAGTGTGGTTGTGGGTGTGATGTGGGTACAATGTTTTGGAATCTCAAGTTGCTGCTGCCTGCTTAGGGTGGCCTGAATGAGTGACCTCAATGAGGAGAAAGGAAATGAAGCAAGGCAAGGGGCAGGGAGCAACCCCAACACAGAGCGTCATTGGGGCTGAACGGCAGCAGTTGTAGCGCAAGTGATTGTCACCACTAAAGGGGGGGGGGGGGGGGGCTTTCCCCCCTTTCCAAGCCTTGGGCTGTCTCGGGGATTTCCCCGTGCGTTCCCTCCTTCTTCCAACAAGCAGAGAATGCACAAAAACAGGACACAGGCCAAAATTGGATGCTTGCTTCGTCATTCACCCACCGCGCAGCGGCGTAGGTGGCTGGGTTGTAGTTACTGTACTATAGGTGATAGTATCAACTTGTGAGATCTGAGTGTCGTGGGGGGGGGGGGGGGCAGGGCGGGGTGCCCTCAATCCCCAAATCTAAAAGGATTCTGAAAATCAGAGAATAGAGAAATGTGCTAGGCTTATGAATGCAAGGGGGGGAAATCCTTGCATTCCCTACGGAAATGCTGGAATTTCTCCCTGCGTTCCCTCCTTCTTCCAACCAGCAGAGCATGCACAAAAACAAGACACAGGCGAAATTGGATGCTTGCTTCGTCATTCACCCACCGCGCCACCCCCCTCCCAGGGGCACACCCGGGTCTGTGTAGATCCATTCCTGCAGTTCTGAGCTGCAGGGGCCATGAAGCAACGGATACTTGGCTACCGAACGCCCCCGTGTCACAGGCGACCGGTCATCGCCACGCAAAGTTCAATCAGTTCCTCGTATTGTGCATTAATCACGACTGGAATGTTCCTTTGTGCACCTGCTCACAGGTCTGCTCTGCTTACGAAACACCAATACTATAGCACCTCAAAATCGTCTACCTCAAGCGATCCTCAACATGAAGATCTCAACTTCGATATCATTGCACCTTGACATAATGTAATATCATGCCTTCCGAGTTCCCCCGGCTGGAGACCCACAAGTGAAGCTTAAAAGCGTTGCAGAGGCTCTACAGTGCTCCCCGACACTCATTCGGTCTTGGGGAATCCAACAGCTGGCCATAGGAAGCTTTACGCCCCTGCCCAAACGTCAGCGACACTCAGAGAGAGCGAAGGCTGACAGGTCGTTGCCAACACTTAGAGAAACCGCGGGTAGTGGGGTCAGGGCCGGAGGGGCCCTGAAGCACCAAGTTCGGCTGCCTGTAATCAAACAAAATGTAAAATCTATATATACTGGTCACTGTCTGGTCGGCTCGGCATGTTGAAAAGAAGCAGGCTCAAAACTAATCATCTAACTCCTGATGTGCCGGTGACATTTCCACTGGAGCCGCATTCGGCCACTGCTCCTGACAGGTGTCCAGATGCAACCGAGCAACGGGGCTCAACTACGCGCATGTCCAAGACAATCAATTAATCCTCTCAATATTGATCATTTGAATCCTCCCCCCGGATCCTGCGGGCTGTCGCGGCAGTCGGTTGGGGTGTTACTGATCTTCATAATGACGTCAAACCCATCCTTCACACATCCAAAGACGGGGCGCTTGGAGGGGAATAGGTCCGTGTTCTCACCGGTGGCATAACACCAGTGAGACCCTCCGCGACAGGGCGCGGGGCTTGTTGCCAGCTCATTAGAAATGTTGCCTCTTGCATTGTGCTGCACTTCCAGCTCATTAAGAATGTCGCCTCCTGCATTGCGCCGCACTTCCAGCTCATTAGGAACGTTGCCTCCTGCATTGTGCTGCACTTCCAGCTCATTAGGAATGTTGCCTCCTGCATGGCGCTGCACTTCTTGCTCATTAGGAATGCTGCCTCCTGCAGTGCGCTGCACCTCCAGCTCATTAGGAATGTTGCCTCCTGCATTGCGTTGCACTTCCAGCTCATTAGGTATGTTGTCTCCTGCATTGCGCTGCACGTCTTGGTCACCAAACTTGAAAGCTGAATTGGGCTCAGGATCTCCGTTCCCACTTCGAGGGTTTTTGGGGTCCCGTGCAATAGCCGTGCTGCATCTTACTGCCATCCCGAGGCCTGTCCCAACGCTTCCAGCCATGGCCCATGTTCTGTTCACGTGTTCTGGATTCTCGTGGGCACCTCGACAGCTCCTTTGGCAATCTCCTCTTTCCCATGGGCTTCCACGAAGAGGTCCAGATGTTGGCCTGTCACGAACACCACAAATATAATGTTCCCCAAGTTTGCTTCAACCATTTTCAAGGGGGGGGGGGGGTAAGTGTCCTCAATCCCCAAATGCAAAAAGATGCTGAAAATCAGAGAATGGAGAAATGTGCTAGGCTTATGAGTGCAAGGGGGGAAATCCTTGCATTCCCTACGGGAATGCTAAAGTACGTCACCGCGCCCTCCGCCCTCCCTTTCTCTACATGCATTTGCGCTGTGGGGGGACAAGGCAAAGCAGGTTCTCCCGCTTGCCATTCGTGGTAATTTCCTAGAACCCTTGGCATGCCTCACACAATCCCGCCCCCGCTATCCCTGTGCAAAATGCTAGGAGCAGCCTGCCTTTGGCCCATCTGCAATGCGTTTTTGCTGCCCATTGATATGGGTGTCGCACGTGGGGACTTTCGCAGTTGGTCAGACACACCTGCCACAAAAGGCTCCCGCCCCCCTGAAGCACCGCAAACTTTCATCTCCCACTTCCATGTTTTGAGACAACACATCAACAGTTGAACAAACGCAAAGTTCAGATGGGCAGGCGAGCTTTCAATTGGAGGGGGGGGGGGGGGCATGAGCAACGGATACTAAGCTCGCATATACCCCCGTGTCACCACTTTTAATGTGCAAAAAAAAAAATGTTCGCCGCCTTTGGCGCTAGAGTTCATAATAACTTATTACTGGTCTTGTCAATTGAGCGGTGTACCCAAGCCCCCCGCCCCCCAATTTTTGGGCTCCATTGACCTCCCCCCCCCCCCCCCCGTTGAAAGCCCTACAGCCCAATTGCATCTCCAAACCTTAAAGCCCAACCTCAAAGCAATGACGGTCCCAAACCCCAGCATCCCACTTCCGAACGGTGATGCCAAGCGCCCTCGCTTGAGCCAAACCACAAATCGCTGGACATTGCCTGTGCCAATGGCGAGCCTTTGCTCTTAGGTAGCGCCCCCGGCGATAGTGTTTTGGGCCCAAACTGGCCCTACAACACCCCGTATGATGTGTTGCCCGGAATTCAGCTGGCTGCGACACCGCCGAGCGGCGCGGTTTGCGTCCTCGCAGCAATGCACAGCAATGGCCTATGTTGGGGAAATCATCTTGGACTGCAGTTTCTTATTTCGCGTGCCACAAAGACAAAGCCCTTTGTGAATCCATATGCCACGGCATTGTGCTAGAGGCACGCGGGTTGCTCAACAACCTTTCTCACCATGGGTAGGGTGAGAAAAGGTACTTGGGCGTGCTCCAAGCTCTAGCGTAAAATTACCGTACTTATCCCTCACAGCATCCCTTCGGGGGCGTGGGGCCACAGACACCCTAAGGTCTAGGACACTGTGTCCTTGCTTATGGCTCCGGCGGGATTCAAACCGGGCACCTCTAGTTCAGGCGTCACGTGCATGAAATCTGAACCACGCAACCTTGTTTGTCCTTCTCACCATGGGAATCCCGGCTCAGTAGGTCCATGCTTGGCTGGTCTATATTGTCGTGGGGCGCGGAAGGCCTTCCGGCTGGGGCAGCCGACCGCTCACTCCACAGCTCATCCACCAAGCCCATCATAAGGCAACGGTGGAACGTTGTCTGTTGCGATGGTCTTCTCAAGGTCCCCAACACACAGAAGAATCAAAAGGCCACATACCCCCCACCGTCTCAGGGTCCCCGCGGTGGGGGTAGAGGTGGCCTGAAGACCTCAGCCAAGGGGCACAACACCCAAAACCCACGCATACCTCGGCTGCCAAACACTGGCGGCGCCGGTTTGAACAGTTGCTAGCCGGTAGTGGACTTATCAACTCTAAGTTGTACTCTGGCGCACGCATTGTGTTGGGAACGAAAAAATGACATGCGAAGTTTGTGCACGCCTCTACAGATCTAGGATTCGGTCAAACATGTCACCTGTATTGTACTTAATAGACACCATTGGTCCCACAAGAGTGGGTGTCAATACATTCCGTACAATAGTGCTCCTTACACTCATCACAAATTGCGATGGTGGAGCGCGTCTGGCAACACAACACACACACACTTCTGCCTCATCCTCTGCCTCATCTTGCGTGCCACAACCGAGCAAAACCGCTCAATGTGTGCCCTATACCACCCGTGCACGTCATTATAACGTTGTTGGCGGGCTGTCAAAGTGCCATTCTTTCTTCCAATGAATAGCACAATGACATGAATCCGGCCTTTATAAGCACCATCATGGCCCCAAACTTCGAAATCAAAGAAATCACCTCGGGTACCACAAGGTCCATACCCATCGCAAATCAAAACATCTGCTGATGTCCCGGGGGCCGAGGGGCAAATCCATATAATGTTGCCCAACATATCAACGGCAACAGTCCACCCGTAGGGCACGGGTCACAAAAGATGCCCGGCGCGCGCCCGGCGCACTAACGTTCCCCCATAGCGCCTGCCCATCTAGTGCAAACGTAGTGCCATAAAAGACCGCGGAAAGGACACGACTGCAAGATGTGACTCATGGACCACATAGATTGACACAGAGAGCAATGTGGGGCCGTGGGGGAGGAATGTCGTGTCGAAGGGTGATGCATCGGAGATCCTCCCGCCAAGTCAGCTTACCTCGCATGACGAGGGAGGCGTACACGTGAAGGGATGCATCACGAGGATGGTGGTCCTTTGGAGAGGTGTGACAATACACCCATGCCGTTTCTCGCTCAATGTGGGCACACACATCATGATGTTGCACCCCATAGTAACACACGCAGGTCTATGTGGATTAGCCGAAGAATGGGGGACAGGCGTTGCTGCGTGAACTGGTCCAAAGCCACTGCCACCGCCATCACCACCGCCACTGCTAGAGTCATCACCTGAAGTGATGTGGGGACACCGTGCCCCACCACGAACGTAGGGCTACCTTGGCCGAAAAAGGGTGATGTAACTACTTACTGTAATCCTTTTCCTCTTTTACGATATTGTCCTTAGGTGCCCCAAAAGAGGGGGCCAAGTCTAACAACCTCTCCAAATGCACAAGGTACCAGGCGCGGCGCACCAGGGTACATAGGACTGCCACACAGCGCGCAGAGGTAACATTCTCCCACTATCAAGGCTGTGTGGTGACAGCGTGTTAGAGTTTGGAGTGGGCCGCGCAAACAAGTTCTGGCACACCGTCCGAGGGTCAGGAAAGCCCGACAACGCATTCCGCTGCTTGCGGAATGGTAGAAAGAAGATTCAAATACGCGCCGTCTGTAGATTCAGGATCCACTCGCACGAGTGCACGCATTTGGTCCTGGTGGGCATGTATCTGGGAGATGGTAGCCCCTTGTTCTACTAGACCCCGACTCTTAGGTTTGACCCTTTGGATGACATAGGTCAGGCCGGGTCGGAGCATGCCATGATTAATGGGGCTCAAGCATTGAGAGGAAGTGGTCCGCAAGGCGCTGGCTGACAGCTGGGTTGTCGTGACATCTTGGGGAAGGTTGTCATTGGCACTCCATGCTACATGCTGGCTGACAAAGCTCGAGATCTTGCCCATGATGTTGTTGGGCAGGGCATGTTTTTGCAACACGGACCACGGTCCCCGCAAATCCGTCATGGGGAAGTTGGGGACTGGACAGCCCGCGAGCTGCACTCCAAGGTAGAACCGTTTTGCATGCACGTGTGCGCTGGCGTGTGTTTGCTCATGTATCCATGACTATTCCGCACACATGCTTCGGGCAAAACCGTGGTGGGGGGGCAGTGAGGCAACGGATACTGGGTTCGCATACGCCCAGTGTCACAGTCGCATGGTCATCACCACTCAGTTCAATGTTTTGCCTTGCTGCACTGCAGCGCAAACCAGTTAAGTACCACTCTAGGTGGTTTTTGATTGTGCTTTGGCTGCATGTACATCTGTGTCATCTCGCACCCACCACCCTTCCACAGTGCTGGTCAGTCTCTAACGCTCGTTCTGCGGGTCTCTCTCTCTCTCTCTCTCTCTCTCTCTCTCTCTCTCTCTCTCTCTCTCTCTCTCTCTCTCTCTCTCTCTCTCTCTCTCTCTCTCTCTCTCTCTCTCTCAGTGGCCTTTTGCTCTGTGGGCCTCTCTCTTTGTGTGTGTGTGTCTCGCCCTCTTCACTCTCCCAAGGCGGTTTATCTTTCTCCTCACCCTCCCCAGGGGGTTTTTCTTCTTTCTCACCCTCCTACCCTTTCTCTTTGCCTCTCTCCCCAGAGTTTCTGCCTCGTCCTACTCCTCCCTGTGCTCGCTGGCTCACTTCAGGTATATCGCCGTTCGCACGGCGGTGTGCTTAGCAACGTGTAAAGGGACTGTACAGTGTCCCCCGTTACCGGGTCCGTTTGCCTGAAGAGCGGTTTTTTTAAACAGCCTTATGAGATCAGCTCGGCCCGTCAACCACACGTGCGGGCGGTCTCCATTCCTACTCACAAAGGATGGCACCGCTCTGTGGCCCTCTGCCGTCGTGCAGTGGAGGATTGCCTCCCATTGGAACGGGTGCCACTTTCCAGCACGCTTAGGCCGCCACTCAATCTGCATGTTTGTCATGGCCCGAGTCTTCAGGGTCCAGTTGATTTGGACCATCGCCGAATAGAGTTCTTGATTGTTCATCGGCAACGGTTCTCCGTGATTGTCCACGATTTCACAGTGCATCCTCATGCTGTGAGGTTGGTCCAGTCGAAGCCAGATTTGGTGATTCCGTGCCCAGGCCATAGTGTTCAGCTCCGCATTTACAGCTAGCAACCCTTCCTCTGCTATGGCGTCCAGCTGGTTCGGTGCTTGTACCTTGAGACAGCGACGTGCTTGCTGGTGCTTGCTGTGACATCTCTTCCCCCCGCCATCCCATTTGCGTGTACCCTGCCCCTGATTCCTCCCTACCCGAACTGCGAGAGTTGCATGACTCTGTCCCGTGTGGTGCTGGTTCCCCGGATGCTTCTCCTATCATTTCATCACCATCCATGGGTACCATACCCAAGGACGCCCACAGCGATTTGGTGTCCTCTGATTCTAATCGTGACCCTCCCCTTAACCCCACTGTTGATTCCGAACCGGACGAGTTCTATTGAACTTGTTTGGACCACAGGGGACTTGAGCACATGCCTTCCATCGCCAGTCCAGTCGCCAACTCATTCCCTTGCACATTGACATGTGCTGGCACGTGTTCCCACCTGATTTCTCTGCTTGGCTTTTCCATTTCATGGAGCACCATTTCCCAAACGGGCACATGATTGTGCAGCTTGCCGCATGTTGTTGTTCACCCTTTCGACTTCCAGTGTCGTGCTCTGCCGGTCGCTCCTAGTGGCAGGTACTGAGAGTCGGTGAGGATTGCCAACTTTGGTGCCCAAAACCCCTGTAGTGCTTCAAGTGTTGCCCAGAGCACCGCACCGTTGTTTGTTTGCCTATGACGCGTCGGTATGTGGCCGCAAAAACGCACTTTTGGTCCGTGCTCATCTTCTGTTGTGAATACAACGAAGCCATCCGCCCTGTGCATGTCCTTGTGGCTCAATCTTTGTGAGGACCCGTCTGTGTATACAATTCTGTATCCTTTCGCCACCAATTCTGCAATCAGGTCCTGCACACCCTGCAGCACTCCCGGGCCTGCCTGCCTCGGGCGCTTCGGGTGTGGTTCTGCTTCCCCTTGCCAATTGCGCGTGTTGACCTTCCGATCTTGTGTAAAGCATTCCGTGTGTTTTTGCCACCATGCACTTAACCCCTTGTTTACGCGTACCTCCCCTTGTCGTGGCTGCACCCCTATGTCCCGGAGTTGCTTTAGCGGCTGCTTGAAGACTCTCCACTGACCCTTTCGTTCTCCTGAGTGGTATTCAATCCATTCGCACGGCTCGCGGAGCCACGTCATTAGATATGATGTGAACACTGGTGACGCACCTACCTTGACTTCACATCTGTATCGCCAGTGGGCACTCCTTGCCGACCACATTGCCCAGCCTTGGTCAGCTAAGCAACCACTCCTGATGGTCGAATCGCATCATAGCCTAGGCTGAAAATTCCCCGTCCCCGGCCGCTACCGGGCCAAAATAGTGCTGTATGACCGCCGCCGCCGCTTTAAACATGGAGCATTCCACCATGGCGTGGTCAATGGACTCCTTTTGCGGACATATCGGGCATTTGTCCGTGCCCAACCTCTTGTGGATCCTTTCATGTACCGTACGTTTGTGCCACAACACTCTTTGTGCAAAATCCTTCATCCTTGCCGGTCGCTGTGTGTTTGCCCATTGTTCCCACACCTCAGGAGTTTGTGGATCGCGTACCCGAGATTGAGACACGTAGAACTGTAGCAAACATGCTTTGGTTCAGTTTTGAACATGGACTGTGGGGGTATCAAACCCCTCTCTCAATGGGACTTTGTTTAGTAGCCATGGTTGTATACCTCGTTCTAGGTTCGCGGCAGTGCATTTATTAGCCTTGCATCTTCAATAGACCGGAAATGACCCCACGTCAGTACACCCCTTCGGATCATCTTCATGTTGTAGTACGAACACTTGTACTCATTGCGGAAATGGACTGAGTGCCATAGTGGAAGGTTGTCCATGAGTGTGCCTTCGCTGACCATCCCAGGAACGTTAGTCCCGCTGTCCGGACCATGCCCCGCTGGATGTATGGAAGGTTGTCGTTGGATGGTGTAAACCCAATTGATGTTGCCCATTGATAGCGAGTCTCCACCGATTTGCTGGGATACTTGTGGGGGTCTCTCCAATGTAGTCTGAATGTTTTCAAACGTTTCTAAGTGTGTTATAGATGTATTCCACATATTTCGAGGTGTTTGTCAAAGCTTTTCAACCTGTTGTGCACATGGTTTCGAAACAAGAGGAGGCTGACAAATGGAGGTTGTGCTTGGTGCATCACAAATAATTCTGCTTCTGGCAGGGCCATCCCCCCTTGCAGCCGCGGTCGCGAGAGGATTGGTGAGTGACTCCCCAACTGTTGGTACGCATGGTCATGTGGTAGATTAGCTTCAGCTGTCAGCTGTCAGCTAGCGAGCAACAGGTCGCAAGGCTCAGCGACACCACGGTGCCCCGTGCGGGGCAGGCCGCACTGGACGAGCACCGTGCGTCGACATCCAGCAGTGGGGGGAGGGAAAACAGTGCGCGACACAAGGACTTCCGGGGAGGATATTGGAGCGCATCTCCTGCCTCCTAGCCATGAAGCGACATGGCCCGTTTTCGTCCCCAAGTCACGTGTGTGACCATGAGCCTTTTTTTTTCATTCACTGGGATCGTGCGATCCCCCAGCCTGGATACCCCCAACTGTGACGCCGTGCGGCTATGGACGGCTCTGGGGCCCGGGCTCTGCCGTGTGGCAGCAACTAGACACCAGGTGTGTGCCTACCCTACCCGGATACCCCCACCCGTGACGCCGTGCGGCTATGGACGGCTATGGGGCCCGGGCTCTGCCGTGTGGCAGCAACCGGACACCAGGTGTGCGCCTATCCTGCCTAGATACCCCCACCCATGACGCCGTGCGGCTATGGACGGCTCTGGGGCCCGGGCTCTGCCGTATGGCAGCAACCAGACACCAGGTGTGGACTGTGAGCGCCAAGAATAGTGCAGCGCTGGGCTTTGGTGGTAGCGAAGCCCAAGGCATTGTGTCTCGCCGTGGACGAGAAGAGGGCCAGACTGGGTCGTCGGGGACGAGACCGCTGCCAGCAGCGATGGCCAGCGCGAACCGGGACGCCGCATTGAGCCGCCGGCACTGCGTTTGGCAAAAATGAAGGCATTGGCTGTGTGCCCAAGCAGAATCTATTACTTTTGGCGAAACTGAAGGCATGGGGTGTGTGTCCATGCAGAGTTTATTACTTTGGCGGAACTCAAGGCAAGGGGCGTGTGCCCATGCAGAGTTTATTACTTTTGGCAGAACTAAACTATGCGGTGGGCGGAATCGCACCGCTGGGCCCTCGATAGGCCCAAAGTCAACTGGGATGACGAAGCCTTGCTGTACGATACGCTCCACCACCTAGCGACACATGGCCCGCCAGATGAAGTGGGCGTGTGCCCAGGCAAAATTTATTATTTTTGGCAAAATTGGAGGCATTGTGGGTGTGTGCCCATGCCGAGTTTATTACTTTTGGCAGAACTGGGGGCATTGGGCGTGTGCCCATGCAGACTTTATTGCTTTCGGCAGAACTGGGGGCATTGGGCGTGTGCCCATGCAGACTTTATTGCTTTCGGCAGATGTGGGGGTATTGGGTGTGTGCCCATGCAGAATTTAGTACTTTTGGCAGAACTCGAGGCATTGGGCGTGTGCCCATGCAGACTTTATTACTTTTGGCAGAACTGCAGGCATTGGGCATGTGCCCATGCAAGACTTATTACTATTGGCAGAACAGAAGGCATTGGGCGTGTGCCCATGCAGACTTTATTACTTTTGGCAGAACTGCAGGCATTGGGCATGTGCCCATGCAAGACTTATTACTATTGGCAGAACAGAAGGCATTGGGTGTGTGCCCATGCAGAGTTCATTGCTTTCGGCAGAACTGCAGGCATTGGGCGTGTGCCCATGCGGAGGTCATTACTTTTGGCAGCACTGAAAGCATGGGGCGTGTGCCCATGCAGAATTTATTACTTTTGCCAAAACTGAAGGCATTGGGTGTGTGCCCATGCAGACTTTATTACTTTTGGCAGAACTGGGGGCATGGGGTGTGTGCCCATGCAAAATTTAGTACTTTTGGTAGAACTGAAGGCATTGGGCGCCTGCCCATGCAAGATTTATTACTTTTGGCACAACTGAAGGCATTGGGCGTGTGCCCATGCGGAGTTATTACTTTTGGCAGAACTGGGGGCATTGGGCGTGTGCCCACGCCGAATTTATTACTTTTGGCAGAACTAAAGGCATTGGGCGTGTGCCCGTGCAGAACTGGCGTGGGGGGCAACGGGGTGGGGGGGGGGGGGGGGGGCGTGGGGGAGACGAGAGCGACCCGATGGGCGTTGCGCCCGCCGCGGTGTAGCGCCGTCCAGCCCGGCCCGGCCGGGGCAGCCGTATCCGGTGCGTCCAGTGGAATAGGTTCCGGGCACAACAGACACCAGACACCAAACACCCGGCTCGCGAGCTCAATGGTGACAACGTCCCCATCCCCAGTTGGGGGGACCCTGCCCCTGCCCCTGCCCTGCCTCTGGCGCGGCGATGGCAGCGCAGTCGGTTGAGGGCTTGCCTTTGTGTGCACTGTCTCTTGCCCAGAGCGATATGCAGCCGAAACACCGTTGCGTTACTGGGGGGCCTTGGGTCTGCGAATACGGACTCAAACGCGCACATGGGGCCCTTGCCGCGTCTTGTTGGCGGCCCGGAGTGCACGCACGTCGTTCCCGTCCTCCCCGGGCCACTCCACGATTCGCGCCAGGGGTTCCCAGTACCCCGTCATCGGAGTTGTCCCCTTCGTCATCATTGTCGTCCATGATGATAATAGGGGACCTTGAAGCGTCGGAGGCTGTGTGCCGCCCGAGGGCGCATGCAGGCCACAGCTAAACTGAGGATAGGCGTAGTCTGGTGACGCCTGCGACCGGATGCGGCGGAGGGGTTTGGTCTAGGAGATCAAATTACCAGTCTGGTCCCGGAACGGCGTACTCCCATGCTTGTCGTTGCGAGGTCCATCTGTTCCGGACGCACACAACGGTGATGGGTGCACCAAGCGCGACCATGATTGCCGCTGCGAGCCCCGTCCAGCAATGCAAAGTGACTCCCACCCATCGGGTGCCGCACAGTAGGAAGTGCATGCGGCGCTCGAGTTCCGCCTCCGAGAAGAGTGGTAGGTACTGGGCCCTGCGTTGTACGACTCCTCACGCCAGCAGGGCCTGTCGCCACCGTTCTCCCCATATTCCCAACTGGGCCGGGATCCACCGCCTCTTGGTCTTGCGATCGTAGAAGTTGACCTAGCTTGGCTGGCTATCGTCGGTCCTGCGGATGCTTGCGGCCTCCCCAACCCGAAGGCCGTGGCAGGCACTAAAGACAGCGAGGGCGAGGACACCAAAGTGTATCTCGGAGCGTACGGCCGTGGCCATGGTGCGGAGGATACCCAGGGTGCCCCACCCCTGTTGGCGAGGCTCGTAGTTTTATGCTCAACCAGCTCCGGCCGCAATGGCCCAGTGGAGGGGGCATACGGTGGGCCGTAGTAGCTGGAGCTTTTCGGCCATACGAACGGCTGATATGGTGCCCCGCAAGCCCGCTGAAGACTTCCTTGTTGCTGCCCAGTGTGCGAGGTGCCGTGCGAGGGCGTCCGCACGCGATTGTTCAGCGTACAGAAGCCCAGCACGGCCAACCCCCCTAAACGCCCGCAACCAAGCATATACCGTGTCCTCCGCCCAACGTCGGAGTGCCAAGCCCCAGGGGCTCAGTGGCGAAGTCCAATGCCCACAAGTTGTAAACGGTCGTGGCCACGCCGTGGAGCTTTGCCGCCGTGCCCCAACCGCCCCCCGACCCCCCGCCCGGCAACCTTCAGCGCTTGGTCAACCCTGGGGGTTTTCGTTGCCAAGCGGAGGGGGGGAGGGCACCCCCTTTAGCAAAAGGGCTGCTGCGGCGTGTGTGATTGTCGTAAAGGGCCATCATTCAAGGAGGAGAATCACCCGGCCAGGGGGGGACATAATGCACCCGGTAATGCACCCAGAGAAAAATGAGAAAACAAGAAAAGTGGGGGGAAATGGGGGAAAATGGGGGGAAATGGGGGAAAATGGGGGGAAATGGGGGAAAATGGGGGGAACAGGTTGAAGGAGGGGGCTAGAAACAAGGAGGAGCGCATGCAACAACACCATGTTACGTTTACAACCTTCGAGCTACAAGTTGGTGCAAAATAAACTATTGCAGATTGCCATTGTAATGCAGCATCACTGCTGCACGGTGCGTCTTGCACTTCATCCGGTGTTGCCGCTCATCCCTGACCCACTTCAAGGACGAGAAGCAACGCTCCGCGTCACATGAAGTGGCAATGACTGCCAATGCACGGCGTGCCACATACAATAGGGGGAGGGGCTCTGACCTACCCTCCCACCTGTCCAATACGAAAATTTGCTGTGGACGCAATTGCGGGGAGCTTCCAATACACGTTCCATTCAGCCCGCAAGGCAGCACTACACTCCCCTTTGCGGAAGAGGCAGTCATATGTCTCAATCTGACTGCCCATCTCCACCCGCACCCCTAGACAACACGCTGCCTAGGATCCAAGACTCCGGCACTCTTTGCAAAGGGCAAAAGTTGGATACAATGGACAGTTTTTGTGGTAGGTCCATGCAGTGGCACACACTATCATGCAAATTCATGGTAAACATGTGCACAAATGACAGCCCTCACCCATCTTCATGTATCCCATATGGGCCATTTGCTTGGAAAGCCATCCAGCAGAGACCCCATCGTGTTGCTGGTCGCAGATGCACCTGATGGGGACGTATGCAACGCCCTCAAAAACATGCACGTCCTCCATGGTATTGGGGACAAAAAAACAAAGGGAAAACCGGACAAGGAGAAGACCAAGGGGGCTCACTAACCTAGGTATAATGCTTGCACGTACAGCAAGAAGAAAAGCACTAGCATTGGAGCTTTGACATTCAAGGCTCCTCCATTTTGCAGCAAAATATCAAGAAATTCTCCCATTTTCTCCCATTTTCCCCCATTTTTCCTCGACTGCATTACTCATTGGATGACCCTACCCCCCCGATGACCAGCCAAAAAGTGCATTTTTAGAGCTTTCACATGCATGTTTTGTGATTGCTTCCCTCACCTGCCCTGCACGTCAGTCAATTCGCATTCTGTCTCGTACTGTCAAACATCTCCGGACAGTCCATGTACAGCTCTTCCCATGTACAGCTCTTCCCATGCTGTACAGATGGGCTGCACTGCCTTATGGTGGCGGCTAAAAGTAGACACCTGACCCGCTCCAATGGGTGGGTGGGTGGGCCAAGAAAAACAGTAAGCACTATGAACAAAACGTATGTTTTTGGCAAAACATCGGTTTTGTGATTGCTTCCCTCACCTGCCCTGCACGTCAGTCAATTCGCATTCTGTCTCGTACTGTCAAACATCTCCGGACAGTCCATGTACAGCTCTTCCCATGCAACCATCACCTCGCTCCCTGCAGTACACTGGTGGTGGGTAGCGTGGTTCATCTGGCATTTCAGGCTGCCATGTGCCTCTGTCTGTGGAAAGTGCCTGACATAGTATAGGTCTGTCACCCCCCCCCCCCTAGCTTCTGTAAGAAGTCTGTCCCATAACAGAGCAAGGTGCGTACAGAACAGTGCGCAGGGCCAGCTCGCATGCCCTGGCCTCCACAGTCGCCCGGAAGGCTGACCCCCAGTTAAAAATTCTGGAGATGGCGTCTGCCGGGTTCCATTTGGACGGTACATAGCTTAATTTAAGCACGATCCCTGACCAGCGTAGCGTTTGCTGTATCCTCCTTACCGTCGTGGCCCGATCTCGGTGGTGAATCTTTGTCTTCCTCTTGAGCGCCGCCCATATGGCCGCGAGGTTGTCCGCCCCCAGATGCACCTGCTGCCGTCTCCTGTACGCCGCCATCTTGACCGCTCGCTCCACTGCCTGCAGCTCTGCCGCCTGCTGGTTCCGCACTGTCTTGGGGCACTCCCATACTCGCGCTCCTGCCTCCTGAGACCACAAACCGACCAGGTACGTGTTCCCGTATTCTGCTGCATCCACATACATGTCGATGTCGTCTGCTGCTGTCGTTCTTCGTGCCGTCCAGGGCCCCATCACGGACGCCAGCGCCTCCGCCAGTCCCCTCGGCACCTTCGGCGGTGTGTACTTCGCATTCTGGGGCCCCCACATCATCCATGCCATGGCCCCACTCGTGTGTGGCCCTGTTTCCCGGGCTGGTCTGTCCGCCCACGCCAGTTTTCCCAGCATGCGTCCCATGTCCTTCTGGCTGTAACCCCTGGTCGCCAGCTTCAGCCACAAGGCCACCATGCCGGCAATGTACGGCGCTGAAGACTGGATCGTCCAACGCCTGCCATCCAGGCTCTTCTCCATCCACTCGATTGTGTTCGTGGGCTCCAACTGGGACTTGGGGCTGCATATCCAGCCGTCACGCTCCAGCAGCTCCCGTAGTTGCAATCCTGCTGCCCTCACCTCCGTCTTGTCATACCCATACACCAGCACGTCGTCGACGTATTGTATCGGTCGTATCCCCGGCATGTGGAACTTCTCCAGCGTCATCCTGAGCAGTTCTGTGGCCATCAGGGGACTGTGTGTCCACCCGAACGGCAGGCTGTGGAAACCCCACACCCTGCCCTGCACCCCGATTCTTATCGTGCCCCTCTCCTGCTCCGGCATCCAGCAGGACCAGAACATGTTCGCCACGTCTAATTTGCAAAACCATATGGCTTGACCCTTGCCCGCCGCCTCTCGGAACGTGTCCCCCAGTTCCTCAAGTGTGGGCAGTTGCAGTCGTGTATTTGGCCTCTGGCATCGCTTGTTCAACGGGACCATGTTGATGATTAATGACCCCTTCTCCTGGGACTTCGGTTTGGTGAATGCCTTGGCATTCGGCAGCCTCCCGTCAGTGATCTCGTCCAGCATGCCGTCCTCGTGTATGCGCTGGACCATCGCTGCCAAGGCCGGGTCCCGGCTCGCCTTCTGGACCGCTGCGTTCTCATGAGCCTCTCTCCAATTGCACGGCCTGTGCCGTTGCCACATCTCCTCAGGGATGTCCACTCTGCCAGCTACTCCAAGGCCTCTGCTCGCCGTCTCCACCGACACTTGGCCCCGACTCTGGTCGCCATCCTTGTTGCCCTTGGGGCTGACATCCCCTGTCGGCGATACGTCCCATGGCTTCGTCTCGTCGTCCCGGAGTGCCTGCAGCACCGATGTGAAATTCTGTTCCGCCTCCTCCTGCTGTGGGCCCGTCCCGGCTCTTTGACCCACCCTGACTGCCAGATCTCGTAACAGCCCACTGATCGTCCCCGGTCTGCTCCACTGCCGCGCCATACGCTCCGCCACTTCCTCCGTCAGCTGCTCCATGTCCACCCCCATCTCGTCCTTGTTCCTCTCGTTCGCATTGCAGAGGCATAGGCTTCCACAGCTGGAATCTTTGGCCCCTCTGAGGCGCCGTGACCAGGTATCCCCAGTGTGGGGCCCCGTCTGCTTCAGTCCCGTCGGGCATCGCCACTAGCTGCTGGTCTCCCGCGCAAGTCTCTCCGCGTCCCCGCTTTGCCCCACGTTGCTCCTCCTCACCGAACTCACGTGTTGTTCTTTTCCCCAATACTCTCCTCCTGGCTTGATGTAATCTCCATCGGGACTCAGAGCAATCAGTAGAGCATGTCGGCGTACCTGGGCTTGACTCGTCTCTGTCCCCTGCGATGCTGCCTTCGGAGCCAACGTCGTCCCCAGACTCTTCCGCGCTGGCTTCCATTTCTTGGCATGGCTCAGCCTCCATGTGCGCTTCGTCTGCATCCCCGCATCGTCTGTCCTCTCCTGCCCGGTCCTCGTTTGATGCCTGATCGCCTGCATCCCGTTCATGCCTGTCCGCGTCCGCCCCACTTGCCACCGCCCCCTCCGGAGCTGTGACGGCTTCCGCTGCGCCCGCTCCTCCACTGTCCCCGTCGGCGTCCATCTTCGTTTCGCCGTCCTCCAACTCGTCCACGTCGATGATCTCGACGGGTCTCGCACCGTGTCCTGCCGTTCCTTCGTCCGTCCGTGGTCCACCTTCATGCTCAGGTCCTGTACCAGGCACAAGTTCGGCGTCTCGTCCCATTTCCTTTTGTGCGGCGTCCTGCATGCTCCTGTTCTCCGCTTCTCTTCGGGGTTCTTCGTGATCTGGATTGTCCTGGTCGCATTCCCCATCCTGATCGTCCAAGTCCTCGTCGTCGTCGGACTCGCTGTCCGCCTCCTGAGGAGTGGCGGGGCGGGCAAACGTGTGGACCGAAGGGGGGGTCTGGTTCCGTTTTCTCCCAAGATCCCATGCGAATGCATCCCTATGCCAGAGCTCCTTGACCGGCATCCAAGTCCACTCACAGTCGCGCGTGAAGTGCCCTGATTCACCCACTGGTGATGGAAGGAGGACCCTGGATGGCATCTTCCATGACGGTGGGTGCGCTGCGTATCGTGCTGCTTGCCTTGGTGTCCGCCAGCGGGCCCATAGTGCCAAGGCCTGCAGGGATCCTCCCAGCGCCCTGAAGCATGCAGCCCCCATGCGTTTCCACGGGTGCCATCCCGAGAGGCCGCACTCCGTACCTGTGAACAGTTCAGTTTGTAACTTCCGTAGGGCATCGGGTCCTCCCGGGATGAATATGTTCTCGTCGTGCTGGTGAGGCCGCCAGTGCGTGTAGAGCCAATGCCGCCACCGTTCCCAAAACGGTGGTATGGGCTGGGCACACATCTCCTTGGCCACTTTGTAGTCGAAGAACACCAACCACCCCTTGTGTGCCAACCAGCCCCATCGTATTTGTGCGACGTCTGAAATCCTGAGGCAGATGGTGAATGCCATCCCGACGGCAAAGAACACCCTTGCCCAGGCCCAGTGCACCCTCCTTTCTGCCAACGTTTGAAAGTCGGCCACTGTCGCCCATACTCAGGGCCTGTCTTCCGCCTTGGCCATCTTGCCGATTGCTCTGAGTTGTAGCCTGTGTAGGTCTGTGACGGTAGCCCGTATGAGTTTGAGTTTCTCCAGCATCCGTATCCCCGCCACCAAGTTGTTTGCCGCCGAGTAGCCCCGCTTTCGTAGTGCCAGTTCTGCGAACCGCCGTTGAATCGCCACCGCCAGTGGTTCATCGGTGCCGCACCCTCGCAATGCCATCCGTACCTGTTGCATATACGTCGCTGATGAGCTGGCCTCCACTCCTCGGATCGCCATCGCCGTACCCACTGTTCCCCATTCCTCTGTCCTGGCGTGCATGACCGCATCGTGGGCCTGCCAGGTCTCGGCCACCGTGGCTCCCATGTCCGGCCCCAGTGCCACCTGCGACCCGGCCCCGACTCCATTGAGCTCTTGTCATTGCTGTTGTCCTGGGTCTAGGGCCCGCGATTGCAGCAAGTCCTGTACCATGCGGAGAACGGCATCACCCGAGCCCTCCCGTTGTCCGCCCGCCACCCCCGCCTGTCCGACCGGTGTCGCTGGCTGTGGCAACAGGGACACCCTCCCCTGTGCCCCACACGGGAACATCTCCCAGTGGAGCTGCCCACAGCGCCTGCAGTTGGCGGGGGGTGGGCCATTCAGGTCGAAGGTCCACCCCTTGTTACTGGTCATCACAGTCTGGTCCCCCACCTGCGATATTTTGGCCTGGACGTGCGGCTGGTTCAGGGTGCCTGTCAGTGCTGCCTGCGGGCAATTTCTGGCCCAGTGCCCAATCTGGCCGCAGACAAAACACTGACCCCCTCCCACCGGGGTCCGCATGATCTGCTGTCCTCCTGGAGTGTTGATCGCTCTGCCCAGCGGCGCCCCCGGTGCCGTGTGTGTTCCTGGATTTCCTGCACCTTGCACTTGTTGCGGTATTGGCATGTGGGAATTGCGTCCCTGCCTTTTGTTTCTCAATTCCTCATGCACGACCTTCCATATCGTTGTTGACAGTTCATGGGCGTCCCACTGTGGGTCTTTCTTGGAGTACGTCATCAGTCCAACCGCCAGGGTCTGCATCCATTGGTATGGCAGTGTTTCTGCCAGCATCCGCTCCAGTTCTTGTTTCGTCAGCCTTGGTATAGCCGCCGCTCTGAGTCTTTCATTCTCCAGTTTCGTTGCCGCCAGGAGTTGCACCAGCTCTGCCACCTCATGCGACGCCAAACCGCCGACCGCCGGTGATGGTGGTCTTGTGATCTCTGTTCCCGCATTGCCTTGCCCCGTCCCCTGAGTCTCATCCTGGACAAACTTTTTATTCACGTAGTCAGGCGCCAGGCCCTTCCGGATCGCATAGCAGCGCAGCGCTGTGAGGAAGGTGTTCTTGTCCAGGTGGCTGACACCAATCTGCCCCGCGAACTCGGACACCACATCTGCACCCACCTGCAGGTCCACTATTCTCTCCTGCTCCTCAATCAACCATTCGCCGCTCCTCTCTTGGTACTCCTGTTGACCCTGGATTGTCTCGAACGGCCCGAGCACCCACATCCTGAACTTGGCCAGCCCCGGGTCGGGTCCTGAATTGTCCACCACCGGGTTCTTGTCTTGTTCCATAGTCTCAGACATTTATGTGTTCACCCAATGGAAGCGCACCCGGGCGGGGGCCAAGAAAAACAGTAAGCACTATGAACAAAACGTATGTTTTTGGCAAAACATCGGTTTCCCCCATTTTTCCCGGAAGAACAAAGAAATTAGCCCATGCACCCCCATTTTTCCCCACTTTTCCTATGTTGCCCGTTTTTCTAGATAGTGCACCGGTAATGCATCGGAAACGGGTGATTCTTGCCCTTGATCATTGGGAGCGCCGGGTGTGGTTCCGCCAATGTGGCGGCCCACTCCGTGGCCATATCCACACCGGCTTGATCCAATCTGCGATGCATCAGCTCCACATGGTATTCTCCGGCCTTCTTCGCGGCCAAGTCCTCACTAAGGAAGGCACGGAAGGTGGCCGCCACATGATCCCTCCACTGTGCCCAGTTTCAAATGACTCGCTGACCGCTTGGGGCATATCCACGTCTCCTGCAAACGCGCACTTGGCACGTTTGGCATTCGGTTGCTCCTATGCAGGCTTGCCGGCACGGGCTGCTTCGCCACCCACCACGGCGGCATAGCCCGCACCGGCAGCCTCCTCGGCTTCCTCGACAAGCGACTCCAACTCGTTTGGCTAGAGATGAGACATGATAACGGGAACCGGTCCCGAGCAACACAAAAAAGACTTCACTGTAGAAGGGGGGTGGTTGTTTCTTACTGTCCCGACGTGTAGCCTGGTCTGCCCCCCCCCGGAGGCAAAAACTAGGCACTTTGTAGCCAGTGGACTTCGTCAAGGGCAGGGTGCGCAAGGAGGGTGGAAGGCGCAAAGGCCGAAGACACATCCGATGGTGACAGCTGCACAATAGGCTAATGGTGTCAATGACCAGGTCGATAGCTGCTTGCTTAGGCAACGCGACAACATCCTCTAACGGCAACGTGTCCGATCCGTTTAGGGCCTGCACCATCTCTGCGGAGGACCTAGCCACTTTGTTGTAGGCGTGAATACACACGGTAGGGGTGCATTGCTGGGCACGGGTATCCTATGGCCGCACGCAGGTCAACAAGCGCTCCACACATGCACATCTTGGTATGCAGATGCAGCAATGTTCGGCAGTTCAGTCTCCCAAGGAGTGTGCACATGTGCCGGACGGTTCGCCAGTGTAACCGTGATAAGAGGAATACCCGTGAATTGAGTGGGCACAGGGCGCTGATGAGGCTAAGAGCTAAGGACCGCCGCCCATGATGCCATGTACGTATGGAATGCCCCCGCTTAATCCGGACCTATTCCAATTGTCTTGCAAACTATAGCCTCCGGGACGTTCCAAAACGACGCAATGACGTACTAAGGGCGCTTTTGGACCCATAAGTCGCAAGCCGCCTTGCACTTGTCGGGTAGCCGATGCCGAAGGACTTCCACAGGGAAGGAAGGAAATCATATTAAGGAGCAATAGTCCATGGGGCTTCTGCCCATTCCATCACCCAGATTCACCCAAGGGGCAAGTCGTGCGGGTATCAGGAGAGCTGTTGCCCTGTATGACAAGAGGCTCCTCCCACCGTCCTTTACGTTTGCTCACGGGAAGCCCGTCCATGCCTCATGAGCCCAGCCGTGGGGTCAGTAGACAGGGTATCTGCCTGCATGCTGTACAGCATGGTGGAGTGTCGTGCATTGGATTCACGAATCCATCCGTGGCGAAGTCAGGCCATGCCAGGCAACTCCGTACAGAGGCGGTGTGCTCTGTGCAAAGGATGAAGGTTAGAGGGTTGTGGGGGCCTCATCTCCACGGGGGGTGGGGCAGAGTACTGGACTTCGTATTGGTCCATGTCCTCATCAGATTCACGGTGAGTGCTGTCCTCTCGCGGGGCAGCATCGGGCATTGCATCCTCAAAAAGGGGCGCTAGCAGGGTGGGGGATCCTAGTCAGACCCCCCCCCCCCCCCCCGACGTGCACGCCGGCGACCAATGGTCTGGTGACATGTGTCGCACTGAGTGCCAGCTTGAAGTCACCGCCGGCAACCATGCCGGCGATGGCAAAGGACTTCCACAATGTCTTTGCAAAACTTCACGGATATCGAACCCGGCTGTTCGCCCTAGTTAGTCCCCGGGTACATGAGAAACCCTTGCTGGACCAAGGCTATGGTGATGGGCCACAAGGGCGGGTTCCACATCGCGACTAGCTTCTGAGTGGTCGAGTCGGCATATTGCATGCCGGCACACCCGCAGCCGGCGTACTGCAAGAGAGGGATGCCTTGTGTCAAAGGAAGCAGAACATGTTGAATTACTTGAATCCCCATGGGGGTGTTGGCGCCAACCGTTGCAGTGAGCAATACTCCCTGCGGGGCAAGTAGAGCTTGGACATCGGACACCGTTAGGATGGTGCCGGCAGTGACGGCCCGGCACCAGGCATCGCACACGTGCGACAGGGACCGTCCATGAAGGGCCAATATGATGTGTTGTGCTTCATCTATCATGTCATGCAATGTGGTCATGACTAGCTCTTGCATAACAGCCTGAAACCGAGGCTCTGCGGTCGACCCGGTATCTCCGTTGCGGGCTCGGGACTAGACATGATGTCACACAAAAACCAAACGACTAGGGAAACAGCTTCTTCAACCGGCGAAGGAATGGACAGGCATCAATGTGTAGCGACTCTTGGACTAGGAAAGTGTATGGAACACCCTCGCAAGATCCCGCACGGAGTAGTACCGCTTCGGTGAACTCGGTCATAGGATGCGGCACAGAACAATAACCGTTTTGGAGGACGTGTTCATCGGGTGACGACGATCTAACGTGAGCAGCTTATGGCTGTCACTTGCGGAACGCATGCACAAAAATTGGAACACCTCAATGGAAGACAAGAACCAGTAGGGTAGGGGGCAGGTTGCAACATGCGGGGTCATGTATCGTGTACCTAGTGGAATGAGCAAGGAGGAGCAAGGTGACGCAGCCAAGGGGGGACCCTGTTCCACAGTATGTGAGGCAGTATCCATCATAATACATCTCCAGGCTTGGAAGGAAATATTACAAGGAAAGAAAACAAACCTTTAAAGCAACCCACCGAGAAATACTCTCGTTTGCTGCCGGATACCGCAAACACAAAACCTCGTTCGACCTGCAGTTTCTCTTGTCTCCTCAATATCTCCTAACTCAAAGTACTCCGAAACAGCAGACCATAGCAAGCCACCGCAGGAATGAATGGGTTCAGAAGTGAGATTCGAGTAAATTGAATTGAGTGTTTTGAACATGAATTGGGTTGCATTGGACTGGATTAAAATGGTCTGCAAAATTAGCAATGCACTGCACCCATTCATCAGCTATCTGCCTGCCCCTGATGCTGAACAGGGACACTGTAAAGCTTCCTCGTCCCCCCCCCCCCTACGCAAGCACCAGCCAGGTCAGGAAAATGACGGTCAGACCGGGTCCTGGTGCTTCGACGAGGCGCTGCAGCCGTGCGGCACGCGGTACCACACAAAGCATGTCCTGAAAACCTGCCCATACCTCACCCTCAGCACAATGGTTGCAACAGGGCACTAGAACATAATGTGTAGGCAAATTTCAGCAAGTTCTGGAGGTCTTCACTGCCAATCAGGGGCATCACGAGCTGTGGAATACAATTCCTTTCCAACCTTGCGCCTCATCTTGAACAATTGCTCATGCTTGCCCTTTGGGGCAGGCTTTGGGGCAGGCTTGGCAGCAGGCTTTGGAATGGGTTAAGCCTTCCTATTCCTTGGCACAAAATTGTCATCCACAATATCCGGGGTGCAGTACCAGGCAGAATGTTGTTATGAGCAGGAGGACCCATCACAAGCATGAAACAGCCCCTCTTTCCCTCTACAATCAGCACACAATCACACTTTGCCTACTTTCTGACCGTAAAAGCCGTGGTCAGAAATTCGGTAAAAGTGACGGTCAGACCAGGTCCCGGTGCTTGGGGGGAGTCCTTGCACTGCGTGCTACTTTTAGACAAGCTCCTCCCGAAAGAATCCCCAAACACACCCCTTCCAAATGCCTCTAAATTAAGTTCACCCAAACTACCCTAGCTAAAGACAAATGCAAGCTACCTTCCCCTCACATAAGACATCATGCAAACTGCAGAAAGCCACACACATACCCTCTTTTCTGTTCAATTGTCAACTAATTACAATTACAATTACAAAATCAGAATGCTCCGGAGTGGCCTTATTTGAAAGCTCACTCACCCTACTAGATAGTGCCAAAGCCTCGTATGTCTCCACCTCATCCTCAACTGGACCGGGGGGCAAAGTGGCTTACACCAGGGAATCCACGTCAACCTCCGGTTTCCATTTGTGGTACAACCACACATCCTCATCAGCAGTGATGCAGCCTTGCATAGGGCATTCGATGATGGTCAGGCAAGAAAAGGGGAGTCCGTCCCCCCAACTCAAGGGCCCACACGAAAGTGTGGGAGTCCATGGTGGAGATGAGCAAAAAAGTGTGAAAAGGGGTGGAAATGGGTGAAGGTTGGTGAGCCTCAACAAATGCCATCTCCCGAGTGTGGAAGAAGCATCAAAACCTACGCTAGGGGCAACAATGATTCCCCAAGTAACACAAAGTATGGGTCTCCAGTGCAGCTAGACGCCCAAATAGTTGCACTGTGCCTGCAATGCACACGCGCTGCGCTTAAGGCGCCCCTTAGACAAGGCAGTGTGTACGCAAGGCGGCGGGGGCGTACTGTCGCATATAGCCCTGAACTGCTGCACAGCTGCCCATCAGCAACAGGGATGGACGAGCTGGCTGCAGCCGGCTTAGGTTTGGGTGCACGTTTGGCAACTGTTGGTGTGCTGCTGTACTTTTCACCATGGGGAGAATTACCCGGATGCCTGCGGCACCATGGGGAGAATCTGCCGCATGCCTGTGGTAAAGAAGCATTCTGCACAACGGCAGTCCCAGGCGATTCCTCACTGCACCCACTTTGCCGCGGCTATATTAGCACAAAAAAAAACGAGAGGGTAAAGCCATGTGAGCGTGCGTGCATGTGTGCATGCGGTGTGTGTGTATGCCGCTGTGGGTAATGCACAATATCAATGAGGCAGAACTCTGTGATGCTGTGATGCCAGAGGCTCTGGCATACACGCTGACATGCATAAATTCTAATGGTGTCATGCACCTGATGCAAATAAGCAAAATTAACAGTACACTGCACCCATTCATCAGCTATCTGCCTGCAACTGTTGGTGTGCTGCTGTACTTTTCACCATGGGGAGAAGTTGCCGCATGCCTGTGGTAAAGAAGCATTCTGCACAACGGCATTCCCAGGCGATTCCTCACTGCACCCACTTTGCCGCGGCTATATTAGCACCAAAAAACGAGAGGGTACAGCCATGTGAGCGTGCGTGCATGTGTGCATGTGGTGTGTGTGTATGCCGCTGTGGGTAATGCACAATATCAATGAGGCAGAACTCTGTGATGCTGTGTTGCCAAAGGCTCTGGCATACACGCTGACTTGCATAAATTCTAATGGTGTCATGCACCTGATGCAAATAAGCAAAATTAACAATACACTGCACCCATTCATCAGCTATCTGCCTGCAACTATTGGTGTGCTGCTGTACTTTTCACCATGGGAAGAATCGGCCGCATGCCTGTGGTAAAGAAGCATTCTGCACAACGGCAGTCCCAGGCGATTCCACACTGCACCCACTTTGCCGCGGCTATATTAGCACCAAAAAACGAGAGGGTACAGCCATGTGAGCGTGCATGCATGTGTGCATGCGGTGTGTGTGTATGCCGCTGTGGGTGCGGCATAATATCAATGAGGCAGATCTCTGTGTTGCTGTGATGCCAGAGGCTCTGGCATACACACTGAATTGCATAAATGCTAGTGGTGTCATGCACCTGATGCAAATGAGCAAAATTAACAATGCACTGCATTCATTCATCAGCTATCTGCCTGCCCCTGATGCTGAACAGGGACACTGTAAAGCTTCCTCGTACCATCACACATAGCCCTGAGCTGCTGCACAGCTGCCCATCAGCGACAGGGATGGACGAGCTGGCTGCAGCCGGCTTAGGTTTGGGTGCACGTTTGGCAACTGTTGGTGTGCTGCTGTACTTTTCACCATGGGGAGAAAGACCCGGCACAACAGCCAGCACAGGCCCCCTTTGTAGAACACACATACCGCACAAAAGCGCCTTGGCGGAAGATTTTCAGAGGTCTGGAGGGTGCAATGGGTCAGAACAAAGGGGGTGCACATGAGTTGTGACTACGAGGAGAGCACAGTTTCTTGCACCGAGAATGTAAGACAATGCGCATGTGTGTCTGTGGGGATGAAGAAGGGGTGCGAAAAATAGCGGGCATGCGTGCCAATTCCGATGCCCATGCCGATTGTCCCCATAAGTAAAACAATGATGCGGATAACAATGATGCAGATAACAATGATGAATACAAACATCCTGGTGTGGCAGGGTGTGGCATGTGGAGGGAAGGGGACAAATCTCTGTTGCTACATATATGGCCACGTTCCGGTGCATCTCTAGGGTCTCCGTTCGACTACAGTTCAGTGACCACTATCCTGAAGTACAGCTGACAAACGCAGCCAAGGGGGGACCCTGTTCCACAGTATGTGAGGCAGTATCCATCACGATACATCTCCAGGCTTGGAAGGAAATATTACAAGGAAAGAAAACAAACCTTTAAAGCAACCCACCGAGAAATACTCTCGTTTGCTGCCGGATACCGCAAACGCAAAACCTCGTTCGACCTGCAGTTTCTCTTGCCTCCTCAATGTCTCCTAACTCAAAGTACTCCGAAACAGCAGACCACAGCAAGCCACCGAAGGAATGAATGGGTTCCGAAGTGAGATTCGAGTAAATTGAATTGAGTGTTTTGAAAAATGAATTGGGTTGTATTGGACTGGGTTAAAATGGATTGCAAAATTAACAATACACTGCATTCATTCATCAGCTATCTGCCTGCCCCTGATGCTGAACAGGGACACTGTAAAGCTTCCTCGTACCATCGCACATAGCCCTGAGCTGCTGCACAGCTGCCCATCAGCAACAGGGATGGACGAGCTGGCTGCAGCCGGCTTAGGTTTGGGTGCACGTTTGGCAACTGTTGGTGTGCTGCTGTACTTTTCACCATGGGGAGAATCGGCCGCATGCCTGTGGTAAAGAAGCATTCTGCACAACGGCAATCCCAGGCGATTCCACACTGCACCCACTTTGCCGCGGCTACATTAGCACAAAAAAAACGAGACGGTACAGCCATGTGAGCGTGCATGCATGTGTGCATGTGGTGTGTGTGTATGCCGCGGTGGACACTTTCATCCACCACCTGAGGACCAAAGGCTGCCACATTCAGACTGCACTCCCCAGTTGTCCGTAGTATACAAGCAGATGTTCTGGCAAACCCAATCCCAAGGCAGGGCCCAAGCACTGAAGGAGGAACATAGACAAAGGAAGAAGGGGTATAAATATGCGCTGAACACACAACCAAAAAAACTTGGTGCCCATGATGAGCAGCCGTTGCACTGAGCTGCAACATCAAGCAGACAACTCCGATGAAGGAGGACAAAAAAATATAATATGTGCTGCTCAGCGGCCGGTGCCAGTCTTCAAAAATGACGGCACCCGAAGGCCCTGCGACACCTGTAGGGCCGAGTCAAGCAGTGGCACACTGTTGGTGATGCTCTCGCGAGCCCCATGGGCAGCCAGCTCGTGGGCCCAATGTTGTAATCGCGCGAGTGTGTGTGCGTGCTGGGAGGAGTCCTGAGCGGGCAGCCAGTACTCCTGTAAGCCATGCGTGAGCTGTACTACCGCCCGGCGGTTGGCGAGCGTGCCTGGGGGTGCCTTTGGTGTACCTGCAGTGCATGGACGCGGTCGCGTCGGCCACAAAGTGGGCGTGGCCGGACCAGTTTCGGAGGAAGAAACGCGCCAGCAGCTTGGGAAGCCATTCTGTGTCCGCTGAGGTGGCCCGGCGTGACGGACCAGAGGGGGGGACGGAGCTTGTGTCGAGGTAGGTGCGCTCGAGCTGGGATGCGGCAAGCGAGTTCCAGACGGAGTAGTCCAAAAAGGGAGGGGGGGGGGGGGGGGAATGAAATGCACGCGAATGCTGGCCCTGTTTGCATGGAAACAAGGAGGGGTAGGAAGGAGGACCAAAAATCTAAAAGTGTGCTACTGGTCAGATGGCGATGCACTGGGCTGCGACAGCGCATCGATCTTGAATAAAATAATCATAGCAGCTGCAGGACTTGGCCGTGCCAAACGTCGTCACAGCAGCTGGTTCAGACACTTTCATCCACCACCTGAGGACCAAAGGCTGCCACATTCAGACTGCACTCTCCAGTTGTCCGTAGTATACAAGCAGATGTTCTGGCAAACCCAATCCCAAGGCAGGGCCCAAGCACTGAAGGAGGAACATAGACAAAGGAAGAAGGGCGTATAAATATACGCTGAACACACAACCAAAAAAACTTGGTGCCCATGATGAGCAGCCGTTGCACTGAGCTGCAACATCACGCAGACAACTCCGATGAAGGAGGACAAAAAATATAATATGTGCTGCTCAGCGGCCGGTGCCAGTCTTCAAAAATGACGGCACCCGAAGGCCCTGCGACACCTGTAGGACCCACGAAGCTGCTGCATATCTCCAGAGGTATAGGTACGGCAGCTGCGTGTGTGCCATGTGTCGGGCAGCTTGTGAGTTGTAGCAAAACATGGCGTGCCAGGGGGAGGGGACAGGGCACATGGGGCCACCGCATCTGCCCGCACAAGGGAACACGTGTGCTGCGGGAGTGCACTCGGGGAGTCCGGTCTGGCATGGGCCGCGACCTCTGAGAAAACCATCAGGTGTGGCGCGGTTCGCAATACGTGGGCCAACGCACTGGTGGCACGGTGATTGGGCGAAATGGTCAAAGATCTCGAGCGGCAGATTATGTTTGTTCATGCTCCAGTAGGACTGCACTCATTACGCACAATGGTGCCGAGTGTTTGGGGATTGGAGATTGTATTGCATCGTATCGCATTGTCGATTCCCGGACTGCCGTTGATTCTGACCGAATGATCCTTGATTCCTTCTAACCTTCATTTGTCGTCTCTTGCCCAGAGGTCTGTTGCGTCCCGCCAGGAATTTTCCAGCTCCTCCTTCGCTCACATTCTGCTGGATTTTTGCCAGATCTGACGCACTGCAATGAACATTGGCATCCAGAAAAAAAACGACCGCGAAACAGAGAGCACCAGCGCTTCTGAAAGCTGGTTTGGTCAGTTTTCTTTGGGCACCACTGGCATGATCCACTGGTGGGCATGCACTTGGTTGCTGTTTCGGCTGCCGATGGAAAAGCGTCGGAAAAGCATCCTCAGCCGGTTGGGTTTGGGCTCGAATGGCCGAACCACCGTGGCCCCCCAGGAAACACTTTTCTTGGGCGTGCGAGGGGAAGTGTCGCTTCGTAGGCTGCTGCACGACAGCCTCTTGGGTTCTGGTAGGGACCATCTGCGACCTGACTGGCATGACTGACGGCCAGCTTCCAGTATCGCCCAACTCCCTCCCGAGGTGAGCGACGAGGGCTGACTAGTGGCAGTTTTCGAAGACTCTTCGGACATCCACAAGGCACCAGTCTTACGGGGATGGAAGTCGAGCTTCAGTTCTTGGGAGGACACCGAGGACAAAGAGGCACTGAGAACGTCGCAGAGTGACCCACAACAAACCATTGTACTTGATAAAGAAGGAGGGGCTAAAAGAGCACCAGGCACATCAGCACAAAGAACACACACACACACACACACACAATATACGTGACAGATAGGCAGGGGTCAAGTCAATCTGAGTGTACAGAAACTCTCGTCAGCTATGCCAAACCAGAGACAGGGCCAACACGCACACATCAGGGATTCTGTCTCTCGTGGCACCGAAAATCACGGAAATCATGGAAATTGGTCAAGGTTGAATATCACAGAAATCATGAGAAATCAAGGAAATCACAGAAATATAGATCACAACTGCCCTTGCTTTTTGTTGTTTGTTTGGTGTATATACAGCTGTAATCGTTGTTATTTTCCTCCCCCTTTCAGTTTTCCCGTGTCTTCTGACGATGAATCCACAGCCCCCGCGCAAAAGAAGTGAAAGGTACGGCACTGGGGCTCCAAGATGACTGCATACAGCCAAGCAGTACAGTTTCTAGGTGTCATGAAATGTTGGGGCAAGCAGATGTGGTGTACCCCTTGTGGGCAGTGACTTGACTATAAAGAGTAGTCCAAGGCTACCAAACAATTTCGCGGGAGGCTGTGGCTCCACATTTATGGTACCGTGTGATGGCTGCTGCAATGGAGCTTGACCAGACTTTGCAGCACATGGGTAGGGAGATGTACGAAGCCATTTTCTTTTTTTTTATCAAAAGGCCGAACTGAAAGTGCCAAAGCCCAAGGCCGAGTTCAGAGGAAATACAGGTTTTGGCAGTGCCAGGGTCTGCATACGGGATCCAGCCCAGGTCTGGTCCCCCATGGTTCCCGGAGTACAAAGGGAGTAACTGGGGGGTGGTCTGTGGTCATGCTATGCAATTGGGAGGTCCGGCCGGTGTCAGTTGTAGTTCGTCAGGAGGATTTCCCATGTGTAGGACTGCTTTGCAAAGTGGCAATAGGCGCATGGACTTGTTTTGTGTTCCGTTTTGCCCGCTTACACCTACCCACCTCTCGTTCTTTCCCTTCTTCTGAAACAAAATGTCATGACTTTTGGCATGTGGAGGTAAGCCAACAAATTGCTTGCTCCTAAAGTCTCAACTTGTACTCTATAAAGAAAATTCTTTTGCCTTCAGCAAGGCACCTCAAAGTGAGAAAAGAGAAGAGTCCCGGGCTACATCGGCCTAGCAGCCACTATCTGCGTCCTCATGAGTGCTGAAGTGTTTGTATTGTCACCAAATGACCACCCAAACCCATCCTAGGGGCAACAGAAGGGTTTCGCAAAAAGTCAAATTGTGGGAATTTTTCAAGTGCCACTAGACAACCTGAACAATAGCAATTTCAGGTATGACTCCTTTTATTGTCCATAGGCCTATGCACAAAGGTGGAGGGCCTCCCAACACTCAGTCAGCCCATCAGAGTCCCCTCCCTCCCTCTCATTCTCTTGTTTAATGTGTTGTGCCGGCACTGCAAGCGCCTCGGCATAGGGCCCCAGCAGAGTGCAATACGCTACTCGTGACTTCTAAGCCATCTTCCTTCACTGTGAGGGTCTTGGGTTTCTACATTATCCGTGATTTTGGTCCGAAAACCTTTCCGTGATTTTCCATGGTATTTCCGTGGCAATAAGATCACCTCAAAGAGAGGTTGTGAAATCAAGTGCGAGCGCGGGTATATCACCCCCCCCATTTTTTTTTTTGGGGGGGGGTCCATTTTGAAGAAAAAAGTGGATCAAGGGCTTGTGTTTGAATCCACGAATAGCAGCGGCTACATGCCAACCAAGTTTTGCCCACCGTGGTGCTAACGGGCCCAACACAGTGCTTTTTGGGGCCAATGAGCACCACTAGGAGGTTTGAGCTAGTGCCACACGGCTCCCCATTGCTTTCTATGTACTCCCACTGTCACCAAATGATCACCCCACAACAACCCAAGGGTCTGCAAGGGTCGTTGGAGGTCCCCCCAAAATTGCAATTGCCAACCCGTGCTAGTTTGAAACCTTTCTGTCGCAGAACACTGGACAGCTGGCGTACCTTGTTCATCATATGGTTCTCGAAGACAACGTCTCGAAATCAACATTCACAGCTGTCTGGTGCCACGATGATCCAACAAAAAACTGTGGTGATGAACCTGACACCGTTTGTTGGCTAGCTTGAAAACAGCTAAGTCCTCACCGGTGGGGCCCCATAGAGGGGCCAACCTTAGAAAGCCCGAGACCCCGGCCATTGGACAGGGGGTCCATATAGAAGAAAAAAGTGGAGTGGGTCCGAGGTCCAAATCGACACACACTAGCCGCTACAAGCCAAACAAGCACCAAACCAAAAACATCAATTTTGGGGCTTTTTTTTGCGTGGGGGGGGGGGGGGATGGCTTGGGCTTCATGAGCTTAGCAGCCACTACAGAAGTCACCATTGATGCTAGGGGGGATACTCATATTGCGTGCCCACTGCACGCGACTCTATCTAAATCTACTCTATCTAACCCCCCCCCCCCCCTGCACACACCCAAAGAGCCCAAGGCACACCCCTTCCAAATGCACTCAGAATTAGGCTACCCTAGCTCAATATCGTTGCCAACTACCTTCCCTTCCCATAAGATGTCATGCAGAATGAAACAAGCCATGAACGGCAATGGTCACCACCCTGGACATCACATCCTCAACAACATGCAAGGTTCCTTGTGTTCACTTGTCACACATGGACAACTTCTAAGGGTTAGACTTGGTGGAACAAAGCGCACACGCACCCAGCCCCCCCCCCCCCGCGTTACCCACAACGTCACATGTGCTAGCATGTGTTCCCATTTACCGTATGGAGGGTATGATACTTGTTTTTGAATCAAAAATCCCTACAAGTGCAAGAGTACATGCACATACTCATGCAAAAAAATCAAAATAATCATAATGTGCCGTCAACCTAGAAAGGAGATTATACGGCGAAAATAAGCAAAAATTCTGTGAAAAAATCGATAGTGTTTTGGGCCCAAACTGGCCCTACAGCACCTAGATGATGTGTTGCCTGCGACACCGCCGAGCGGCGCGGTTTGTGTCCTCGTGGCGATGCACAGCAATGGCCTACGTTGGGGAAATCATTTTGGACTGCAGTTTCTTATTTCACCTGCCACAAAGACAAAGCCCTGTGAGAATCCATGTGTCACAGCATTGTGCTAGAGGGAGGCGGGTTGCTCAACAATCCTTCTCACCATGGGTAGGGTAAGGAAAGGTACTTGGGCGTGCTCCAAGATCAAGCATAAAGTTACCCTCCCCATCCCTCACAGCATCCCTTCAGGGGCGTGGGGCCACAGACACCCAAGGTCTAGCACATTGTGTTCTTGTTTATGGCTCCAGCGGGATTCAAACCACGGTGGAGGGTTGTCTCTCGCGATGGTCTTCTCAAGGTCCCCAACACAGAGAAGAATCAAAAGGCCACATACCCCCCGCCGTCTCAGGGTCCCTGCGGTGGGGGCAGAGGTGGCCTGAAGGCCTCAGCCAAGGGGCACAACACGTGGGCCTCTGATGGAGGAGCAGGAGGAGGAGCCATGGGTCTCACACCCAGCCGGGCTTAAGAAGCAGACACGTGGTCTAGCTGGCTCTCAGCCACTCCTAAGGTCTCCACCATGACGAGTTGTGCTAAGGGCAAGGGTACTGGCATCAATGGGTTGTAAGGCAATGGCCGGTTATGAAAGAACTGTCGCAGTAACTGCCCCCTCTTGGTGCCAGCGCTATCCCCGGCCCGATTGCGGGACTTGGAGCCGGGATGTTTCCCAGCTGTATTGTTGTTTCATGGGGTTGCTCTGCAGTAGTGACCTAGCCTCCCGAAGCACACCGTGCGCACGTCGCTACCATGTGACCGAATCCTAGATCTGCAGAGGCGTGCACAAACTTCGCATGTCATTTTTTCGTTCCCAACACAATGTGTGCGCCAAAGTACAACTTAGAGTTGATAAGTCCACTATTGACTAGTAACAGTTCAACCCAGCGCCGCCAGTGTTTGGCAACCGAGGAATGGGTGGGCTTTGGAGACAAGGAGACCATGGTGAGATACGGCTCCGCATCCTGTGAATAGCATATGACCCACCTCACGGTACCCGGGATCCGAGACCGCTGGTACCGTACGGAAGTATCCACAATGAGGAGTTGTGGATGTCGGAGAACCCCTCTGGGGTATGTGGTCGGTATGGGCCAGTGTTTTGTGAGTCGTTTGGTACACCACCGTCAGTTCTGTGCATATCCCCCGCATGTGGTCACTCAAAACTAGTAACCTTTCACATGTGGGCAAATGATACAGTAGACTGTCCACGGGCCAGAGGGATTGTGAGGCCGCCTAGAACTGCCACTTCTAGGGTGAGAATCTATAAGCACCTTGCAAGATGGCGTGTTCCAAAGAGTAGCGCTCTGGCCATGGTGTGGTTAAGGACGCAGCCGCAGAAAACACTGGCACATGGGGCAGGTCAATGCGGCGTTGAACAATCACAAAGCATTGCTGTATTAAAGAGAACAAGCGTTCCTGGGTAACGCCGTGTTGTTCCTAGTGTGATACGGAAGGCTTTAGACAACCATCCGCCGTGAGAAGGAACTAGTGGACGTCTCCAATTGGGCACGTTTCCGGCTATTGAAAATCCGGACCAAGCCAAGCTCCACCCCAACGTACCAATACACCCCATGTGGTGGGCATGTGTTCAGCCCATTGGGGGACATGTTTGGACATAGCACTTGCCCATCTAGTGTAAACGTAGTGCCAAAAAAGACCGCGGAAAGGACACGACTGCAAGATGTGACTCATGGACCACATAGATTGACACAGAGCGCAATGTGGGGCCGTGGGGGAGGAATGTCGTGTCGAAGGGTGATGCATCGGAGATGCTCACACGAGGTCACCTTACCTCGCATGACGAGGGAGACGTACACGTGGAGGGATGCATCACGAGGATGGTGGTCCACTGAAAAGGTGTGACAATACACCCGTGCTGTTTCTCGCTCGATGTGGGCACACACATCATGGTGTTGCACCCCGTTTACCACAAAGCAAGGTGTGGGTTCTTGCACATCAACAATACACCCCACTAGCAGAGGCCTGCATTGCAAGAGTGCAGTGTCCTTAGCTACTGAGTCTACCGAATCCAAAATATTGTCCAAAAAAGTGACGGATCGGTGGGAGTAGATGTGTGTGGGGTTTTGGAACTGCAACACAAGGTGCTGAAACGCACGTAATAGGTTGTCCACTAGGCCTTTCTTCGTTGAAGACGGACTGTCAAAGACAAGGACTGTAATGTAGGATTTGGAATATGTAAAGGTAGGGGCAGCATCTGTGTCCTGGCCACTCCTTCTACCCCATAGCCCAACACACTGTGGTGCATCCGGCGCCGCACCGTTAACACGGCCCATGCCGTGCACGCCTCACCCGCAAAGGAGTGATCAAGAGCAAAAGGAATAAAGACGGGGTAAATCTTGTACTAACCGGTAGTAAGACTCACAGCTGCAAACGTCCCTCCACAACGGCAATCCGCAAACCACGATCCGTCGGTCACAAAGGAGGCATTGTCAGGGATCGTGCCTAAGACTGGGAAGACGGCCCGAACACCGACCGCAACGGGCCAAGAACTGCAAAGGGGGGGGGGGAGGGACTCCAAACCCAAGAGTGAAGAGGCCACCCCGCACGTTGCGCTTTGTCCAACGTGTGGTTTAGCCAAGACCAGAAGCAAACACGCAAACAGGAGGCAAAACACGCACGTCTCTTGCAGTACATCTCGTCAGTGTGCCGCCTCCTCGTGGGCAGTCACAAAAGCCTGCTATGGGCAATAGAAGTCGCAAATAGCGTCATTGGGTGGGACGGGTGGGCTGCTGGCAACAAGCAAAAATGCTCTACAAGTACAAAGGCTCACGGCACACACGCATGCACACACACACATCACCCGACGAGCTAAACCAGAGCTCAGGCACGGCTGAGCTAAGATAGCCTTGATCCAACCAAGAATGAACTTGTGCTGCTTGCCAAGGGTGGCGGGCACAGGCCATAGCGTGAGAATGCACCGGTGGTTTGGTTTGGCTTGGATCTCGGCTTGCGCCAAGGGTGGTGACCCACGGCCAGTGTGCCCGTACCTCACTGGCTCGACTGGGTACCCCCCCTAGTTGTTTGGTCTCACAGCCGCCCAGACTGCTGACGATCCCCGTACCACATCAAGGCGCTGACGAGAGGGAGACACCGCGTGCCTGTGTGTGTAGGCGCGCGTGCTGCGGGGGGGGCGCGCCGGGCTGCGGGGGCCATGAGGCAACGGATACTGGGCTCGCATACGCCCCCGTGTCACAGGCGCATGGTCATCACCACTCAGTTCAATGTTTCGTCTTGTTGTACTGCAGCACTCACCAGTTTTGTACCACTCCAGGTGGTTTGTGATTTTGCGTTGGCTGCTTGTACATCTGGGTCAGCTCGCACTCACCACCCTCCCACAGTGCCGGTTAGTCCCTAACACTCGCTCTGCCGGTCTCTCTCTCTCTCTCTCTCTCTCTCTCTCTCTCTCTCTCTCTCTCTCTCGTTCTCTCTCTTTCTCTCTCTTTGGCCTTCCTCCCACTCTCTCTCTCTCTCTCTCTCTCTCTCTCTCTCTCTCTCTCTCTCTCTCTCTCTCTCTCTCTCTCTCTCTCTCTGTGTGTGTGTGTGTGTGACCCTCCTAGTGACCCGCTCTCTCTCTCTCTCTCGCATAAAGGGGGTTTCGGGATGTTCGGTGGGTCTCTATCCCCCCCGGGGTTCGAACCCTCCTCTACAAGACAGAAGAGTTGTGCTATACCCAGTGTGCTACGAAGAGATGCTTTCTGACCTGTTCTGCTCTCTATCTGTGTCTCCCTCTCTCTCTCTCTGTGTCTCGCTCTCTCTCTCCCTCCTCCTCTTTTGCTCCCTCTCCTCACCCTCCCCAGGGGTTTTTCTTGTGCCTCTGCTGCTTCTTACACCCCCCTGCTTGCTGTCCCCTGTCAGGCATATCGCCGTTCGCACGGCGGTGTGCTCAGCAACGTGTAGTGGAACCGTACAGCGCCTCCGAATACCGGGTCTGCTTGCCTAAAGAGCGTTCTTTGGAACAGCCTTAAGAGATCAGCTCAGCCCGTCAGCCACACATGCAGGCAGTCTCCACTTCTGCTCACAGAGTAGGGCACCGCTCTGTGTCCCTCTGCCGTCGGACAGTGGAAGATTGCCTCCCATTGGAACGGGTGCCACTTGCCGCGCCGACCACCCCCTGGGCAGGACTCCCCGTCCCCCCAGGCTGGGGTACCCAGACCTTGGAGACTGATGCCTCCCCACAGGCCCTTTAGGACGCGTCAACCACCCCCTGGGCAGGACTCCCTATCCCCCCAAACAAGGATGCCCGGGCCATATGGGGCTGCTGCCCCCCTCCAGCCACCCCTAAACACCGACCGCTCACTGGGAAGCAACGAACACCGGGACCAGTGCCCCTGAAACGAGGTGCATGTGTCCGCCAAGAGCGCCCCGCCCCGGGGCACCCCCTTGGACGGACAGGCCCCGACGCGGCGAGGAAGGGACGGACAGGGGATAGAGGGCCCCACGGTGCTTGTTTCGGCCCTACTTGAGCTCCGGCGATAAGGCAGGATACGCCTGGAGTCCGTTCCTGGCGGCCCAGGTGGCACCAACCCGTGGGGTGGTAACGGGTCTGACTTAGGCGACTCCCATAGGTGCAAAATGCGGTTCAAACCTTGCGAGGGGCTGCGAATGGGAGGGGCACTGCCCATCAGGTTGGGGGAAAACCCCAACGCTGCAAGGGATCCCTTCGACTAGCAGTGTTCTCACCACGCGGTGCAGGGGTGGGTTACCTCCCTGGCTACGTTAGTGGTGCAAATGTACGGAGCAGGTACATTTGGACGCGGCGTACAACACGTGAGACCCTTAACGGGGGAAGTCAAACACCGGCCCCCTCTAATTGGAGGTCCCCCGCGCCAACCGACCGAGCCGCGAAGGGAAGACATTAGAGCAACAGCCCGGACACACCACGGACGACAAGACCCCCATAGCGGCCGGCTCCCCCAGTAGCTGCAGGCGGCACCCCCAAAGGGCGCAAAGGGTGCCCCCCCCCCCCCCCCCCCCCCCCCTCCCCGTCTGGGTGCTTCACGAATTGCCAACGTGCATTGCGCAGGGCCACAACGCGGTAAGCATACCGATGCGCGGGCCTATAAGTCCGGCCGCCAAAGGCCACCCGCGCAAGAGTAAGAGCAGGAGCCGGCGCCTTAGCACTGGGCGGCCCAGTGGTCAAGGAGCGCAGTGCCCATGCATGAGTTGCCCACCACGGCGCCCTGCTCTCGTTCTGCAACCCAGTGACACAACATGTTCCCAGCACCACCTGCCACCCCTTATGCACAGCGCCCTCCCATCCCCGGAGGCCCGCTTGTGCCGCACCCTGCGGGGTTCCCGGGATACACCCCCCCCCTCCCCCCGGTATACCCATAGCCCCTACACGGCCCACCAGCCGCTGCTTGAGGTCCACTCGCAGCCGACCTACCCCGCGTACTATGAGCGGGAACCGCGATACGGGCTGCCTCAGCCCCCCCCCCCCCCCCCCCCCCCGCCGCCCTCGCCGCCACCGGTGGTGCCGCCCCAAGATTACCGCAACTTGGAGCTAGCTTACCTGCGAGGCCACGTAGCAGGCCTGGACCGCCACACTAACAACCCTACGCCCCCTCAGGGGGCTGCGCAGAGGGCGCCCCGAGCGCAACAGGACCCTGTTCTCGGCGTGGTCGGCGAAGCAGCACCGGCGCCGCAGGCGGCGCCGATGCATGCGGCTGAACCCCGGGAGGACCGCCGTCCCGTTGCGCCCACAGAGGCGCTGCGCCGGCCCCCGGAGCCGGCCCGCCGCCAATCCCACTCCCCCCGAAGGGGACCAGACAGATACCGCCGGGGCCGTGGCTATGAGAGTCCCGGCAGAGATGACTGTGCGGCCTACCGCCGGCCCTACCGCTCCCCTGAGCGGTACAATGAGCGCCGGTCGGACAAACGTGCCTCCGGAGGCCAGGCCCCCGCCACTTGGGGCAGCGACTGCACCCCCCCCCGGCGGGATGACCGCCCCCGCTGTAGCACGCCCGACACCGCCCCCGAGAGAGACCGTGAGCGGCAGAACTACGAAAACCGGCGCAGGCATCGGTCTCCCAGCCCTGACACCGCCCGGCGCCTGCGCGATGATGCGCCGGACACAGGGCGCCAGCCAGAATGGGAGCCCCGGACTGCTCCCGATACTCGCCCCCCACATATGCCGCGGGAAGAACCCCCACACAAGCGCCAACGTGGGCGCAAGAAGGGCCGGCAGCTTGAGGCCCAGCCACCTACGGGCACCCCACGCCGGCCGCTGACACAAGCCCTTGCGGGCACCCAAACAACGCCGGGCCTCCGGGCCCCCCGCCCACACAAGACACAGTCAAGTCACCCCGGGATGGACATCCGCGCACACCCCAGAAAAGGCGTGCCGGGGTAATGCAGACCACCCCGGGTCTCCGGGACCCAGGCGATGCGCCCCCCGAAAGGGCGTCGCAAGCCCCGCAACGGCCCCGCAACACGGATGCGCCGACCGTCTCGCATATACGGCGCCTCCCGACAAGATGGTCCCACCGTCACCTGGCGGACCGCTTTATGTGGCTGAATGGAGCAGTAGGAGTTGTGGATGCCTTCTATGGAGGGGAAAACCATGGGTACCTGACCTTCCGCACCAACGCACAGGCAGTGGCTGCGTGCGCAGTGGTCAGCGCTGCCCTAGGAACAGTTGCACCCCCACTAGGCCGGTTACTAGCGGCCATCCACTGTGTTAACCATGGTGTCATGCGTGGCCTCACGGTGTATACCCAGCGTGACGCCCCGGCGGAGGGCCGGCGGGAGACGCTACCCGCCCAGGAGGCCCCCCCGCGCACAGACCGGCCCCCCCTCACGGAGGCTGATGTCCGGCGCCTCATAGCCGACACCGTTAGCCAGCCACCACGTGTGGTGCATACACAGGCAAGGCCGCCCACCCAACTACCGGCAGCCAGCACGGCCGAAGATGCCTTGCGCCCCTTACCGAAGAGCCCGCCCCGCCCCGGCGCGCCCAGCTGCACAGCAGGTGCCCCCCTCCCGGGACCAGACACCCTGCGGCCCGAAAGCCAGGCAGCGGCGCCCGAGCTGCAGCAACGGCGCGCCGCAGCCCCGTTGGGCTCGCCTACACCACAAAACCAGCCACAAATGGCCGGGCGAGCCGGCTTCGCCGGCGCTTGCCCGCGGAGACCGGGCAACCCCTCAACCCCAGTAGTGGGCGCAGCTCCACAAGACCCGCGCCCACCAGCGCCGTGACAGGGGCCGCCCAGCCCGGACCCCCAGAGTGCCCAAAGTCAACAGGGATGGAGCTGTCCCAAGACCTCATGGACATGGACCCCCCTTGCAATGGACCCGCAACCGGCTCCCGCAGGAGCCCAGCCGGCCCCTACGGCAGACCCCCCGACGCCAGCCAGCCAGCCCGTGACCCCCCGGGCCTCGGGAGACGCCGTGATTTCGGCTCCCCCGGCGGTGGGAAGCCCCGCGGGCGGGGAGACCCTGGAATGGTGTGACGTGTGTCGCTTCTGGCGCCCCTGCCCATGCGACCAGTGCCCCCCGCGGCTAGCCCCTCAGGGGACAAGTGAGGCCCTGGGTTACCATCACCTGGGTGACCTGTACACGGAGGACAACCGATTCAAACAAGAACGTGCCCTGAAAGAGCGGGCACCAACCTGCAAGGGAATCCCAGGCCTGAGGGCGTGGCTGACCCGCCACGTTGCAAACCTGGTCCCCCTGCTAAGGGAGCCCCCGCCGCGGTGGCAGGCTGCGCCCAAGGACTGAATCCTAGGCGCCGTGCCCACGTACCAGGCGGACGTAGTCATCGGAGGCCGAGTGGCCAAAACCACCTGAGTGGTAACCATGTACCAAAGGGAACATCCCGTCCAAGTGACCACGGCCATGCAGGATACCATGGAGGCGGCAAACTGGGTGCCGGAACTCAGGGTGTGCCACCAGCCCCGGGGCACGCTACCAAGCGACACCAGGCTACACCGCCTCTTGGTGGCCCTTTTGGGTATTCAAGTGCAGGTGAACGCGCCCCTGCATGCCCAGCTATGGGACGATCACCACCATGTATCCCTAGCCCAGCTTCAACGCACAGGGGTTTGGGCGCCCACCATCGTGTGGATGGCCGCCCCCCCGACCGACGCCTACTGGCGGTGGGCCCAGACGTCGCACGCCCCCCTCGTCACCGTCAACGCGGCGCTGCCGCCATGTCCGTGGATAGCCATAGCCCCAGCGGCCGTGGCAAAGTTCAAGTACCCAGCGGAGTGTGTGGCGCACAAATGCCCGGGGCACCCGAACAAGGGGCCCCTTTTTTACTCCCTCGATACGGTGGGAACAGTGCCAGCGGAGCTCAGCCCGGCCTTGCACACCCATCTCCGGGAGCACCATGGGGACTTGGCCCTCTTGGCGCCGCACGGCCGGGCTACCGAACCCCCGAATGTGTTGACCCCCGAGGTTCAGCCGGGCATATGGTTCCATGACCTACCTGCGCTGGTTACCCTCCGCGGTACAGTCGCTGCAGTGGATGCGGGAGCCACGCAGGCAAGCATGTCAATGGCTAGAGTCGCCCAGAGCGGGCCCGCGGCCTACCAAGCCCACGCGGCCTCGGGGTCGGGCACCTCCCAGGAAGGGGAGGCTATATTCCTCCTCTCATTAGACTGGCACAGCAGCCACAAGTATACTAGTTGGTGCCGGACTCGGAAGCGACAGTGGGGGCCCTCCGCACGTACCAAGAGGGGGGCCATTGTGGAGATGGCATCCATCACCTCTACGCAGCAGTCCTGGGGGGACAGCGCTTCTCCCCGGAGTCGGCCATCAACGTGGTTACCACGCCGTCGCACTGGATAACGGACCTCAACGTCCGCGTGGATGCGGCGACGCAGGAGCCGCCGGAGTTGGACCTGACATGGCTCCTCCGGCGCCCTTACTCCTTCCTCCCCCCGGTGCCCTACCGCGGCCAGTGTCAACTCTCCCCAAAGACGCTGGGCGACTGGTTGCAAGATCGGGCCTCCATACCAGCACAGGCTGGCTATGAGGTCCGATGGGGGATGAACTACATGCCGGGAGGAGGGCTCCCCCTTGACTGGTTCGATAGTGACCAGCAGCGCCACATCACGGCGCACCGTATGGACAACACCCCAACAATGACTGTCTTGGCCCATCGGTCCTCCCACCGGGACACGGTGCTGGATACCGCGTGCCTCCTCTGTGGAGCGCAGCCCGAAACAGCACTCCACCTTTGGGCCTGCTCGGCCCAGTCCCATGAATGGGGGCCGGCCCGCCAGCGGCTCGCGGCGTGATTTGACCGAAAGGTGGGGACGCGGGCGGCCCCGGTACACCACCAGCTGTGTGGGCAGCAGCCTTGCAGACCCCCTCTATGCAGCGGGCCCACCTGGAGTGCACGGGGCCCCACGCGTTGGGCATGGAGTTCATACGCCACGTCATCGAGGAGTCCATACGATACGGGTCTTGTACGCTCACGCCAAGGCGCGTGCCACGTTGCTGAAGGCCCACCTGGGCCCAGGCAGCACGATGGCGTGGGCATTGCAAGAGCTACGCCTGCACCAGCAAGCGGAGAGAGAAGGGATACAGCGGGAGCTCCTGGAGTGAGGACGGTCGCCAAGGGGGTGACGACCAGGTCTTCCCGGCTCCCCCTCTATCCGCGTGAACCCACACACTTACACACAGCGCGCACACAACACACACAGCCCCACCCGTTTACCTGTACCCATGGGTAGACATCCCGGCCTTTGCCTTCTGGTAACAGCGCCTTCGGCACACCACACCACACCACACCACACCACACCACACCACACCACACCACACCACACCACACCACACCACACCACACCACACCACACCACACCACACCACACCACACCACACCACACCACACCACACCACACCACACCATACCATACCATACCATACCATACCATACCATACCATACCATACCATTACCATACCATTACCATACCATACCATTACCATACCATACCATACCCCCCCCCCCCCCCGATGGAACGCTGAGTTATTGTACGTGGGAACAAGACGCGGCCAGCACAGAAATGCAGCAAGAAAATAGGCTCGTCAGTGGCCTGGTAGACCATAGGTACCGTTCTGTCGCAAAGTTGAGACACAGAGGGACGCCAGTGGACAGGCCACCCACATGCAACGCAATGGTTCGCAGCGGGACGTCACAGGCCACCGCTAAGCTGGGACCACTGGACCTGGATTGTCGACTATGCTCTGAATTCACATATCACAGGAAATTGCGAACCCCCCCCCTGTGTGACATTCCGTCGGGCTGTTGTTTCCTTACGGGGCCCTGCACAGTCTCCCGTTCTTCCCTCCGCGTGTTGCGTCAGGTCGCTGCGTTCTGTCGGCCGCTGCAGCCGGTGCTCCTGCTGGTGTCGTGTCTGCGTTCGCGGAGCCCCGTGGCTGGTGTGCCGGGGCTGTGTTGGATGTGGCAGGATGTGCCGTTTGTGCGTTAGGGGTGCCCAGTAGTTGGCGTACCGGGGATTGTGCTGGTTGTTGCGGGGGTTTCTGCTGCCCACGCACCTCCGTCGCCCTCCGGTCGTCCACGGCCCTGCCTCACTCCCCCCCCCCCCCCCGCCGCCGCCGCCGCCGGCTGTGGGGGTGTGCAGGGGTGGGAGATTCCGTTGTTGCCGAAGGGAACTCCCTCACACACGTCACCCTCCCCCCCCCTTCAGTTCATATCACAGAGAGTCCGGAGAGAGGTCCCACTTACTTGAGGGGCTGCCCGTTACAGAGCTGCGGCGGCAATGCAGGTGGGTCAGGGACGCATTTAGCGCAAGCCTCGTCTGACCATCTTCACCGCCCACTATTTGGAACGAGTCTGAGAATGTGAGTGGGGCTTCAGATCCTTCCAAACGGTCATGTCAAAAGTAACGCCCCGCCTACCCTGAGTCAGGTCAACGAGTTGTGGCTGGGGGAGGTGAGGTGAGGTGAGGTGAGGTGAGGTGAGGTGAGGTGAGGTGAGGTGAGGTGAGGTGAGGTGAGGTGAGGTGAGGTGAGGTGAGGTGAGGTGAGGTGAGGTGAGGTGAGGTGAGGTGAGGTGAGGTGAGGAGGAGGAGGAGGAGGAGGAGGAGCGCCTGCCGTGGTCCCACGTACGGTGAGCCGTGGCGTCGTCCCTCGGGGGCTCCACGCAAGCACTGCCGAGGGAGTCCTCCGTCTTACCTCCGCTAGAGTAAGACGAATCTCGCCGCACACCTGAGAACGCTCCTCCCAGCAGGCCGTCTGGGTCACAACGCCGGTGTACGACAACGCTACGGTCCAATCAGCTCTCCGGTCCCGGCCACCGACCGCCCCGAACTGTCCTGGATCCACCCGAGTCAGCGTTCCAAGATCAACATGAGCGGAAGATGTGGGTCTCCCGGGGCATCACCCCCGACTTAGAACGCCGCCAGACAAGGAGCGCGGTCTGGCACGACTGCGCGCTGTACCGGGACGACCCGGGCGCGGGAGGTCGAGGACGGGTCACGGGCGGGGATAGGGCCACGGGGCGGGCCGACCCAGGGCCACCTGCATATCTTTGAAGACCGTGCGAGGGCCTTGGGAAGCCGCAGTAAGGATGGCCGAGAACGCCGAATGCAGGGCGGCACACCACGAGGGGATCACATCTCCACGGAGGCCAGCCTCCAGGCTCCGTCCGTTGCCACCGTAATGGATGGCCCAGAGGCGGCGTCGGTCCGGGAGATGGGGGGTAAGCCCGTGCCGGCCGAGACTGTCCAAGATGATCACATCATGGGCCTCCAGATCGATGTCCTGCTGGATGCCGTGCGGTATCTGGTTGCTCTCGATGTACACATACAGGACTCGGTACGGGCTGCACTTGTCCGGGTGGTGTTGGCGGTCTTCACCTTGGGGGCCAGGAGGAGGTCTCCTGACAGCCACAGGCCCAGAATGACGTCCCAGGCTGGCCACCTGGACAACCCAGGCGTTGGGGCCCAGTTGGCAACGTGATACCACGCCTGCGGAGGGCGGCCAGCAAGGGACTGGTTCACGGGGACCCTCGTCAGGGGGGAGAAGTGGTCGGCAAGAGGCAGGACGGGCACCGCATGCCACTTGTGCAGGAGGACGGTAGTGAGGATGACGTCGCAGAGGAGGCGACGGAGATGCGCAGGACGTAGACCTCTGTGCTGTAGGGCATCCCTGTGCGGCGGGGAAATGGCCCCGAGACGGCCGATAGTGTAGGTGGTGATGGTGTGGTGGGCTGGGGAGCCTTCCACAGCCAGCATGAAGGGCTCGTCGCCCCAGAGTACGAGGGTACCCCAAGCAGTGGGCGTGCAGTGGCGCCAGGCACGACACCTCTGGGAGAGCCGGGCTGCATGCCACCAATGGTAGTGGGCGCGGAGGAGTGGGTCAAGCGGGCAGGAGAGGACGTGGTCCCCGGGGGCGGGTAGGAGGCAGAGGGGACAGGGCGTGCCCTTGGGGGGGAACAGGGAGAGGCGGATGCCGGTGACCGTGAGGTGGTCCCCCCATGTGAGGAGGCCATGGCTGACGGCGGTGGCGTACTCGTTGAGGGTGGGGTGGCGCTGAGGCGGGGAAGCCGTAGAGTAGGCGTGGTGGGAGGCGAGCAGGGCGCGGCGTGCGTGGGGCAGGGCGTCGTGGACCTGGAGGCCCGCGTGGGAGAAACATACGCAGGGTTCCTGCAGGGGGCTGAGCCACCCCACGGTGTCGGGGCAGGTGTCCGCAACGCGTCCTGCCGCCTCATCCACCTGGTCCAGCAGGGCGTCGAGCCAGGTGCCGGTGATATGCGAGTAGAGATGGCGGGGGGGAGCGTGGCCGCGGGCCATATTGCGGCACGCTCGTATGAGGTCCCCCTGTAGCGAGTCCTCTGGTTCCCGGCGTCCCTCCTGGGCTGTGATGTATCCTTTGCAATCCGCAAAGTGCCATGAGCCGGACCGGAAGCCGAAGGCAGGGTCGGTCGAGGGTCCCCTGGCGGTGAGGGCCACCCACGCCGTGTATAGCTCCGCCGTGTAGGCGTTGTCCAGCCGCAAGGGGATGGGGACAGGGTACACCTGGTACCGGAGGGTGACGGGGCGGAACACCGCCACAGCCCCGCCGCAGCGCCGGGTCCTCGGGCACCACGACGCGTCGTGGAGGATCCCATAGTTCTCGGGGAGCCAGGAGAACGTGGGGACGGTCGCAGTCACCGCGTGGCAACGTCCAACCGGGGGAGCCGTGCCGACCGGTGGAGTGGGGCGAGGGGATGCCCGGGGCCATCCCTTCTGTTGCGCGTCTTCCGCACTGCGATGGCCTGCAAGCATCCACGCATGGGTGTCCTGGACCTCGAGTCCAGGGGACGACAGGGCCATCACATGGGGAGCATGGTCGGCAGATGGCTGGCGGGGGGCAGGCGGATGGAGATGTCGCATTGGTGGCATAGGGCGACGAACAAGTCGTGGTCCGTGGGGTGAGCAGCACACCGGAGCCCGAGCTCCGAGGTGAGGCAGGGCTGAGAGGGGTGGAACCGCCAGAGGGCAGTCAGGAGCCCGTGGCGTGTGGACCGGCGGACCAGGGGGTTGGGGTGGTTCAGGTGCCGGATGTAGACGCTGAGGAAGTTAGCGAACCCAATGACCGGGGCTGAGGGGATGCCGATCCCTCCTTCGGGGATCTCGCGGAGGAAGTGGGCAGAGGCGGAGAGGGCCCACCCAGCGGTGGCGCGCATGGCCGAGGCGGCCATAGCGTCCAGCACGCACATGGCTCCGTAGGAGGGGGGGCGGACACTGGTAAACCAGTTGACCGTCCCATGGCACTTGGCGACGAACATGGCGAGGGGGTAGTGGGCGGGCAGCCTCGGGGCGCGGAGCGCCCGGCATGCGGCGCGGGTGCCGGAGAACAAGTGCCGGGAGTCGATGGGGTGGAAAAGGTGGGGGAGGGCGTGGCGGCCAAGGACGCGGACGTAGTCCTGGCTTGTGGCGCACCGCACCGGGTGGCCGTTTAGGTACACTGTGTCTCTGAGGAAATGGACCCAGCCATCGCGCATGTCCGTGCCGATCAAGACCGTTTTGGTCGGATCAGAGTGGAGGTTGGTGAGGCGGCCTGCCCGTTCAATGCCGCTGGCGAGGGCGGGCAGGCGGCCGCGGTTACTGGGTAGCCATTGGGTATCATCCATCAGGAGAACCCGGTTCAGCGGGCCTGCGGGGGTGTCGGTGGGGGGGACGTGGCGGCAGGCTTCGTGCCCTCGGACTTCGCCATATATGCAGTACTTCATGCCGGACATGGGGCATCCTTGCCCCGTGCCGGCGCCTAGGTGGGTGGAGGACGGGGAACGCCCGTCAGCCCCTCCCATGTGCACCTCAAGGGCGCGATCATGGTGCTGAAGGGTCGTGGCGTCGGCTGGGGAGATCCCTGCTGCGGTCAGGACAGCGTACTCGGTGGCCTGGTTGATGGAGACGTACGCATGGCGGACATCGTCCGACAGGACCCACGCCTCGAGGCGCCGCCTCCAGCGGTCCCACCACACGTCGTGGAGGACCCGGAGGAGCTCCACGGAGGAGCAGTGCGGGGACATCCCGAACTGGTAGGGCGGCAGGATGCCGCCCTGAACCAGGCGGGGCTGGTAGTGGTCTTTGATGAGGGCGGCTGTGAGCTTCCATACCGTGGCCAGATTGGTGAGCGGCCTGCCGTTTGCGATGGGGCCGTGTGGCGTCTTTTTCGGAAGGTTGATGAAATCCGCAGAGTGCGCTTGGGGCATGGGCACCCCACTGAGAATGCTGTTGATCAAGTCCGCGACCACCGTAAACTGGGCGTCCTCCAACTGTCCGAACAACCGGTACTCCACCAAATCGTGGTACGGCACAGTGGCCGCTGCTCGGTGGATGATGGCGCGTAGGTTGGCGATGGTAGCGCAAGGCGGTGGGCCGAGCGAGGTGCCGGCCCATCCCGTGATGGCCTGGACGCGCGCGAACGAGAGCGCCTCAAGAGGGGCCAGGTGCCTCTGGCGCAGCTGGTCCAACGCAACGGCGGCTTGCTGATGGAGTGGCACTGGGACGCCCACGACGTAGACAGGATCCGCCAGGGGTACATATTGCGCTCCCAAAGTGCGGCGGTAGTCCACCTTGGTGGGTTGGCCGGGGGCGGTGGGTAGGGGCGCCAGCCCCACATCCTTCTCCAGGAGGATGACATCCCAAGCCGCCCGGATCTGTTGTTTGAGGCGGGCGACCTCCACAAGGTGCGATGACTGGGACGCCCAGTCCGGGTGGGTGAGGGTGTAGCGTCGCAGGTTGGTGACGTGGACGCATACCGTCGACGGCACCGGCTGGCTGGGGACGGGGGGGCCGAAGGCCGCTGTAACCGCGGTGTATAGCGCTGAGGTCACCTCGGTATAGCGCGGCAATGCGCTTGGCGCGCCCGGGGGCGGCGGGGTGAGCTCGGCCTGAAAGGTGTCGTTAAGGGTGCGGAGCTGGTTGGCGAGGGGTTCTTGCGGGATGGGAAAGCGGCCCTTTTTCGACGGGCACACCAGTTGGGGCGCAGGAGGGAGGTCATGGAGGGTGGCGGTCACGGGCAGATGGTCAGACGGGAAACTGGAATCGGAGCGCACCTCTGTGGTGTGGGCAGCTTCCGAAGGGGTGCGGAGGAAGATGTGGTCAAGGGCACCCGCGAAGCCTTGCGGGCTCACCCACGTGGGGGCCTCAGCAAGGGGGTGTAAACGGCGCATCCCGAGGCGCGCGAGCGTGGGTAGGACGAGGTCGCAAAGTGAGGCGGGAGAGACAGGGAGGTGCGAGACCCAATGGCAGTTGGCGTTCAGGTCCCCTGTTAGGACAACCACCCTGGCCGGGGTGAGGAGGAGGTATGGGTACACCCAATCAAGGATTTCTTGGAGGGTGTCGAGGTCCCCGTCGGCCGGGAAATACACGTTGGCGTGCAGTGGGCCACGCCCGCCATGGTGAAGTGAGTGATCAAGGCTCGTCCTGAGGGGTGGGCGCTGTGGCTGGTCACGGTCAGGTCCGGGGTCCTGTAGAGGAGAGTGGCGCACCCCCCAGCCACCTTCGCTGGGGCTTGGATGGTGTGGTATAGGGGGTGTACCCGTTGGACGATCAGGGGACCAGCTTCTTGAACGTGCAGGGTTAGCGGGTACTGGCATTCGCGCACCAGGACGTCCAGGGCGCGGAGCTTGGGTCGCTGGGACATCTGAACGTTGAGGGTCATTATGTCCGGGCGGGGCCATTTTCCAGGCTACCGGTCCCTCGGATGCCGACCGAAGTACGGCTGGAAGCGGTGGGGGTCGGCTGGGGGGCTCCAGGGCGGGGGAGCGTAGGGGTTGTGGGCCAGGGCCACTCGGGGGTCGTGGGGGTCCCCCGAGTACGGGTAGGGTTGGAGGGGGGCTGCTGCATGGTGGTCGTGGCGGCTGGAATGCGCGCGGGGCTCATCGCGGTACGCACTGCGACGCCTCGGCGGTGGGCTGTCGCGGCGATGGCCAGGGCTGCGGCGGCGGGACGGGGACCTGTCCGAGCGGCGGGGGCTGTACCTTCGCTGGTATTTGGGGTCTGGTTCTCCTTCCGATTCCGAGGTCGCCGTGAGGTCCACCTGATCTTCCGCATCCCGCTGGCGGCGGTGCTTTTGCGACTTCCTCGATGGGTCTTGCGGGCAGGGTAGTCTCTGTCAGGGTCAGGCACCCAGGGAGTGTACGGCTGCTTCTTGGATTCGGCCCAGGTCACTCGCCAGCCGCGAGCGGTGTGCTGTCTGGTCAGTTTCATGCCTCTGTCATACTCGGCGGGCTTCACTCCGACAATCGTGAACTTGGCCTTGTGGTTGAGTTGCTCGTCCGAGATGGACGACAGACCGGCGCCAAATTTATCCCGGAGGATGCCTCCGAGGAGTCCCGCGTCGACTTCTCCCGACGGGGGATCGTCGACCTCCTGCCATCCTACCCACAGGGCCTTAGAGAAGGTCTGCGGATCAACTTTTTGGGCCGTGTACCCCTTCTTCTTTGCCGCGCCCTGTGCCTGGTTGGCGGCTGCGGCATCGGCTTGGGAGGCGGCTGGACTGTCAGCAACCTGCTGGAAAGGAGGGGGGCTGGCGAGGAAAGTGCGCAGGACATCCGCGATGCCGGGCAAACTGGGTGCATGGCTGCGGACCCAGGCCCACTGGTCCCGAATCGGGGATTGCGGGAGGGTGCTGACGTTCGCGCCGTACTGGCGGAACAGCTGGAGGTGGAATGTGTGTGCAACCTCGTCTTCGCAGCCTTTGGGAATTTCCGGGATCCACTCCAGTAGGGAGGCCAGCGCGGCATCAATGGGCGAAGCCGTGGGCGACGGAGGCTGGGGAGCAGCGCCCGGCGCCCAGAGGGCAGTAGCCGCTTTGGGCTTAGGGATCGGGTCCGGGATAGCGAACGACATCCCGGGGGCACGCGTAGGGGTCTCCGGGACCGGCACGGGGCTCGGCGTAGCCATAGCCCTACGGAGGACGTCGGCCAACTCCTCGAGATCGGGTGCCTGGGGCGAGGTGAGGACCGCCGCGGCGAGGATGACCGGCACGAGGACCAAGAACTGCTCAGAGCCGGGGGCAGGCAGTTCGAAAGAAGCCGGAACCGCATTGCGCACGGCATTGGCGAACGCCGGCGGCGTGGACGGCAGGCCGCGGAGTCTGGTGGCAATGGACAAGAGGGGGGGCAGGGACCTGATGAAGTTGTTGACCCGAACGGCCTCGGCCTGCCGCTGCGCCGCGGCGGAACGCTGGATTTGCTGTTGGGCATTGTCCCGCTCGGTGCGGACCATGTCCAGGTCCCGTGTGAGGGACTCCAGGTCTCCCCGTGCCACGGCCAGCTCCTGCTGCTGGGCCTCGTATCGGTCACGCGGTTGAGCGTAATCGGTGGAGTAGGCTGTCACGTCCAGGTCCGGGACGAAGGGCTCCCCCAACTGGGAGGGGCTGGGGGGGGCCGACCCGACGGCCGGGGCTAGCGACTCCGGAGGCGTGGGGTCTGCGGCAGCCGGTTGGACTTGGGAGGCGGGCTCTAGGAGGATGAAAGAGAGCCTGGTCTGCTCTGGCAACAGCGACGCAGGCGATTGGTCGGCCCCTGCAGGGGCGGGCTTGTCCTGGGACCTGTACAGGGCTGACGCCGGGGTGAACGCCGCTGTGGCGAACAGAGTGCCGGCGGGGCTGGGCGCTGCTTGTCCTTTGGTGAGGTAAGGTGCGTGGCTGGGCGGCGTGAGTGGGGGGGGGCTGGCGGTGTCGGCGATGCCGGCCTGCAGCAGAGCGAAGGTGGGGGCTGTGGCGCAGTAATGCTTGCCAGCCTGTTCGATCTGATGCAGCAGCTCCACGCTGCGGATCAGCAGGACCAAGCATTCGAGCAGCGGCCGCACCTGCTCGGGGGCCCACATGCCCTTGTTGGTGAGGGCCGGGGGCGTGGCGACCGGGGCCGGCGTGTACTGCCCTGTGAGGCAGATGGAGGAGGCCCATGCCAGAAGCCCAAACTTCAGCGGGACGAGGTCTGCTGTCGGGATTTGGGTCGCTTGCAGGACCGTATGCACGTCATTGGGCAGCCCCCAAAAGGCCGCAACCACTTCGCGGGTGCGGAGGCGGTCCCACGACGGCCTCAGGTGGGGGGCAAGGAACTGGCTGATGGGCTTGTGAATCTTGTGGGAGACCTTTTGGCTTTGGATGTCTGGAGGAGTGGCAGTGTCGATGGGCGGAGGCTGTTCTCGGGCCGTGTACAAGCTCTTGAAGACTTGGCTGCGAAGGCGCGACGCAAAGATCGGAACATGGCTTGGACTCCATCGCGTGAGAGCGCCGCTGTGAGGGCCTCGGGGTCCTTGGAGACATACTCCAGCAGCGGGCCTCCTTGTACCAGCGACAGGGGGACGTGCTCGATGACCTTCGTGTCAGACGGGCCCGCGGCGACTGTTACGGTGGCTGTGAGCAGGAGTCCCCGCGGCGTCCACACCCCCGTCACGGCTGTAATAGCCTGGATGTCGCCGTCGGCAGCTGGCCATCGTAGGGCGTCGCATAAGTCAGCGAGGGCGGGGTCGGTGGCCCGGATGGCTGTATCCGCAGCCTCCAGTGCGTCATCCTTCAACATGTCCATCTCTCGCAGGAGACGGTCAGTGTCGTCAGACTCAGCAATTTCCATCACAAACATGGGGAACGGGCCCCGACAAATGGCGCCACCTCGACCGGTGTCGGGGGCGGGAGAGGGGGAGTCCTGGGACGGCGTTGAGCAGTCTGACATGGTAGACTGTGGCGAGAAAAGAGCGGGTGGCCTGTGGCCGCAAGGCGCTTGGGGGGGGGGGGGGGCGACAAACCGGGGTGCTGGTAAACGGAGGAGCACGGACAACATAGGCAGCTCCCACTGGACGGGGCGCACAGGAAAGAAATAAAGGGTGCCACGAGCGTGGCCATGGTGCGACGAAACAAAGAGCATGGCGCGAGAGCACAGAGCAACATGGGGCCGCCTGGCGGAGCGGGCCGGCGAGTGGGGGTCCCAGGACTCACGAGGACGGGGGTGCGAGGGGAGCATCGCGCTGGCGCGCGGTGCTGCAACCCTAGTGGCGCATAGGTGAGGGGGGCCCCACGATGGGACGACGAATCTGACGACGGATGATACCCCTGCACAAGGCGTCACGCTTGAGCGGCGGATACGTCGAATGCAGTCCCCGTCGCGGCTCCCCGCGTAGCGGCCTGGAAGATTGCCACGGCCAGGTCGACGTCTTGCCAGAGCCGATTGTAGAACGTTGCGCCCACTGTGAACAGGAGGTGGCTAGCAAGGGGGAGAGACGCACCCCAGGTGCGGCACTCAGCCCTTGGAGACACGGGAATAAGAGGGAGAGACACAGTGGACCATGCGAGTGGAGCAGAGCAGAGAATGGGCCACAATGGCTAGAGCGGAGTCACGTGGTGGCACGACTATCACGACGATTCACGACTGGCTTCGAGCGTGGCAGTGCGTGTAGGCAATCCGTCCTACAGCTACCATCCTAAGGGTTTTTAGACTAGTGCCAGGTCACCAGAGGTGAGGTGAGGTGAGGCCTCTTGAACATGCAAGGTTAGCGGGTACTGGCACTCGCGCACCAGGACGTCCAGGGCGCGGAGCTTGGGTCGCAGGGACATCTGCACGTTGAGGGTCATCACGTCCGGGCGGGGCGACACGTGGTCAGAAGGGGGGGGATCAGGGCAGGAACCGGCGGTGGTTGAGTGCTAGGTTAGCTTGCGGACCACGGCTGCGAGGGCGTGAGGCAGGCCCCGCACCCACTTGCGGAGTTGCCGGGGGTGGTCGTGGCCGCTATCGCCAAGACACTGGCCCGGGTGAGGCCTGTGGCCGTGACTCAGACACGGCTATGCAGGGACTGTGGGAGGATCACGTGGTGGTGCTCGGGCAAGATGAAGGAGGTGGGGGGAAGGCCCTTGCGGCAGAGCTGCAACTGATGGGAACCAGCCACTTGCACGCAGTGCACTGCGCCCACCAACGACAGAACGTTACGGGGCCAGGAGTCCGCCCCGCTGCACACCCGGTAGTAGTGCACACCCACCGGCAGGTGTAGGCACATTTCGAGGGCGTAGGGAGGCGGGATGACCTGGGCAGTGCCTGGGGCTGGCATCGGTACCAGGCCCCACTCTCTGGAGGGAGAGCTGGGAGTGTATGCGCCCAAGTGCAGGTCCCGGACGTGGGGGACGCCGTCGAGGTGGGAGTGGCGGAGCTGAGACACAGCGTCAGGGATGTCCTCGTTGCGCCCCGCCATGTCCCGGGTTACCGGTCCCTCGGATGCCGACCGAAGTACGGCTGGAAGCGGTGGGGGTCGGCTGGGGGCTCCAGGGCGGGGGAGCGTAGGGGTTGTGGGCCATGGCCACCCGGGGGTCGTGGGGGTCCCCCGAGTACGGGTAGGGTTGGAGGGGGGCTGCTGCATGGTGGTCCTGGCGGCTGGAGTGCGCGCGGGGCTCATCACGGTACGCGCTACGACGCCTCGGCGGCGGGCTGTCGCGGCGATGGCCAGGGCTGCGGCGGCGGGACGGGGACCTGTCCAAGCGGCGGGGGCTGTACCTTCGCTGATACTTGGGGTCTGGTTCTCCTTCTGACTCCGACGTCGCCGTAAGGTCCACCTGATCGTCTGGGTCCCGTGGACGGCGCTGCTTCCCGCGGCTTCCTCGATGAGTTTTTCGGGTCGGATGGTCGCGGTCAGGGTCAGGCACCCAAGGCGTGAACGGTTGTTTCTTTGATTCGGCCCGGGTCACTCGCTAGCCGCGAGCTGTGTGCTGCCTGGTCAGTCGCATGCCTCGGTCATACTCTGCTGGTCGGATTCCGACAATCGTGAATTTGGCTTTATGATTGAGTTCTTCATCCGTAATGGATGACAGGCCGGCGCCAAATTTATCCCTAAGGATACCTCCGAGGAGTCCTGCATCAACTTCACCGGACGGCGGATCGTCGACTTCTTGCCAGCCAACCCACAGGGCTTTCGAGAAGGTCTGCGGATCAATTTTTTGGGGTGTATACCCCTTCTTTTTTGCCGCGCCCTGTGCCTGGTTGGCGGCTGCGGCCTCGGTTGGGGAGGTGGCTGGACTGTCAGCAACCTGCTGGACCGAAGGGGGGCTGGAGAGGAAGGAGCGCAGGACTTCCGCGATGCCGGGCAAATTGGGTGCATGGCTGCGGATCCAGGCCCACTGTTCCCGAATCGGGGATTGTGGGAGGGTGCTGACGTTCGCGCCGTACTGGCGGAAGAGCTGGAGGTGGAGCGCATGTGCAACCTCGTCCTCACAGCCCTTCGGGATCTCCGGGATCCACTCCAGCAGGGAGGCCAGCGCGGCATCAGTGGGCGATGCCGTAGGCGACGGCGCCTGGGTAGTAGCGCCTGGCGCCCGAAAGGCAGAAACCGCTCTGGGCTTAGGGATCGGGTCCGGGACAGCGAACGACAACCTGAGGGCACACGTAGGGGTCTCCGGGACCGGCACGGCGCTTGGTGCGGCCATAGCCCTGCGGAGGACATCGGCCAACCCCTCGAGGTCGGGTGCCTGGGGCGAGGTAAGAACCGCCGCGGCGAGTATGACTGGTACGAGGACCAGGAACTGCTGAGAGCCGGGGGTAGGCAGCTCGAATGAAGCCGGAACGGCACTGCGCACGGCATTGGCGAACGCCGGCCGCGTGGACGGGAGGCCGCGGAGTCTGGTGGCGATGGACAAGAGGGGGGGAATGGACCTGATGAAGCTGTTGAGCCGAACGGCCTCAGCCTGCCGCTGCGCCGCGGCATAACGTTGGGCTTGCTGCTGGGCATTATCTCGCTCTGCGCGAACCATGTCCAGATCCCGCGTGAGGGACTCCAGGTCGCTCCGCGCCACGGCCAGCTCCTGCTGCTGGGCCTCGTACTGGTCACGCAATTGAGTGTAATCAGTGGAGTAGGCCCTGACGTCCAGGTCTGGGACGAAGGGCTCCCCCACCTGGGAGGGACTGGGGGGGGCTGATCCGACGGCCCGGGTTGGCGACTCCGAACCCTCAGGATGGTAGCTGTAGGACGGATTGCCTACACGCATTGCCACGCTCGAAGCCAGTCGTGAATCGTCGTGATAGTCGTGCCACCACGTGACTCCGCTCTGCCATCGTGGCCCCATCTCCGCTCAGCTCCACCCGTATGGTGCACTCTGTCTCTCCCTCTTATTCCCGTGTCTCCAAGGGCTGAGTGCCGCACCTCGGGCGCATCCCTCCCCCTTGCTAGCCATTTCCTGCTCACAGTGGGCACAGCGTTCTAAGTTCAGCTCTGGCAAGACGTCGACCTCGCCGTGGCAATCTTCCAGGCCGCTACGCGGGGAGCCGCGACGGGGACTGCATTCGACGTATCCGCCGCTCAAGCGTGACGCCTTGTGCAGGGGTATCATCCAGCGTCAGATTCGTCGACCCACCGTGGGCCCCCCTCGCCTATGCGCCACTAGGGTTGCAGCACCGCGCGCCAGCGGGATGCTCCCCTCGCACCCCCGTCCTCGTTAGTCCTGGGACCCCCACTCGCCGGCCCGCTCCGCCAGGCGGCCCCATGTTACTCTGCGCCCTCGCGCCATGCTCTTTGTTTCGTCACACTATGGCCACGCTCGTGCTACCCTTTGTTTATTTCCTGCGCGTCCCGTCCGATGGGGGCTGCCTATGATGTTAGTGCGCCTCCGTTTACCAACGCCCCGGTTTGCTATTCCCCCCCAACGCCTTGCGGCCACAGGCCACCCGCTCTTTTCTCGCCACAGTCTACCATGTCAGACCGCTCAACGCCGTCCCAGGACACCCCCTCTCCCGCCCCCGACACCGATCGAGGTGGCGCCATTCGTCGGGACCCGTTCCCCATGTTTGTGATGGAAATCGCCCAGTCCGAAGATGCTGACCGTCTCCTGCGAGAGCTGGACATGCTGAAGGATCACGCACTGGAGGCTGCGGATACAGCCATCCGGGCCACCGACCCCGCCCTGGCTGACTTGTGTGAGCCCTGCGATGGACGGCTGCCGACGGCGACATCCAGGCTATTACAGCCGTGACGGGGGTGTGGACGCCACGGGGACTCCTGCTCACAGCCACCGTAACAGTCGCCGCGGGCCCGTCTCACACGAAGGTCATCAAACACGTCCCCCTGTCGCTGGTGCAAGGAGGCCCACTGCTGGAGTATGTCTCCAAGGACCCTGAGGCCCTCACAGCGGCGCTCGTCACGCGGTGGAGTCCAAGCCATGTTCCGATCTCAGCATCATGCCTCCGCAACTAAGTCTTCAAAGGCCTGTACACGGCCCGAGAACAGCCGCCGCCCATCGACACTACCGCCCCTCCAGACATCCAAAGCCAGAAGGTCTCCCACAAGATTCACAAGCCCATCAGCCAGTTCCTTGCCCCCCACCTGAGGCCGTCGTGGGACCGCCTCCACACTCGCGAGGTATTTGCGGCCTTTTGGGGGCTGCCCAATGACGTGCATACGGTCCTGCAAGCAGCCCAAATCCCGACAGCAGACCTCGTCCCGCTAAAGTTCGGGCTTCTGGCGTGGGCCTCCTCCATCTGCCTCACAGGGCAGTACACGCCGGCCCCGGTTCCCACGCCCCCGGCCCTCACCAACAAGGGCATGTGGGCCCCCGAGCAGGTGCGGCCGTTGCTCGAATGCTCGGTCCTGCCGATCCACAGCGTGGAGCTGCTGCATCAGATCGAACAGGCTGGCGAGCATTCCGGGGCCACAGCCCCCACCTTCGCCCTGCTGCAAGCCGGCATCGCCGACACCGCCAGCCCGCCCCCGCTCACACCACCCAGCCATGCACCTTACCCCACCAAAGGACAAGCAGCGCCCAGCCCCGCCGGCACTCTGTTCGCCACGGCGGCGTTCACCCCGGCGTCAGCCCTGTACAAGTCCCAGGACAAGCCCACCCCTACGGGGTCCGAGCCATCGCCTTCGTCACTGTTGCCCGAGCCGACAAGGCTTTCTTTCAACCTCCCTGAGCCCGCCTCCCAAGTACAGCCGGCTGCCGCAGACCCCGCACCTCCTTTTAGACTAGTGCCAGGTCACCAGAGGTGAGTTGAGGTGAGGTGAGGTGAGGTGAGGTGAGGTGAGGTGTGGTGAGGTGAGGTGAGGTGAGGTGAGGTGAGGTGAGGTGAGGTGAGGTGAGGTGAGGTGAGGTGAGGTGAGGTGAGGTGAGGTGAGGCGAGGTGGGGTGAGGTGTGAGCGCCGAAGGAGGCTCCGCTCGCCTTTGACACTTCCCCCAAGGCACTGCGTCGCACAGTTGGCGACTCGTGTCCGACCGTTGCCCACCTCCAGACAGAGCCCACACTGCCCTGGCTCCCGCTGCGGAGGGCACGCCGGGCGGGCGGGGGGTGCGTTGGGCACTCGGGTCCTGCCGGCTCGACCGCAGGTCAGTAGCAGCCGTCGTCGTCCGCCGGCGGCGGGGCCTCCAGAGTCACGAACAGCGACATGAGGCACAGCTGAGCCTGTGGGACGTGAGGCGCGGTGTACCGTGCAGCACACCTGGTGTCCAGTGCTGTGGAGGGGGAGGGCAGGGATGCATCAGAAGGGGGGGGGGGGGACCCCGGAAAGATCTCTGGGCCACTGCATGTGTGCACAAGAGGCAAACAGCACAAAAGCGCAGAAAGAAATTTGGCTCGTCAGTGGCCTACAACACCAGAAGTATCACCCCCCGTGTGACATTCCGTCGGGTTGTTGTTTCTTTACGGGGCCCTGGACAGTCGCCCATTCGTCACTTCGCATGTTGCGTCGGGTCGCCGCGTTCTGACGACCGCTGCGGCCGGTGCTCTTGCTGGTGTCGTTTCTGCGTTCGCAGAGCCCAGTGGTTGGTCCCCCCTTTTGTCAGGCCGGTTCCCCCCCAAGGGGGGGGGGGGGGGACAGTCATGAAGTGACGATTCCCCCCCCCCCCGGGGGGGGGGCTGCACCACAAATTTGCACCATAGTATCACAGTGTGAATCAGCTTCGGTACCTCGTAAAAATTTGCTTTGGCGCCTTTGGCGCCTGGTATTTCCTATGCTTTCTGGGCCAAGGTGACGGTTGCCCCACGGCGGGGGGGGGTAATTGCAAAGGGGGGGGGGGGGGTACATGCCTGTCACAAAGAGTGAGACGCGAAGATGCCAGTGGGCAGTCCACCGAGCAGGCAAAAAGCGGCAGAGATGCAGCGGGACGTACCAGACCAGCGCCATGCAGCGTCCACCGGACCTGTCTGTCAATTAACTACTGAGCCCGCTGATCATTGGAAATACAGGTCCTGCCCCCCCCCAGGGCTGAGGCCCTAAGCGGATGGGCGTTGACGGGTCCAACAGGGGAGTAAAAGAGGAAAGAACAGGAAAATCATGAGACGAGTCTGCACGAAAATTGGTACAGGCTCCAGTGTGAGGCATGTGCCATGATGCGTATGCTTACGCAAACCAAAAAGCCTATTTGAACCCCTGCAAAATCCTGACTTGCCCAATGAAGGTATCCCCCAGTGAGTTACCCCCTGTCTAGACCCCCGACACTGAAATACACTTCTTAAGAGGGGGGGGGGGGTTACCAGGGGAGAGGGGACCCAGAAAATAAAAAAAAATTGCCCTGCCCCCATCTTTGGTGCTGAATCCAGCGGCGCAAGCGAAAGAAAATAGTATCGCGAGCGGATGGCAAAATGTAAACCGCATGGCAGCACGATTGGAGGGTGCTGGTAGCGTCCCAGGATGTCCTACTGATGACACGGGGCACGGCAGAGTGCAGCGCACGCAACACAGTGGAGTCAGAGTCCCAGGACAGGCATGCCGTTTGTGCCCACGATGTGAGACTGAGGAGGCGCGCAGTCCATGTGTGTAAAAGTGGTTGCGCATTCAGCACCGCGCCGACAATGATGTTGGAGATGTGCATGTGTGCATGGGTGTGTGGTGTTTGGAGCGTGACAGTGTACATGGGGGGAGGGGGGGATATTTCGTGGCACTTTAATTTCGCGTGGGAAATTTCGCGTTTCAAATTGACCGCGAAATTTTCCACGCAAAATCCAGGGTTCTCCGCAAAGTTCTCGCACACTAGCAGTACACGTTGTGGACTCTGGCGGGGGGCACCACACAAAATCCCGGGGGCTCTGCGAAATTTCCCACAGCGAAGTATACCCCCGTGCTCCTCTGGGGCCGCTACTGCCCTCACCAGCACAACTCCCGGCCCCCCGGCCCTGCCACCCGGCCCCTGGAGACAAGAATCCCGTGGACGACGTGACCGCAACAGGGGCGCCCACCTTCGCCACCCCAGAGTGGGATCTGTCTGCCTGCCTGATACTGCTCTCCAATGACATACCGCGCGGATTTGACTTGGCGCGAAATCCCCCCCCCCCTGTATTTGAGGTGCCAGCTGGACGTTGACCCTGAGGTACCCCCCTTCTAGGACCCAGCCTATGCCCAGCCACTGTCTCCCTGACGCCAAGTGTCCTCTACAGGGTGGGTGCCTGATCTCAATTTATTGGCTTTTGCCCCCACAAGGCACCCTACAACACAGCTCCGTTCGGGGGGGGGGGGGGGGCGAGAGGAGCGCAAACCCGGGCGCCAAGGGGAAATGCCCAGGGGACGTCTGCAAGGGTGCGCGGGGATGGGCTCGATCGGCAGCCGGACCCAGCGGTCTCCAAGCCTGAGAAGGTCCAGTGAGCTGCACGATGAGGGGATATGAGAGAGACCGATACGGTGAGGGGTGCTGCAGTGAGGGCCAAGGGCAGGGATGTATTGGAACCCCCCCCCCCCCCCTCCAGGGCGCCCAGCCTATGCCCAGCCACTATCCTCCTGACGGCAAGTGCCGGCCTCAATGGCATTTGCCACCGACAGTAACCGCCCCCAACCGCTTCGGCAACGTCCTCCAACCGCCTGTCTAACCCCCTCTGAGGCTGCCTCCGAGGTGCCTTCCCGTTGAATGCATCCCTGGAGGGCCAAGGGCCTGGGTGGTCATGTGCTTCCATCGTTTGTCCGACCATAAGTCACCACAAAATGCAGAAGGAGGATGCCGGCGGGTACTTCCGGGTGTGCATACATGTTCCCCTTTTGAGGAGGGGACTCCTCCGCGCGTGGATGGGGGGCGTTGGGTGCCCACCCGTTGGGTTGGGGGGAGGAAGGGGTCGAGGGGTGGGCAGCCTGCTCGGCTACCCCCGAACAAGTGGGGGAAATTCTTCTCACGAGGTGAGGGTGGGGCAGTTGTTTCGCTACTCAGGGAGGGGGGGGGGGGGTGTTTGGCACAAGGCCTCGGTATCTGATTGTTTGCCCTTGGCGGCGCCTATTGGCCTCTCGCCACCGCTCATTCTGACCCTCTGTGGGCCCGAACGTGTTTTGGTTGTGTCAACGGAGCCCCCGGATGACTTGTCCTGTTTGACTACTCCGGGGGTCGGCCGTCCCGGAGACGGGCTGTTGCCCGTGCCGTTGACGAGGGGCATCCAGACGCACACCCCGAGTCCATGCGGGGGTTTGCCGACTCCAGCACTGACTTGTGCGCGCTGGGGTGTGCATCTGCAGGATCATGTTCCTGACAGGGGCTTCTAACAACCACAATCATTCTCTCCCTCTTGTCCTTTCCTTCTCCTCCTTCTGCGCTGTGCACCGTTTTCGGCGAGCGCGGTCTGCCCTGTCCTGTTATCTCCCCTTGCTCGTCCCTTTCCCCGTGCCCAGTTTCCTGTGGGCCCTCCCTATTCTTTGTGCCCTGGGGGGCATTGGGGGAGGGGGGGGCTTTCGAGGAGGGAATCCTCCACTTCTAGAGAGGCCGTTGGTTGTCCACCAGACTTCGTTGATAAGAGGGGGGGGGGTCTTTTGGCTCTGAGACCCACTCACAAAAAAAAAAAATCTTGACCCAAAATGTGGCCAAGGGAAAATCAAATTTGAATAAGCGGCTTCTTTGTGGGACCCACCCAGACCCCCCACCCCCCTTTTGGTATCAATTCCTTATACACAAAGCCTGTTGTCCACCCATTGGAGGATGAAGGAGGAGGGTTCAGAAAAAGAGGGGGGGGGGGGGTCAGCGATTCTGGGGCTGAGGGGAGGGGCCACGGTCGCCGTGGGGGGGGGGGGGGCAATAGGGGGGGAGGGGGGCTGGGGACAGCGGCTGCAGGGGCGCAAACACACGTTGGGCACGACACGCAACTGCAAGTTGACCCCCTGGACGTCGGCCAGCGGGATACTGACGTTCGCGAAAACGACGCGGTTCGTGGAGCTGGGCTCGAGGGTCGTGGGCCCTGTGCGAGGGACGGGGCTGCAGACAGGGCGGGCGGGGGCGCGGGCGGCGGGGGCGGGGGCGCGGCGGCGGGCGGGGGCGCGGGCGGCGGGGGGGGGGGGGCGCGGGCGACGGCTGAGCGTAGCCAATCCATGACCCGGTGCTGAGAATCAAAAGGGGGCAGCAAAAGAAGCAGTCGGTGATCGGAGGATGCCTCGGAGATGACCTGTGGACGATTGAGCAATGGTGGGCGATTCACGCGGAGCCTGAGGGCCCCTGAGGCGCCCTCCGCACGCCCTCTTTTCAAGCCTCTCTCAGCGCCATTCGACACCGCCGCCGATACGGTCCTGGGTACCCGGAGTGGCCCGCCCCCTCTTTGCCGGGCTGGAGCGCGTTGGTCATGGCTCTGCGTGCGTCCGCAGCGTTGCCGGAGGGAACGCGCGACGTGCAGCGCGTGCGGTGCGGCGAGTCAAGCGTGGCGGACCCCGGGCGGCCGTTGGGCCCCATGGGTCTGGGCAGTGGCACCCGATTTCCACGCCTTTTGCAACGCCATTCGACACCGCCACGGAGGACGGGGGATGCCAACCGCCGCCGCCGGCATGCGTCTCGCCTGCGAGAACACTCCGTGTGGCCGCGCTGCCGACCTCCCCTCGTGGTCGTTCCGGATGCGACGGGCTTGTGTCGCCGTGGGGAGCGCTGACTGCGCGCCGCAGGGGGAAGGGGTAATCGTCTGTGGGGTGATTCGCACCGCCTTGATTTTCCTCGATTTTGGGTGAAGGAGGGAGGTCAAACGGGCACAATGGCGAGGCAC